>CM069131.1:154544271-154889271 GCA_035221665.1 Okamejei kenojei
TATTCTTAAACTGTGGCCCCTGGTTCTGGACTCCCCCAACATTGGACCATGTTTCCTGCCTCTAGCTTGTCCAAACCCTTAATAATCATATATGTTTCAATAAGATCACCTCTCATCCTTCTAAATTCCAGTGCATACAAGCCCAGTCGCTCCATTCTTTCAACATATGACCGTCCCGCCATACCGGGAATTAACCTTGTGAACTTACGCTGCACTCCCTTAATAGCAAGAATATCCTTCCTCAAATTTGGATGCCAAAACTGCACACACTACTCCAGGTGTGGTCTTACCAGGGCCCTGTATAACTGCAGAAGGACCTATTTGCTCCTATGTTCAACTCCTCTTGTTATGAAGGCCAACATGCCAATAGCTTTCTTCACTGCCTGCTGTACCTGCATGCTTATTTTCAGTGACTGGTGTACAAGGACACCCAGATCTTGTTGTACTTCCCCTTTTCCTAATTTGACACTATTCAGATAATAATCTGCCTTCCTGTTCTTGCCACCAAAGTGGATAACCTCACATTTATCCACATTAAACTGCATCTGCCATGCATTTGCCCACTCACCCAACCTGTCCAAGTCACCCTGCATCCTCATAGCATCCTCCTCACAGTTCATACTCACCCAGCTTTGTGTCATCTGCACATTTGCTAATGTTACTTTTAATCCCTTCATCTAAATCATTAATGTATATTGTAAATAGCTGCGTCCCAGCACCGAGCCTTGCGGTACCTCACTAGTCACCGCCTGCCATTCTGAAAGGGACACCTTAATCCCTACTCTTTGTTTCCTGTCTGCCAACCAATTTCCTATCCATGTCAGTACCCTACACGCAATACCATGTGCAAACATTTTGCCAACTAATCTCCTATGTGGGACCTTATCAAATGCTTTCTGAAAGTCCAGGTACACTACATCCACTGGCTCTCCCTTGTTCATTTTCCTCGTTACATCCTCAAAAAATCCCAGAATATTAATCAAGCATGATTCCCCCTTTGTAAATCCATGCTGACTCGGACTGATTCTGTTACTGCTAACCAAATGTGCCTCTATTTCATCTTTTATAATTGACTCCAGCATCGTGCCCACCAACAATGTTAGGCTAACTGGTCTATAATTCCCCGTTTTTTCTCTCCCTCCTTTCTTAAAAAGTGGGATAACATTGGCTACCTTCCAATCCACAGGAATTGATCCTGAATCTACAGAACATTGGAAAATGATCACCAATGCGTCCATTGACTTCATGCAAGGCTAGAAAGTTTTAAGCCAGGAAACATACTTTCCGAGTAAGAGGATGATCATTGCAGACAATTTTGATTAAACAAAAACTTTAATTTTCTCAGAAGGTCATAATTCTTTGGAATTGTACACCCCAGAAAACGGTAGATGCTGAGACATTAAATGCATGTGATATATGCCTGGACATGTGGAGTTAGACAATGGAACATACTAGAACAACTGGAAAATACTAGGTTCAGTCATGATTTTACTGCAGGCAGAATGTTCTGTGGGGATCCATTGATCTTCTATATTCCTCTTGCTTGTGTTCTTTTATTTCACCTCAGGGCAACGCTTTCCCATACTTATGTTACAACTGGCCACAAGAACTCTACATTTAGTTCTCTGATTCTTCTTCCCATCACAATACCACTTTAATGGCCACTCCCTTGAATACATATGAAAGCTGCTCTCAACTTCCCACACTCCTTGTAAACTATGAATATTCTACATAGTCTTCTTTCTCTGGAATATCCTCAGCTGTCTCCTCCTAGACCTTATCATTGTGGAACCTTCACCCACCACTTTACTGGGTCCTCAGCCTTTAAAAATCCCAATGCATTTTCTTCACTTTTTCCTGATTTATATTGCCCTTTCTTTTCTTCCACTATTAGCAGTTTTGGAAGTAAGTTCATGTCTGGAAGCGTTCAACTTAAACCCTTGTCCCATGGTACGAGTTCATTCCAAGAGTTCTCCCGAGTTTGCCCTGAGTCGAACTCGGAGATTTACGGTAATGGCCACTCGTCGGTATTAGGGGCTCTCGTGGCCATTTTTCATCATGATGAAAAATCTTCACGAGTCTTCCCGCGCTTACCTGCCATTAGTGAGTCTTACCGAGTACCTGCCGTTAGCGCTAAGAGATGTCCCCGAGCTCCGAAGTACCTGCTAAGTTCATTCTCACGCTTACCACGAGTTTGATTTTTTTTTAACTCGGGAGAACTCTTGGAATTAACTCGTACCGTGGGACAGGGCTATTAAGATTTAGAGACAACCCATCAATAAAACACGCATGATTTGATTTTTATTTAATTCTGGTAATGTTTATCCAGTTACAATCTCAAGCATCTCAATGACATGAGGATGACAATTTTACTTCATGTTTCTGACCATTAAAATGCATGAGATGTATGACACCTATGACCCAAGATTGGGGCCCAACTTAGGCGACTATTTGTGTGCTAGTCACGTAAGTGGATCTGCAATCATACATTACAATTGCTCCACACTTTTAAATCTCTGCTCCTACAACAACATTTCATACTTTCTTTATCTTGCACTAAACGTTATTCCCTTATCAGGTATCCGTGCACTATGAATGGCGCGATTGTAAGCATGTATTGTCTTTCTGCTGACTGGTTAGCACACAACAAAAGCTTTTCACTGTATCTCAGTACATGTGATAATAATCTGAACTGAACTAAAGAAACACTGCCTACAGGCAGGAGCATGTTCAGTTTTGCTGTAAATGATAAAATAATGCAAGTGACAATCTGACGAGTGATAACATTGTGAGTATCGCAAGACTGGTTGGCAGAATATGGTTCTCGGGTTGTACCATAAAGAGTTTGTAAAGAAAATAACTTGATGGAAAATTGTCAACACTTGGCCTTGGGGAATTTTTATTCATTAATAGGGCTCCAGCCGAAATCTAAAACTTTCACCAAGCAGATGGGTGATGACACATTAATTATAGCTCAGGGCCACTGTGTCTGTGTATTTTTTAAACAAATGCAATAAACAAAACCAATGCAGCTGCTATCGTACCCTCCCATTAGCCAGTTGGACCATTATGGGTCAGCATCTGAGGGAGGCTGAATGAATGGGACCTCAAGAAAAAAATTAAATAGTGGTTGTTAGCAAATTGAAGGCATTATTTGTTACATTCTATAACTTTCAGTAAGCGCTTTCATGTGCCATCTGGTACTGATATCAAGTAAGGCCAAAGCTGTCTTAGCTGTGTGTCTTTGTTCTGTTGTCATCCAGGACATATTCACTGAGATTTACTCCCTTATCAAAAGCGACTGCAGAAAGCAAAGATTACAGGTGATTTTAAACGCATGTTGTTCAGTGGGAATGATGCATGAGGGCAAGACTGTAGATCAGTTTGCTATTTTTAGAAACAAGGAACTGCAGATCAGTTTCAGTTTTAGTTTAGTGTTACGTGCACCAAGATACAGTGAAAAGCTTATGTAGCGTGCTGAGCATTCAGCAGAAAGACAATACATGATTACAATCGAGTCATTTACAGTATATAGATAGATACTTGATAAGGGAATAACATTTAGTGCTAGGTAAAGGGGCTGTTCCACTGCGGCGACCTAATCCGTGAGTTAAGAAGAGTGTCTTAAATCCTTCAAGCTCAAGGGCACTCGCCTGGAAAACCTCGAGCTGGATCGACCGACAGCACACGTGCACACACACACACACACAAACACATTGCAAAGCCGGGGGCCAGGGAAAGCGGGAGAGCACTGTCTGAAATTCACACCCGCGATGAAGAGGAAGGTAAAAGACGGCTGCACAGTGTATGGTAAGTCCTTTAGAGAGCGCAAGATGGGGGGGGGGGGGGTGGGAGAGAGAGAGAAGGGGAGTGAATGGAGAGAACGGGAGAGAAGGGGGGGAGGAGTGGAGACACCTTTAAGAAGTATAATAATAGAATATTGACTGGCCTTGAGGGGGATACGACATATATTGCCTGAAGTAGATTCATATTTCCCGAGTCGAAGACGAGGGCAATATGGATCTAGTGAGGGCAATATATGTCGTATCCCCCGAAGGAGGACAGTCAATATTGTTATTATTACCCATATCAGACATCTAGAGGAAAATCTTCTGTCAAAAGTCGCGAACCTCTTCTCGCAGGAGGCTGCCATTTTGCTTGTTTTGTCGAGAACAAATTCTAAATTTCCCACGCAGCGTCACATTGCCAAGTTCCCGGATGTGAGACTTGGGGAATATAAGACTATATTTACCGCTGTTTTAACACGTAAAGTCCATAAGCGTTCGCAAGAAAGGGGAATACAAGAAAATATTCCCCTGTTAACCCTGCTGGCACTCAAAACGAAGGGAATACAATTTTGTAAAAGCATAGCTCAGATGTGTGATATGGGTAATAATAAGTTATAGTGGCCATTTTCCTTGGTCCTGAAAACTCCAATGAGCCAATCAAAATGCCCGTTCAGCGTATGAGATTGCCTACAGCTGCCCTCAACTGCCTGTAACTACATAGTGACCCCACTCCACTGCACTACGAGTTAACAAGAACCATGCTGACCAAATTTTACTTGCGGAAAAATTTTCAACATGCTGAAACATTTGCTGCGACCTAGCTGAGGCCTTTCGGGAACTTTCCTTGAGCATAGGACATCCTAGGACCACGTGTCGACCATGCTGTGAGTTTGTTGAGGGCAAACTCTTCTAAAGTCGCAGATAAGGTCACCACAGTGGGACAGCCCCTTAAAGCAAGTAAAGTCCAATCAGAGGTAGTCCGAGGGTCACCAATGAAGTATATAGTAGTTCAGGACTGCTCTCATAGTTGTGATAGGATGATTGATTCAGTTGCCTGATAACAGCAGGAAAGATTCTGATTTGCACAAAAAGACACAAAGTGCTGGAGTAATTCAGCGGGTCAGAGGGTGGGGAGGGTGGAGAGGGTGGAGGGCGGAGATGGTGGAGGGGTGGAGAGGGTGGAGGGGGTTGGGAGGGTGGAGAGGGTGGAGGGCGGAGATGGTGGAGGGCGGAGATGGTGGAGGGGTGGAGAGGGTGAGGGGGTGGAGGGTGAGGGGTGGGGGTGGAGAGGTTGCAGGGGCTGTTCCAGTAGCAGCTGCAATGATGGTGATCCCTCCCACCCAGCATACACCAAGCTAATGTCCAATCACTTGAGGACAAGTGCTTACAGTGAGGCCATTGTTTCAAAGGGGATTTTGAAAGGTCTTTTGACTCACTGAAACATGGCTCACCCCTGCCTCATTTTTTCCCTCGATCTGGAATATCTGTTCTGAAGTGAATATCATAAAATGACATCCCTTGTCATTTCTTGTAATTCACTTCTACCATCTAATGTAATCAAAGACTTGTCCCAACACTTTCTTACCTTCTTCTCCCTGCTCTGATCAGGAAGAAGGTTCAGAAGCTTGAATGCACACATCACCAGACTCAGGAACTGTTTCCCCTCTCACATCAGGCTTCTGAATGTTACTTCCACAAGCTAGGCTACTGTCTGATTCACCTCTACCCCATTGTGGACATTGGTCTTTGTCTCCGCAACAATGCTGAGAACTATATTCTGCATATTGTGTCTTCCCTTTAGCCCTACCAACTGTGCTTAGGTTTGCCTTGATTGTATTTAAGTATAGTATTATCTGATCAGTTTGGATTGCATGCAAAACAATTTTCTTCATCTTACTTTGGTACACATGACAATAATAATCCTATATTTAAACCTAAACCTACTACCTTGAGCCAATGTCAAGTTGGCATCTGTCAAAATTTACTTGGAAGTCAACTCTCATAAGAGAGCTAATCATGAGGCCCTTGTCATCAATGCCTTTGACTTCAACCAAGCTAACTTCTAGAATACACACCCCAAATCCATCAGCATGTCTCCTGCCTGATGTGGTATCTAGTGACTGGGTCCTGATCCAGAATGAGCTATGATGTTTTGTCAAAACCCTGGTGTTTGGTCAATGTAAGGGAAAAGTCACTATAGACTAGAAAACTAAATAGGTTTCATTGATCTAGTGGGACTCCAATACACAAATTTAGTTTTAGTTTAGAGATAATTATAGGAGGCATAGAGTAAATGAGGTGCTAGATGAGTATAAAGAGTGTAAAAATAATCTTAAGAAAGAAATTAGAAAAGCTAAAAGAAGATATGAGGTTGCTTTGGCAAGAAAGGTGAAAGTAAATCCAAAGGGTTTTTACAGCTATATTAATAGCAAAAGGATAACGAGGGATAAAATTGGACCATTAGAGAGCCAGAATGGACAGCTATCTGTAGAGCCAAAAGAGATGGGGGAGATATTGAACAATTTCTTTTCTTCGGTATTCACCAAGGAGAAGGATATTGAACTCTGTGAGGTAAGGGAAAAAAAGTAGAGTAGCTATGGAAACTATGAGATTCAAAGAGGAGGAAGTACTGACACTTTTGAAAAATATAAAAGTGGATAAGTCTCCAGGTCCTGACAGGATATTCCCTAGGATATTGAGGGAAGTTAGTATAGAAATAGCAGGGGCTATGACAGAAATATTTCAAATGTCATTAGAAACGGGAATAGTGCCGGAGGATTGGTGTACTGGGAATGTTGTTCCATTGTTTAAAAAGGGTTCAAAGAATAAACCTAGCAATTATAGACATGTTAGTTTGACATCAGTGGTGGGCAAATTAATGGAAAGGATACTTAGAGATAATATATATAAGCACCTGGATAAACGGTCCGATCAGGAACAGTCAACATGGATTTGTGCCTGGAAGGTCATGTTTGACAAACCTTCTTGAATGTTTTGAAGAGGTTACTAGGGAAATTGATGAGGGTAAAGCAGTGGATGTTGTCTATATGGATTTCAGTAAGGCCTTTGACAAGGATCCCCATGGAAGGTTGGTTAAGAAGGTTCAATCTTTGGGTGTTAATGGCGGAGTAGCAAGATGGATTCAACAGTGACTGAATGGGAGATGTCAGAGAGTAATGGTGGATGGCTGTTTGTCAGGTTGGAAGCCGGTGACCAGTGGGGTGCCTCAGGGATCTGTGTTGGGTCCACTGTTGTTTGTCATGTACATCAATGATCTGGATGATGGGGTGGAAAATTGGATAAGTAAGTATGCAGATGATACTAAGATAGGTGGTGTTGTGGATAATGAAGTAGATTTTCAGTCTACAGAGAGATTTGGACCATTTGAAAGAGTGGGCTGAAAGATGGCAGATGGAGTTTAATGCTGATAAGTGTGAAGTGCTACATCTTGGCAGGACAAATCAAAATAGGACGTACATGGTAAATGGTAGGGAATTGAGGAATGCTGTGGAACAGAGGAATCTAGAAATCCTGAAGGTGGAATCGCATGTAGATAGGGTGGTAAAGAAAGCTTTTGGTGTGCTGACCTTTGGAAATCAGAACATTGAATATAGGAGTAGGGAAGTAATGTTAAAATTTTACAAGGCATTGGTAAGACCAATTCTGGAGTATGGTGTACAATTTTGGTCGCCTAATTATAGGAAGGATGTCAACAAAATAGAGAGAGTACAGAGGAGATTTACTAGAATGTTGCCTGGGTTCCAGCAACTATGTTACAGAGAAAGGTTGAACAAGTTAGGTCTTTATTCTTTGGAGAGCAGAAGGTTAAGGGGCGACTTGATTGAGGTCTTTAAAATGATGAAAGGGACAGACAGAGTTGACATGGATAAGCTTTTCCCATTGAGGGTAGGGAAGATTCAAACAAGAGGGCATGACATGAGAATTAAGGGACAGAAGTTTAGGGGTAACATGAGGGGGAACTTCTTTACTCAGAGAGCGGTGGCTGTGTGGAATGAGCTTCCAGCAGAAGTGGTGGAGGCAGGATCGATTTAACATTTAAAGGTAAAGTGGATAGCTATATGGACGGGAAGGGAATGAAGGGGTATGGTCTGAGTGCAGGTAGATAGGACTAGGGGAAAATAAATGTTCGGCACGGATTGGAAGGGCCGAGAGGGCCTGTAGTGTGGAAACATGCCTTTATGCCCATCGAGACCACACTGTCCAGCAATCTCTGCACACTAACACTATCCTGCACACACTAGGGACATCTTTACATTTATACCAAGCCAATTAACCTACAAACCTGTACATCATTGAAGTGTGGGAGGTAACCGAAGATCTCTGAGAAAACCCACACTGTCACGGGGAGAATGTACAAACTCCATACAGACAGCTCCCATAGTCGGGATCGAACCCAGGTCTCTGGCGCTGTAAGCACTGTACGGCCGTGCCGCTCTGATACTGGGCTGAATCGCCAATTATACTATTGTTGGATGTCTTAATTTCCGAGGTGCCACTGTGCCTTGTCAACAGATGTATTTGAATCCTTTAAAACTCACAGTTGTCGCGTGTTCTGAGTGGCAGGGAAGTTCAAGGACTTAAAAAATGCAATCAGGTTGACATCATTGACTGTGCCACAGGATTGTGTTATACCTGTGGCCCCTGTGAAAGTTGGCAAGCTCTTTGATTGAGCTTCTAGACTGGATAAGAAATGAGAGACATTTTGTCCTTACACAATTATCTGCTGGTGTGATGGAGCAGGAGGTAATGTAAGCTGAGACAGCTGCACGTTATGGATTGTCTAGACTCTGGATGTCTCCTCTGACCAGTCATGTTGGCTGTTACCTGATTAATTTGATAAACCTCTTCTTCAAATTCTGTCATTTCTATCTCATTAACTATATTCCTAGATGCTTCATATATATTTTTCTCATTTTCTGATTGCCAATGTGAGGATGTATACATAGCGTATGTCTTAAGCATACATATGAAATATTTATTATGAATACATTTGTTTTATATCTCTGTTTCCTCGTATAATGAGCTAGAAATGTCATTTTCTGTGCAACCATTCCGTGACTGGAATAGTGTAGCAATTAGGATATTTTCCTTCCTGTTGTGTTAGAGAGATCCTGAGTCTTAAATCCTAAAGGGGTTCTGGTATACACTAGGTTAACATGTTGTCAATCAGAACAATTGCAGGAGAAAAACAATTGGCCTCGACATATTTTGACAAGAAGTGGAAGATTTTTGTTTCATTAATCTCAATTGTAATGCCTCCCATTTATAAATAACATTATTTGGCTTGCACAAATGATCATAAGGTCATGAGGCCATTAGTGATAGGAGCAGAATGAGGCCATTTGGCCCATCAAGTCTGATCTGGTACCCGGACATGGGGCCGACAGACAAGGAGCCAAAGTAAAGAAGTCGAAGCCAAAGAACCGAATAGAAACGAGGCCGAAACGCCAATGAACCGAAAGAGTCTGAAGACGAAACGCCTACTAACCAAAAGGATAGGACTAACCGAAATGCAACCTAACCGAAAGGGCGGGACGCCTAAAAGCCAACAAACCGAAAGGCTGCGTCACCTAAAAGCAAACTTACCGAATGGCCGCACTGTCGAGACACAACCTGCCTGAAAGGCGGCATCGCCTACAAGCCAAAGGACCGACTGCCGCTCAACAGAAAAGTTCAATAACGGACTTGACGTTGTCGGGGGGGGCGGGTCTTGTCAGCGATTGGTCCAGACCCCCACGTCCATCACAGTGAAGGCCTGAACATTGTCCCAAACCTCCGCTCCACCCAACCCACAGCCCGCGGAGGGTGGCCGTGGGAGAGTGGGGGCTGTACCGAGCGATGCACACCTTCGGACTTTATATTTACATAGAGACCAGGAGGTCTATATTCAATGTGTATTTTGACACAGGACTCATATTTAGGTTATACCTGTTATTAATGTAATCCTTATCCCTATGTATCAATATCATTGTTATGTTTATCATTATTCTTTTTGGTTTGTTTTTGTTTTGTTTTTGTTTTTGGAAAAAAAGGGAGTAAAAAGATTTTAAAAGAAAGAAGAAACCGAAGAAAACCGAAGTTACACTTTCCTGCTCCTTTCCCCCATCCCTCATTTTGGGATAGAGATAATATGGCACCATCTGCTTCTACCCTGCTGGCACACTTCGCACCCATCCCCCAGCTCCTCTGCCCTCCAGTTCCTCTCTTCTCTTCCAGCCACCTATCTCCCATCCCTCTCCTCTCCAAAGCCCCCATTTTCTTGTTACCCTCCTCTGTGTGAAAATGCACACCTCCCAGATTCAGGGACAGTTTCTTCCCAGCTGTTATCAGGCAACTGAATCACCCAATCACAACCAGAGAGCGGTGCAGAACTACTATCTACCTCATTGCTGACCCTCGTACTTCACTTGATCGGACTTTGTTGGCTTAACCTTGCACTAAATGTAATTCCCTGATCATGTATCTATACACTGTAAATTACTCAATTGTAATCATGCATTGTCTTTCTGTTGATAGACACAAAATGCTGGAGTAACTCAGCGGGCCAGACAGCATTTCTGGAGAGAAGGAATGGGTGACGCTTCGGGTCAAGACCCTTCTTCCCTTTCTGTTGACAAATTAGCAGGCAAGAAAGGCTTTCACTGTACCTCGGTTCATGCGACAATTAACTGAACTGAACTGATTTTTCTCTCCATACCCAGTTGACCTCTACACACAGTCCCTCCACTGAGTTTGTCCAGCAGGTTGGTTTCTACGAGGAAAGGTTCATTCTAGACTGTCTTGGAGAGTCAGCACTTTATTGCCTGCCGCACAATGCCTCCCTCCATTATTACTTGACAGATGAAACTGCAGTTTGTAGACTGCTCGTGGAGCATTATATGTAGTTCTGTTCCCCATTCCTTCGGAGGGAGGTGGTTGCACTGAATAGAATGCAAAGGAGGTACTCCAGGATATTGTGGTAACATGACTTCTCCCTGCCGCTCCTCTTAAATAAAAGAACAGCATTAAAGTTCCTTGTTGAGACCAAGCGTAGACTCTCCAGCCGTTTCACCAAACACTTGCACTTGATTTGCCAAGGCCTACTGGACCTCCTGGTTACCAACCATTTTAACTCCTTCTTCCCATTTCCATACTGACCTATCCGTCCTTGGCCTCCTCTGGTGCAGGAGTGATGTCACACACAAACTGGGGAAACAGCATCTTACAATCCACTTGGGTGGCTTACAACCCAACAGAATGAACATTGAATTCTCCAATTTTAGGTGACTATCAAACCCACCCTCGCTCCTTTCTCCCCCCTATGTTCCACCTGGTCTTGTACCTATTTCTCCCCTCCCCTTCCACCTACATCCCTTCCTCTACCTTCATAATTCACAACTCTTCAATCCTTGTGTCTCACACCTTCTGTCATTTCATCTCTGGCCTTTGTCCAATCATCTACCTATCAAAAAATCCCATCACCTCCATCCACCTACTACTTGCCAAGCTTTGTCCAACCCCTCTTCTCTTCCAGCTTTCTTCCCTCTACCCACCACCACGATCAGTCTGAAGAAGGGTTCCAAACCAAAACATTACCTATCCGTATATTCCAGAGATGCTGCCTAATCCATTGAGTTACTCCAGCACTTTGTCTTCTTTAGCTATCCTCTCACCTTCTGGCACCTCAACTGTAGTTAAGATGCAGAAATCTCAATCTAGGCCTCAGCTATCTTCTCCCTTGCTTCTTGTAAGAATCTGGGATGGATCTCACCAGGAACTGGAGATTGATCAAATATTGTGCATGATCACATTGAATGGCGGTGCTGGCTTGAAGGACCGAATGGCCTACACCTGTACCTATTGTATATTGTCTATTATCTATCTAATACCTGCATCTTCTTGATAGTGACCTGCTCTAGATTATCCATGTACCCCTCCCTGAACTCCTTATCTTCCATGACTTAATTCTTGATGAACACACGTGAGACACATTTCATTACGACAACTAAATAAACAATGAAGAACATTTTCTAATGGCCCTGTCTCACTGTGCGAGTTGACCCACGAGGTACCCCGAGTGACAGACTCGTGGTTGTGCACGAGATCCCAAGTTGATGTTCAAGTGTTTGAACCGAGTTTCCACGGGTAATGTATTTTGTCGTTTACTGCGATGTTCCAAGTTCGTCTCCAGAGTTAACCAAGTTCGTCTCCCGTTTACTCTTGAGCTGACAACATCTCCTGACGTACTCTTGAGCTGTCAACTTCTGCTGAAAAGTGACACAGTGTTTCTAACGGGCCCTTCGGCCCACCAAGTCCACGCCGACCAGCGACACTAGCACCACCCCACACGAAAAATGAATTTGATTTTAGTAATTTGACCAAAAGAAAAATGGTGTATGCAAAGTAGTGTGTTGATATGACACTCCCAAAAATAACTTCAAAAAATCTGCAGGATTATACGATTAGGAGACGTGTATTCTGCGTAATTATATTAAAATAAAATACAGGAGAGATAACACTCCTTTTCTACATGCCTTTAGAAAGAAACTTGCAGTTATATTTGAAGTCTTGAATTGATTTCCTCCTGAGTGTCTGTGCATAGTCTAATACTCTGAGCCATTTACAACGCTGTGTGGAAGACGCCCTTACCCGCACTAGTTGGGCGGGTGTGTTTCCAGTGATAGTTAATCATACTGTTCCTTCTTAATAGTACAATGCTACATATATTCAGTTGTATAAGGAAGCCCTCCTTTCACTGATTTGATTTGTTTCCTGATTTCGAAGACTAGTGTCAGTACTGTGCTGTGTCACAGTTTGTACGTTTTAAATTGAAAGGCACGGCCATTTGAACCTTAATGTCTTTATCTTAGTGATAAAGGGATGTAACATCCAACTCCGATTCAATTCTAAAGCATTGAAAAGCATGTCAGAGCTCGGGGATGGTAAAACGGTGGGTGAATAGATGAAATGTTGACAACGGATCCGTTGAAAATTAAATTCCATTATATTTGTACAGTTTCTTTATGAATCAGTTTGTGTTTAGTACTGAGAGATTTAATGAT
The DNA here is from genome assembly GCA_035221665.1 of Okamejei kenojei. Taxonomy (NCBI): domain Eukaryota; kingdom Metazoa; phylum Chordata; class Chondrichthyes; order Rajiformes; family Rajidae; genus Okamejei; species Okamejei kenojei. Next base: position 154,557,122 of record CM069131.1, read on the forward strand.
CGCAGATTTTTATCTCTGCATCTGAGGTCGATAGCAATTTTTTTTTTTCTGTTAATGTCCACTAAAAGGTCAGGGTAATTTAGTAATTGATTCCAAGCACAGCGACTCACCAATGCCCGGTCTACATTTGGGGTAATAACTTTGCTTATCTTATCTATCAGAATGAGATTACCATGCTAATTCACGGGCACCAATTGTCTTCAGGTCACAGGGATCTCTTCGACCGCAACACCAAGGAAAACAAGAAAAATAAAATCACAGACGTGATAAATATCCAGGAAATCCCTTCACAAAATGACTTCAAATACAAATCTGCATGACATTATCATGTTATTCCAAATGCTCTGTTGATTGAAACGATAAAATATGTGTCTTATATCAACAAAGGGGACAGTCATGATGAATAATGTTGAAAAATTAACAGGTGACAAGTGTTTAAAAACCATGCGTTGGAAAACGGAAAGCGGTCTTTAAATTACCCTAATTAATGCCGACTTCAGAGTGCCCACGGGTTAACACGTTAAACTCACGAGTTAATAAGGTCAACGCATGGGCCCCACGTTAATACTACGAGTTTAAATGTTTCAATTTTACACTTGAACAGTGAATTTGACTCGTGGAAAAAATCAAACATGTTTGATTTTTTTCACGAGTTATCAAGTTTCGCGTGTACCTGCCGTTAGCGCCACGAGTGGACAAGTTGATCGCGCGAGTTCCGATGTTGCCACTACGTTCATCGTACGTGATCACCACGAGTGAAAACTCGGGGTCACTCGTGGGCCAACTCGCACCGTGAGACAGGGGTTTTAGGAAACAGCAGTCTGGATAACTTACCATGCCAGCTTGCTATTGGTTCAGGAGCAGCTTCTTCCCAACAACCATCAAGCTATGAAACACATCAACCTCCAAATAGGCTCTGAACTAATTGGACTTGGGGGCATTAATTTTCACTTTGCACTATTATTGTTTATTTATTGTCTGCTTTTCTAATAACATACACTGATCTTTTTTGGTGTTGTTTATTACAGGTTTTACTGAGTACTGTGTTTACATATCTGTTGTCCTGCTGCAAGTAAGAATTTCATTGTTCAGTTTCAGTTTAATTTATTGTCACATGTTCAGAGGTACAGTGAAAAGTTTTTGTTCCGTTGTTCCGTTTCGGGACACATGATTATAAAACACTCTTGACTCTCTTGAGTCTTGAAGATTTCTCCATCGCCAAGCCTACCTATTACCTGTGGCTGCCAGGTTTTTGCTTTTCTTTCTGATGACATGTTCAGCATTTGATGGATATTTTTACTTGTGGCCACAACAGCCAGGGCTTCTGGTAGGAAATGCCTGGTGCATGGCATGTGGAACGGACTCTTGTGAGTGTTATCTCACTCTGGTCTCAGCCAAAGGATGTTGTAGACAAGTGGGTCGCTCATCCCTCCTTTAGGGCTCAGCTGGCCACTGAAAATGTCAAACCGCAAGGACTTACTCAGGATAAAGCTGCACTGGGAGCTGACAGAATGTCACATAACATTGTTATCACAGCAGAAAACCTACAGCAGTGAAGACATTTCTCATCCACAATATCCAGGTCAGATATCGTGCGAATGAAGTCTTTCTATTTTATTTGAAGAAAACAAACGTATATTTAAGTACAAATTTGTAGGATTATGGGGATCTGCTTCGCGATAACTCCCAAAAGAGCAACCTATTTTTCCCATTCTCCTCACTTATTTCCCAGTTAGTTACCTATACCAAGCTCAATTACTAAGGATAATTTGCAGTCACCGCTTGACTTACCAGTGTATCCTGTATAGTGCGGTCACAGGGAGAAGATGCAAACTATATGTAAATAGCATCCGTGGTCAGGTTAGAACCCAGGTCTGTGGATGAAAAGCATTCTTGAATATCTCAGCGGGTCGTTTTGGGTCGGGACCATTCTAATTCTCTTTGAATTCTCATTGAAGCTCTCCCACAAATATTATATTTATTTCAATCAATTCCCGATATATCTCCCTAAAAATTTTTTTTAAAAAGTAGACTCTCTAGTCACTAACTTTATCTGGGATTATAAGAACCATAGAATAAATAAAAAACACTTATGTAAAGCTAAAATAAACGGGGGATTAGCATTACCAAATTTTATGTTTTATTATTGGGCAGTTAATATTAAAAATATGAACTTCTGGTTAGAAGAAACAGATAATAAACCAAACTGGTTAAAAATGGAAAGAGAAGACTGTTTTCCATTTGAAATTAGTTCTTTGATATTTGCTAATATTAATGTACCTAAGAAAATTTATAGTGAAAACTCGATAATAGAAAGCGATTCCGTATTTGGAAACAAATAAAGAAAACATTAAAACTAAAATTTATACCGCTAGGTCTTACTATTGCCAACAATTTTACGTTTAAACCCTCAACGATGGATAAGGCTTTTATACAATGGAAAAATAAAGGAATTTTAAATATAGGGATCTTTATAAGGAAAATTTTTTTCTTTCATTTCAAGAGTTACAACAAGCTTACGGGCTTCATAATAATGAATATTTTAGATATTTACAAATCAGAAACTATATCTCTGCAAATACACAAGAATTCAGAAATAGAAAGAGTGAAATTTTAGATGAATGCTTGAATAAACACCCAAATACAGAAAAAATGATATCATATATTTACAATATTTTGTTGGAAAGTGATATTCCATCATCGGAAACACACAGACAGCTTTGGGAAAATGAATTAGTCAAATAATAAGCCCAGAAATATGGAAGAAAGCTTACAACACATACATTACTGCTCGTTAAATGCTAAACATGCTCTTATACAGTTTAAAATTTTACATAGATTACATTACTCCAAATCTAAATTACATAATATATTTCCAAAATTATCGCCTATATGTGATAAATGTCAAATCTTAGAAGCAAATTTGTCACATTCATTCACTAATTGTACGAAGATTGTAGAATATTGGAACGAAATATTTAAGATAATCTCGAATGTTGTTAATATTACTATGATTCCTGATCCAAAGTTAATAATACTTGGAATACCTGAAACGGAACAAATAATTACAAGGAATCAAAGAAATTTTATCGACTATTCTCTAATAATTGGGAAAAAATTAATACTAAAATTTTGGAAAGGCCCTGCATCCCCAACAATTAAAATGTGGAATACAGAAATATTTACAGGGTCATAATGGTCCGGCGCGGGGACTTGACTGAGGCCTGAATATCTGAATGGATGAAGAAATACATATAATAAAATCATGAATGTATCTCCAAGAATGGATTATGAGTATATTTTAATCTCCACCAAACTTTCACATTTTCTTTTCTATTTTCTACTTTCTATTTCTATCTTTCTATCTTTAAGTAGGAAAAAAAGTATAGAAACATATTATATATATTCTTAATATTAGTATGAATATACATATTATTAGTTGTATGAAAATATTATAGATGTCTTAAATTTCTAATTATATAAAATTGCGCATTTTCAACTATATAATAATTTTGAAATATAAAGTTAATAATAATACAAACACTCTTAAATTATGAAAATATCACGAATATCATAGAAGTTTGGTTAAGATTGGGTATTATGTAGTTATATTAGGGGGGATTTGTATTTGTAATTAGAAGAAATATGTGTGGTATGAGAAGTATGAGTATATTGCTTATTTTAGGAATATACTACATACACTCCCAATCATACAAAATAAATAACCAGGAAATGTATAATGGATAACATTACAAATAACACAAACATAATCAATTGATAATCAATATTATATAATTTTGTATATTATATAATTTTTAATGCCGCATAAGAGTGTACTCTGTATATATTGTTTCTATAATAAAAAAATTAAAAAAAAAAAAAAAAAAAAATTCTCATTGAAGCTGTGGAATAAAGTTGAGGTTCATTGCAGGTCTGAGTAAGTGTGGCCCGGGGCTGTGGAGAAACAGAGTGATCGCCAGCAGAAGCCGATGAGAACTGCTTATCCAGTTCTCCAGAAATGCTGCCTGAACCCTCAAGCACTTTGTATCTGTTTTTACTGTGAATAAACTATCTTATCACAACAGATATGAAGCAGCAGTTATACTTGACAGGAAACATCACACGTATTGTTATCTCAGCACCAATATTCAGAAGAACAGAAGACAAGACAATAGAAGCAAGAGAAGGTAACCAGACTCATCAAGCCTGCTCCGCCATTTAATATATACTGGTCTAAGTGGGACCAGTTGGGTCCCAGTCACACGGGAGGCCTGGTCCCCCAACACAACCCATGATACCCCGTGTGGGAGAGGGGGCGGGTGTGGGGGTGGGGATGGAGGAGGGGGAGTATGGGGGGGGGGGTGTGGAGGGGGGGGTGGGTGGTTGGGAGGGGGGGTGCGGAGAGGGTTGGGGTGGGTGGTCAGTGTGGGGGCGGGGAGGAGAGACGAGGAGGGTGAGGGGAGGGGGTGGGGGAGGGGGTGTGGTAAGGGTGTGGTGGGGGGGAGGAGAGGTGTGTGGGAGGGGAATGGGGGGGGGCTGTGGGGGGGTGGGGGGGTAGGGGACTGGGGGAATGCAACGGGGGAGTGGTGTGGGGAGGGGGTGGGTGGAGGGGTGGGGAGGGGTGTGGTGAGGGTGTGGTGGGGGGGGAGGAGAGGTGTGTGGGAGGGGAATGGGGGAGGGGGCTGTGGGGGGGTGGGGTAAGGGAGGGGACTGGGGGAATGCAACGGGGAGTGGTGTGGGGGGGGGGTGGGGGAGGGGGTGGGGGAGGGGCGGTGTGTGGTAGATGGGGGGTGTGATGAGGGGGGTGGGGGAGGGTGGTGTGTGGTGTGTGGGGGAGGCGGGGGTGTGGGGAGGTGGGGGGTGTGGGAGAGGGGGGGAGTGTGAGGGTGTGTGAATGGGGAGGGGTGTGTGTGGGGGAGGGTGGTTGTGGGGAGGGGGATGTGTGGGGCAGGGTGTGTGTGGGGGAGAGGGGGTGTGTGAGGGGAGGTGCGAGGTAATTTCAGGATCACACACACACACACACACACACACACACACACACCACCACACTAACCCTCCCACACACACTAACCCCCCCCACATGCACTAACCCCCCTGCATGATAACCCCCCCCCCCACACACACACTAACCCCACCCACTCACACACTAACCCACCCACACAATAATCCCACCCAAACTAACCCCCTCACACACACTAACCCCCCCCCCACACATACACTAACCCCCCCCCCCACACATACACTAACCCCCCACATGACAACCCCCCTCCTACACACACACTAATCCCCCACACACACACTAACCACCCCACACGATAACCCCCCCACACAAACACTAACGCCCCCTCCCCACACACACTAATCCCACGCTTATCCCAATCTGATGGAAACTTGACACGAACGACCACGGGACAAAGGTGAGTAAGGTGAGTAGCAGCTGAGATCCCATTGTGATGACATCGTTGGGTGGCGGAATGTTCATGGCAGCGTATGCAAATGAGATGCCATTGTGATTTGGAGGACTGTGAGATGCCATTGTAACGTCATAGCTGCTACTGCCAGAAAACTCTCACAGCACAGTGTTATTGTTCTCAAAGTGGGCTATTTTAAACTTTAAATGTCAAAAACGTGTGAAATATAGCATTAATCTGAACAAAACTTTACGCAAACGACCACGGGACAGAGATGAGTAAGGTGGTGCAAAGGATTTGCACTATTGTGTTCCATTTTGGCGTAGTTCCTTGAGCTTACTCAGTCACACGCATGCAATCAGACGGCCAAACAAGAAGAGTTTTAGTAGTATATAGACGATATATGATCATACGCTGATACATGCTGTTCTATCTCCACTTCAAAAAAAAATGTAGATATCTGGCTTCTAGCACCCTCCGTGGCAGATAGTTCCAAAAATTCACGTTGCTCTGAGAAAAGGTATTCCCCAACACTGCCGCCTTATAACCTCTTGTTCATGATATTTCTACATGTTCCCTGTCATTCCCCCTCAGGATCTTATATGTTTGAATAAAGTTACCCCTCATTCTTCTGCACTCCACGGAATGGCCCAAATTCACAACCTTATTCTCATTGTTCGGAATACCCAGAGTGGCCTCATCCTCTCATATTATCTCTGGCGGGTCTGTCCTGTCAGTGGGAAAGGACTGACTCTGGAGATGTCTGGCACATAGCCTGCAAGATATGATGCTTTTATTACAAATATATCAGGCTGCTGCTTGTCTAGCAGCCTGTCCTAAATTAGTGTGCTCAAGTGGACAATCTAGAGTGTTTTTACATCTGAAATATTAGCCAGATTAGAAACATTTATCAGATAACAAAAAGGAATTTCTAAATTCCTTGTGACCTCTCCAGCAATTATCGGGTATTACAAACTGCACCAGAGTTCAGCAGACAAGTTGAAGGATATTTAAGTGCCCATTTCCCTTAAAAAATCACAAAAGATTTTGTGTAACAGTAGGCACACCGTGGTCCATTAAATATTCTGGTTCTATCCCAAGCCTCTCACCATTAGCCAGCTTTCACCGCTCATTATACTGAGAGTATTATGTAAACTAAAATGCTGTAAAATAATTCACCATTGTGAAATACTTCCTGTAGATTGGTTATTGCATGTGAACCAATCAGAGTAGTGTAGCATCACTAATTCATATTAATTGTGGGAAGTTGGAGAACACACTTGGATTTGGCCTGACATAATTGAGCTCTTTGTTGATAATACATGCACAGGTCAAGCTGTCTGGGAACTAATTACACAGTCCTTCTACCATTCAAAAGAGGCATCAATGGTTGAATGGTTCTTCCTGACGGGCCGTGCGGCCAGAAGGCTTCCCGATGGGCTGTGACTATGGACTGGGACCGCGGCCGGAGGCCTTTATCGAGGCACCATGGTCTCGATGCCTCCCGGATCACCGCGTAGATGCCTGTGTCAGGGCCCGGCCGGGGCCTCGCGGGTAGAAGCCCAAGTTGGGCCCCAGATCGGCACCATGGATGTGTGAATTGGGGCATCGGCAGCGGTGAGGCTTCGATGGCGGCAGTGATGAAGCCTCATGACGATGGGGCCTCGGCGGTGGTGAAGCCTTGGGGCGGCAGGGATGCCTCGCGGGTTGACCCACAGTCGAGGTCGAATGAAGCGTGGAGCACCCGGCGTGGGGGGGACTGCTGTGAGGGAGGGGGAGACAGAACAATGGACAATAGCGGAGGGGAGGGGGGGGGTTCAAAGGACAATGGGGACCTAGTGAGGGGGAACTGCTGGGGAGGGGAGAACAAAAGGAGGAGCCGGCTTGCTTTGTAACTTTGGCAGCGTCGTAGGTGGCCGCTATTTGTACACATTGTTTATGCACTGAGACAATGTTGCATGTGACAATGAAGTATTCCTATTCCATTATCACATGTACAGACGTACAGTGAAATTCATTTTTCTGCATACATAGAAACATAGAAAATAGGTGCAGGAGGAGGCCATTCGGCCCTTCGAGCCAGCACCGCCATTCATTGTGATCATGGCTGATCTTCCCCAATCAATAACCCGTGCCTGCCTTCTTCCATATCCCTAGCCCCTAGAGCTCTATCTAACTCTCTCTTAAATCCATCCAGTGATTTGGCCTCCACTGTGGCAGGGCAGTTTTTTCTCACCTCAGTCTTAAATGGCCTCCCTTTATTCAAAAATCACACATTTTTTCCTGCTCTAGGGTCCGTTTATAAATATGTTTCTATAAGACCCCTACCCCTTCATGCTACTTGAATACAAGCCTAGGCCATACGGGTATTAGGGGTTCAGTATTGATGTGGATTCAGTCCTTTTTAGGCAGTGGAAGCGTAACTAGTTGGCTCCTCCAGCTATTTACTGGATCTGGATGAGGGAATTGTAGGCAATATCTCCAAGATTGCGGATGACACTAAGCTGGGGGGCAGTGTGAGGAGATGCCTGCAGGTGACCAAAGCAGATGCCTGTGGTTATCCACTTTGGCCAATCAAAAAACAGGAAGAAGACTATTATTTAAATGGTGGTCTGCAGCGAGACCACCCAGTCTAGGCATTGCAGCAGGCTGGTATGTAGTCAAGCAAAAGATTTGAGTACCAAGGTTCACTTCAGTTTACAGGGTTTGGGTGAGAACACCTGGAGTATTGCGGCAGTTTGGTCTTCTGAGGAAGGACATTATTGCCATAGAGGAGTGCAGAGAAGGTTACTGATTCTTGTTGGATCTCGGTCTCTTTTAAAACTTACAAAATTCTTAAGGGGTTGGACCTGATGCAGGAAGATTGTATGTTGGGGAAGTTCAACAGCTTAAGGATAGGGGGAAATACTTTAAGACCCTGAGAAAGATCACCAGAGAGTGGTGAGTCTCTGGAATACCCAGTTCTTGGCATGGCTATCTGGAGAGAACTACCTGAGTTGGATGATCTGCCATGTGAATGGCGGTGCAGGCTCGAAGGGCTGAACTACTCCTGCACCTTTTCTAATGTTTAGTCTTTCCAATCTTTCCTCATATGACAGTCCCGCCATCCCAGGGATCAATCTCGTGTTCAGTTCAGTTCAGTTAAGTTCAGTTAAGTATTGCCATAACTAAGAACAATTTCCGATTAGTACAAAGTGCGTAGAAATAGTCCACTTAGATCACGTGCAAGATTCGCCAGGTTTTGGCACCATTTTCCAGGCCGGTCTGTGATTTGGGTCTTCTGGAGCGGTGCCCATTCCAGGTGAGCCTCAGGCTGTTGCAGAGCCTCCAGCCATCGCATCCATGTGGATCAGCCGGCAAACAGAGGTCCCTCTCCTCGCCTTGCCTCCTTCAGCCTTTGTGCCCTGCAGTCGCCTCCCGCTGCCTAATCTATTTAGAGAAATAATAATCAGAGAAAGGATTTTTGTCCATGTTTGAGTTAATGCCAAGAGAATCAATGTTGAGAACACACAGGGTGACTGCATTTGCCTTTATACGACTGAGAGAAAATAATATTGAATATTCCCCTGCTTAATTATTGCATGTAAACTCACATATTCTTTGACTGGCTGCTGTGTGTTAATCTTACAACAAGTAAAGTGGTAAACATGTGAATTTCTTGCGATGGAACAGATAGAGATGCCTGGCTTGTGTTCGTGCAAGAACGAAGCATAGAAACATTCAAAGAAATGCTGCCAATTTAATTTCATCCATTATTTATTCATCTTAAGCAACTGTGATCTTTCACAACCTTAATGCACTCAGCAGATGTACATTATCTGAGATTTTCCAGCTTTAAATGGTTTGTTCTGAACTTAAAATTCACAATAAAAACTGAAAATGCTGGAAAAGCTCAGCAGACCAGGAACATCTGTGGAAAGAAAAACAGATTCTCTTAAAATTTATGTTGAATAACATTGTCAACGTGAGCAAATCTTGAAATGAGAAACTAACCCTATATTAATTGACTTTCGGAACAGACCCTTTGATAAAACTCCAATTCAAAGACACAACAATACAAAGAGACAGTTGTAATTCTTCTGTTAATTCTCCATGGCCGATTTTAACGTAGAGATGATTTCCCTTCCATAATCATGCTCCTTTTTAATTCTTTGGAATAGTGAGCTTGTTTGTGCATTGAACATCCACCCAGAAAGTAATTTAAATTTGGATGATAAAGGTGCCCAGATTGTTGCTGAGATCAATGAGAGGGAAGAGTTCGCACATATTCTGGACAATCCCTGCCTGAATCCCATAGTGGATTAAACCTGAGGTATAATATTATGAGGAAAATGCCATTTTTGGAAGGCTGCAAATACTGGAGCATTTACAGATTTGAAACTCTGAAGAGTTACAAATGTGTATCGTCGACGTATTATTGTGTTTACGTGATTCATCGTAGTGACATGAAATAATATTTGAAGAACATGAACATGAGAGGCCCACAGGAGCCGTTGGAAGTGAAGAGGTGAGGGGGGTGAGGAGCGACACCAGACCGGTAAGGTTAAAAAATCAAGCGCAGGGGCTTGTTTTTCTCAGAGGCCACAGGAAGCCGTTGGGGGAGCATGAAGAAGAGGGGGGGAGCGGGCCGGAGTAGCGCCGACCGATAAGGTTTAAAATGTCAAGCGCTGGGGCTTGTTTTTACCTAAATCCATAACGTTCCATTCGGAGTAGTGTTTTTTTTGAGGAAGCCGCTGATTGGTGGGAAGTGGACTAGGGTAAGCAGCTGATTGGTGGGAAGTGGACTAGGGTAAGCAGTGATTGTGATGTTGGCGATCAGATTTCAGCGGTTCATAGTGCTTTTGTGTTGTGTTGATATTGATATCCTGTGTAGAAAGGGGGCAGTTATGGAATGGGCAAGGGCTGTTCTGGATGTGGAGAGAAGTGGGAGGTGCAGGGAATCTGATAGCCCTGCCAGACGTCCACATATCGCTGCGCCAGGTGTGTCGAGATGGGGCGCTCCTAAAGGACTGTGTTAGGAACTGGAGCAGCAGCATAGCTCTCGATGACCTCCGTCTGGTCAGGGACTGAGTGAAGGTCTATAGAGAGGATTCAAACAGGGAAGGGAGGCAAGTCACTCCCAGACCACTCAGGGAGGCAGACAAGTGGGTCATCAGTTATGGAAGGGCAAGACGGCAGAGGCTGGGGCTAGGCTCTAGAGAGCCTAGACCCCTGTGACTGTTACACTCTGGAAAATAGGTACTCGGGTTTGAGTACGATTGGAGGGGACAGCCTACCTGGGGGCGTAGCAACAGCGGCCGGGTCTCCGGCACAGGAGACTGGGCACGCCTGTCCTGATGCTCAGAAGGGTAGCGTTAAAAGTGGAAGGGGGGCAATTGTAATAGGGGACTCTATAGTTAGTGGGGTCGGGTCGGATGGGAAGATTCTGTGGACGCAGTCGGAGTCCCGGGATGTGTAGTCTGCCTCCTCCCTGGTAGCCAGGGTCTCGCATGGTGTCGGTAAAGTGTCCAAATAAGATTCTGAAAAAGGGGAGGGAGAGGAGTCTGATGTTGTGGTACACGATAGGTACCCGTGTGTACCTGATGTTGTGGTACACATAGGTCCTGAATGGGAGAGAAGGGAGAAGAGGAAGGGAGTTGGGGGGAAAGTTAAGGAGAAGGAACAATAAAGGGTAACTGATTTCAGGATTACTGCCTGTGACTGCGTTGTGACGCGCAGTTGAGAATAGGAATGGAATGAGGTGGAGGATAAATGGTCGCGTTGGCTTTATGAGGGACTGGGTGAGGCAGTGGGCAGGCGATTCAAGTTTCTTGATCATGGTGACCTCGCTTTTGGGGAAGGACATGATCTTGTACAAAAAGGGTTGATGTGGGTTTTGCACTTGAACCCGAGTGGGGGACCAATATCCTGGTTCAGGGGGATTTCCAAAGGCAAAGGGCTATGGGGAGAAGACTTTAAACTAGAAAGGCTGGGGGGAGGGGACTCGGGTAGAGGAGGCTAGGGGACAGGGTGTGGGGCAAGAGGGGGGGCAGAGAAGTAATAGGAAGACCAAAATGTAGGCGAGAAAAGAGGAAAAATAAGATAATAGACAGAGAATAAAGGGATGGTGGGTTTCTAAAATGTTATATATATTTTAATGCAAGGAGCGTAAGTAAGATAAGGTGGATGAAACTTAGAGCCTGGATTGACACCTGGAAATATGATGTTGTGGCAATCCAGTTGTAAAGAACATTGGTTGCAGGAGGTTGAGGGCTTTTGTCTGGGATTGGAAACTAAATATTCCAGGATTTCGTTGCTAACTCGGGGAGTGATAGAATTGGATGGTTGGTAAGGACACAGAGGTGGAGGTGTTGCATTGCTTGTCAGAGAGGAAAATATTACAGCAGTGCTTTGGCAGGTATAGATTAGAGGGCTCGTCTAGGGAGGGGCTATTTGGGTGGAACTGAGAAGTGGGAACGCGTGCTTTTATTTGTGAGCAAAACATTTTTGGGGTGTATTATAGGAGCCGCCAAATGGGGGAGCAAGAATTGGATTAAAGAGCAAATATGTAAGGGAGATAGCAGATGTATAGTAGTAGTAGTAAGCACAAGCGGTGGAGTGATTGTGGGAGATTTCAATTTTCCAAAAATAGACTGGGAAAACACATTCTGTCAAGTGGGCTCTGGATGGTTTGGAGTTTGTAAAATGTGTGCAGGATAGTTTTTTGCAGCAGTACATAGATGTACCGACCAGAGAAGGGGGGCGGGAGAATGCTGGGACCTCCTGTTAGTGGAAATGAGCAGGTCAGGGACGGAGGTATGCGTGGTGAGCAATTCAGGACCAGTGATCACAATACCATTAGTTTCAATCTAATTATGGACCGAGAGTCGAGATAGGGTGTTCAGTGAACTGTGAGGTCCTACTTGTACGGTGGTGTTGATGGTGTGGGATCTGTATTTTTGATTGGAGAAAGGCTAACTTTGAGGGGGATGCGCGACTTTGTCACAGGCCATCGGGTAAGGATTTTTAAAGTGGAGTTGAATTTGGGGACACTTTGTTTTAATGGGAAGAGATGTCGAAGAGAAATGGAGGACATTTAAAGGGGAAAAATGTAAGAGTATCAGGATCTTTATGTCCTGTGTAGGTTTTGATAGGAAATAGTAAAAATTGGAAAAGAGCCATGGTTCTGCAAGGGAATTGGACACGTTTCAAAAAAAAGAGAGTATCTACAATGATTTAGGAGGAATGGGTAAATCTTGATTGATGGTGTTTGAGTGAGTATAAAGAAATGTAAAAAGTATCCTAAGAAAGCAATTAGGGGGCTAAAAGGAAAAAATATCGAGGTTGCTTTGGCAGAAAGGTGAAAGTAAATCCAAAAGGCTTTCTACAGTATATTATTAGCAAAAGGAATGACTTCCTCGGTGGGCGTCTGGTGGGAGTGAGAGACGTCGCTGTTTCGCTCTGCCTTCCCGAAGAAATGTTTAATGTGCTAAAAAAAAAAAAAATATTGAGTTGGAATGACGGGGGGAGTTCTGGAAATTTAACTTCACCGGAGACTTGTCGCTAGTTTTAATTGTGATGTATCAGAATCCTGCTGGAGTAACAGGGTAATAAATTGCAATTTTTAAATGAAAAAACAGAAACCTCGCCAGAAGTCTGCAAAGCCACTTCAAGCACCTGGTACAGAAGAGCTACTTGAAAAAAACCTGAAAAGACTCCGCAATCCCCCTCAAACATCAGCTGGAAGTCACGAAGAAGAAGTTGATTCCCGAAATCCTTCGTACAGAATTTGACTTTAATGGAGGAAAGACAAATGGAACGACCTGGAAATAGTCCAGTATTAGCTTCAGTACTGAATTTATTTCAAAAACTGATACGAGAGTGAGAACCTCGTGCTGGACAAAAGCCTCTCTGAAAAATTAAACAAGGTACTGATCGCTGATGGGAAAATTGATGACTTAACCAACGTGTGTCGAAGTGAGGGAGGGATTTAAATAAAAAAATTAGAAGCAGGTTGATAGGATTTGTAATAGAAAAAACTGGAATGAATGCTAAATTTACTGAGGTGGCTATGGAAGGAATGGACAATAAGATATAACTGGATGGTCTAAGGAGTAGTAAAGAGACTATAACAGGAACAAGAAATCTTTGGGCGGGAGCTTGCTAAAAATGAAGTAGTATAATGCTCGGACTTGGGAGGCAAGTTTCAAGGAGACAAAATTTGTGGATAATGTGGATTTTAAAAAGATAGGAAAAGGAGTTGGACAAAACTTTCTGGGTTTGCTGCCCATTTACTCAAAACAAGTACTTAAGTGCCTGAAGCCCGAGACTAGATATGGCCTCACCGAGTCCGACGTAAGGCTCAAGCAAGCTTAACTGCCACACCAAGACCAGATATTCTGAAATTCATGACATTTCAACCTTGGAAGGAATTATGTAATAAGATTCCATATGGAGGAATGGATGTTTGGCGAAGACAAACTAAGATTCTTCCGTGATTTTCAGATGAAGGTCCTGGAAAAGAGGAATACGTTTACAAACACGAGAAGGACAGACTGAAATGTAGGTCTTCGGGAAGTATGATATGGGGGATTGGTATATCCGCTAATATTGTGAAATTTCTTATAACCATGTATGAACGTGCATTTCACGGATCTAGAAAGAGGCATTTGAAATATGCTCAAATGTATCAGCGTGAAGAAAGGCCTACTGTGTATCGTTAGGAGTTGGTCTCCTACAAGAACATGAGGGAAGAAGCGATCAAGAAAGGACTTGTTGTCTCTTTTTTTTTAAACATCCAAAAATAAAGAAGTGCTTGTGTTAATAATGATGGCGGATCTTCCATCGAGATGTGGCACTTGTCTAGGAATGTATCTGTGGAATGTTTATTCAAGGTTCGGATATTTAAGTTTTCATTTCATAACAAAGGACTGACAAAGAAAGAAACTGTGGCGGGGAAAATAAATTGAGAATATATGTGTACTAGAATGAACGATTTAAGAAACATATAATTACATACTATAACATAAAAATATAGAATTAATAAAAATTGGTAGTATTAATAACATACTAACACGCATTTTATGGATACAGTAGACGTTAATCTAGATCGTGAGTAAAGGGGGGGGGAGGAGATTCAGATACTTGGAAATTTATCCAAGGGTCTGTGATTTGGTTAACCCCTTGGGACCTGCTGTTGTCTGATACAAAAGTTTTGAGACTTAATTGTAATAAATCTGGCATATTGATAGATATGGATATATAAATTAACATAATTACTGTAATAAATTAAATATATAATTAATTTGAGAGAAACTACTTTTTTATTATTGTTTTTCCTCCTGGAAGATATAAATTTCTAATCTAGCTTTTGGAGTATGTTTTTATTATATATAATATGTATATATATAAATTTTGAACTTTTGTGAGATCGCTCTCTCTTCCAATTAAATAATAATTGGTCAGGGGGCAGAGCGAAACATAATAAAAAACATCTACGGAAGTCAATAACAATTTTTCTACCACCTGTCTTGGTGCCTTGTTTTTAATTATAATATCTTTATTTTTGGATATTATAATGTATCACTTTTGATTGTTAATTATCTTTTCACGACTCTACACTTCTGGTCTTTTCAAGGTTTATTCTGAAGGAGAGATGCCAACAAAACTTAACAGCACTGGGGATGATCATGCCTTCATCTGGAGATATAAGGTTCGTGGTTGCACACCATATGAAGTAAAGGTATTAACATGATCCATAATGCAAGACGATAAACAAAATAAAACAGAGGAATCACGTTTTGTATTGGAATAAAGGCGGGCGCTAATGAACCAATTAAAAGGGTAAGATCTTTTGCCCAATTAAAAGCCTTAAAAAGTGACATTATTTTCTTACAAGGGACGGCATCTGAAATATCAAACACAGATAAGATTGAAGGCAAATTGGATTGGGCAAACATACTTTACTCTTCATTTACTTCTAAATCTAGAGGCAAACGCTATTATCATTCGTAAAGGTATACCATTAAATTTAAAGAATACTATAAGCAGATAATCGAGGGGAGGTACGTCATAGTTACGGGAGAAATTTATTCTACTCCACTTACTTTGATATATATATGCTCCTAATTTTGACAACCCCCAATTTTTTAGTAAAATTTTGGATATAATTTCAGAACTTATCATCAAAATGTGATAATAGGGGGAGATTTGAATTGTGTTTTAGATCCAATATTTGGATAAATCAGCAAAACAAAAAGGACTAACATAAAATCTAAAACGAGTGAACTCCTAAATACATACATGAAAAATTCTAATATAACAGATGTATGGAGGATCGCTAACCAGTAAGTAGGGAATATTCATTTTATTCAACAGTACATAAAACATATTCACGTATTGATTATTTCTTAGTGGACACAAAAACTAATTCCATATACATATAATTTAAATATCATAATAGTATCATTTCTGATCATTCCCCGTTAACTTTTTCTTTTAAAATTAGAAGGAATGCCCGATAAAAATTCGTTTTTGGAGGTTTAACCCCCAAATTTTAAAAAATAACTCACAAGGTTTGCACATATTTAAAAGAGCAGATGAGATTCTTCTTTGAGACAAATGATACACCAGATATTTGTCACCCTCTTTATTATGGGAAACTTTAAGGCATTTATTAGAGGAATTATAATCTCATATCAAGCTTTCCAAAATAAAAAGAATAATACTGAACAATTGCGTTTAGATCAAGAAATTAGACAATTAGATTCAGAAAATGCCAAAGAACCAACTATAGATAAACATAATAAGATAATAATACTAAAATATAAACTAAATAAAATTTTATCGGCCAGAATAATGAGATTATTTCAAATTACAAAAACAAGAAAATTTTGAATTTGGTGATAAACCTCATAAACTCCTAGCACGCCAACTGAAAAAAAGGGACACAGAAAATACAATTACTAAAATTAAATCAGATAAAGGGGAATTACTAACACTACCTAAAGATATTAATAAAAGATTTGCTCAATTTTATCAAAACTTATATACATCGAAAACCTCTGCAAATAATACTCAAATTGCAAATTTCTTAGATAATTGTAATCTTCCAAAATTAAATAAGGTGGAACAAGAGGCATTAGGAGCTCAGATTACACTACAGGAAATAGAAGAAACAATTAGTTCGTTGAAGAACGGCAAAACCCCAGGACAAGATGGCTTTCAGTAATGAATTCTATAAAAGATTCTACGAAATAATTTCTCGACACGTTGCAAGATTTTTATATATATACATTTTTAAAGAAAATAAACTACCAGAAACACTAACTGAATCAAACTATTACACTTTATACCAAAAAAGGATAAAGATCTAGAAGACCCAGGATCATTATAGAGCTATTGCACTCCTAAATACAGACCAAAAAATATTAACGAAGACCCTAGCGAGAAGATTGATGTAAATATGTTAGTAAACTAATAAATCCGGACCAAACAGGGTTCATACCAAAGAGATACTCATTTAACAATTTGAGACGGTTGTTCTAATATAATGTACTCACATAAATACTGAAGAAGAACTAGCAATTATTTCATTGGAACGCAGAAAAAAGCTTTTGATCAAGTAGAATGGCAATATTTATTCAAAGTATTGGTAAAATTTAATATGGGAGATAATTTTATTTCATGGGTAAAAAACTATTATATGATAAGCCGACGGCTAGAATACTGACTAATATATAATTATCCCTGAAATTCCACTTAAACAAGGGGCAATAGGCAGGGGTGCGCGTTATCGCCCTGCTTTTTGCACTAGTGATAGAGCCTTTAGCTGAAAGTATAAGAAGCCATCCGAACATTCATGGGTATATTACCAAACACTCAAATAATAAAATTTCATTATATGCAGATGACATATTATTATATATTACAAATTCGCAAATTAGCATACCAAATATACTAAATTTTAATAGAGGAATTTTGGTTCTTTTTCAGGATATAGAATAAATTGGAACAAAAGCGAAATTATGACGATAAAACCTCAAGAGTCGACACATCTGTTGAAATTCCCTTTTAGGAATTACAACAGAAAAATTTAAATATTTGGGGCATCCAAATTACTAGGAACTATAAATCATTAACTCAACGCAAACTATATGCCTTTATTAACTAAATTAAATGGGCTGATTAAATTTGGAAGACACTGCGATGTCATTAATAAGGCAGAATAAAACGCGATAAAAAAATGATCTTCTTACCACAAATATTGTACCTATTTCAATCAATACCAATATACATACCTAAAAAATTCTTCAAAAAATTAGATTCTGATATTATAAACTTTATATGGGATTATAAATCACACAGAATAAAAAAAAAACACTTGTGTAAAATCTAAAGAATCAGGGGGACTGACACTCCCTAACTTATTGTATTATTTATTGGGCAGTGAATATTAAAAATATAATCTACTTGGTTGGACAGTTCTGCCCAACAGGTAGATTGGATAAGAATGGAGAAAGAGGATTGTTCCCCTTATAATATAGGAGCGATCCTTCTTTCCCCGATAAAACTGAACCATGTAAATATACAAGAAGAATCCAATTTATTCATAGTATAATACGAATTTGGAAACAAATAAAATTAACTTTAAAATTAAGAAAATTATCGCTTCTTTCTCCAATAGCTAATAATCCCTCATTCTAAAAAACCATCCATTAATATGATAAAACGTTTACCCATTGGGAAAGAATAGGAATTAAAATGATGGGAGATATGTATGAAATGGGAAAACTTTTATCATTCCAACAATTACAACTTAAAAATAAATTTGAAAAGTAATCAATATTTCAAATACCTTCAAATCAAGATTATTTGAAAAAGTAATATACAAGGATATCAAACTTTAACCCCAGATCTACTGGAGGAAGGAATGAATAGAAAGGCAGAATCAAAGCAATTTAATATCTTACTTATATAATATAATTCTAAATATAGAAACACCAACGACAGAAGCAATTAGAAGAGACTGGGAACAAGAGTTATTGATAAAAATCCAGAACGATAGATGGGATAAAAATCTTTATATGTATAAACAAATGTTCAATGATGTAAGACATAACCTAATTCAATTTAAAATTTTAATAGATTATATTATTTCGAAAACAAGACTGAATAAAATATTTTCAAATGTTTCCCCCCATCTGCGACAAATGTCTAACTCAAAAATGCCACACTATAAGCACATTCCTTTGTCCTCTTGTACAAAACTGTATACATTTTGGAATGAAATTTTTGGAATTTTTTACAAAACTATTTAACACAAAATTGAACCCCAATATTGAATTGATTATCTTTGGATCAATGGAAGAGGGAAGTAAAACTAACTATATCCCAAGAAGCCTTTCTTAATTATGGTCTAATAACAGCGAAAAAAACTTATACTTAAATTTTGGAAAAACGCACCTACGCAACATTCAAAATGTGGATCTCAAATATGTCAGTGAAACGCTACATCTTGAAGAAATGAGATTCCTCTTACTAGGCAAAGTAGACCAATTCTTAAAGATTTGGTCTCCGTTTATCAACTTTTATACAAGCATATGGTGCAACATAACATAACCTTAGAAATAAATGGTTCAGAACTGGGTGACGAATGGCAAAAATATGAGATAGGTAGATCTCTCCTAATCTTTCATTTTCTTATTACTTTTTCCTTTTCTTTCAATCTTTAACTTCTCACCTCTGTCCTTTATTTTTTTTTACTTTCTGTTTCTACTTGCTTGTCTATCTATTTCCGACACTCTTTATTTCTCTTTTCTCTCACTGTTCTTTTATTATTGCACCAAAAATATGAAGTTGTACAAGAATGAACATATGTATTTATGTATTATGTTATTAGGTACTTAAGTACCAGGATACTGTACTTACTTCTAACAAAAATAAAAAAAAATAAAAATAAAAAAAAAAAAATAAAAAATAAAAAAATAAAAAAAAAAAATAGCAAAAGGATAACGAGGGATAAAATTGGACCATTAGAGAGCCAGAATGGACAGCTATCTGCAGAGCCAAACGAGATGGGGAGATATTGAACAATTTCTTTTCTTCGGTATTCACCAAGGAGAGGGATATTGAACTCTGTGAGGTAAGGGAAAAAAGTAGAGTAGCTATGGAAACTATGAGATTCAAAGAGGAGGAAGTACTGACACTTTTGAAAAATTAAAAGTGGATAAGTCTCAGGTCCTGACAGGATATTCCCTAGGACATTGAGGGAAGTTAGTGTAGAAAATAGCAGGAGCTATGGCAGAAATATTTCAAATGTCATTAGAAACGGGAATAGTTGCCGGAGGATTGGCGTTATAGCGCATGTTGTCCCATTGTTTAAAAAGGGTTCAAAGAATAAACCTAGCAATTATAGACCTGTTAGTTTGACGTCAGTGTGGGCAAATTAATGGAAAGGATACTTAGACGATAATATATATAAGCATCTGGATAAACAGGGTCTGATCAGGAACAGTCAACATGGATTTGTGCCTGGAAGGTCATGTTTGACAAACCTTCTTGAATTTTTTGAAGGGGTTACTAGGGAAATTGATGAGGGTAAAGCAGTGGATGTTGTCTATATGGATTTCAGTAAGGCCTTTGACAAGGTTCCCCCATGGAAGGTTGGTTAAGAAGGTTCAATCTTTGGGTGCTGAATAGAGGGCGGAGTAGCAAGATGGGTTCAACAGTGGCTGAATAGGAGAATGTCAGGAGCAATGGTGGATGGCTGTTTGTCAGGTTGGAAAGCCGGTGACAGTGGGGTTTCCTCAGGGATCTGTGTTGGGTCCACTGTTGTTTGTCATGTACATCAATGATCTGGATGATGGAGTGGAAAATTGGATAAGTAAGTATGCAGATGATACTAAGATAGATGGTGTTGTGGATAATGAAGTAGATTTTCAAAGTCTACAGAGAGATTTGGGCCCCATTTGGAAAAGTGGGCTGAAAGATGGCAGATGGAGTTTAATGCTGATAAGTGTGAAGTGTTACATCTTGGCAGGACAAATCAAAATAGGACGTACATGGTAAATGGTAGGGAATTGAGGAATGCTGTGGAAGAGTGAGATCTAGGAATAACTGTGCATAGTTCCCTGAAGGTGGAATCGTATGTAGATTGGGTGGTAAAGAAAGCCTTTGGTGTGCTGGCCTTTATAAATCAGAGCATTGAATATAGTAGGGAAGTAATGTTAACATTGTACAAGGCATTGGTAAGACCAATTCTGGAGTATGGTGTACAATGTTGGTCGCCTAATTATAGGAAGGATGGTCAACAAAATAGAGAGAGTACAGAGGAGATTTACTAGAATGTTGCCTGGGTTCCAGCAACTATGTTACAGAGAAAGGTTGAACAAGTTAGGAGCGCAGAGGGTTTAAGGGGGGGGGACTTGATTGAGGTCTTTAAAATGATGAAAAGGATAGACAGAGTTGACGTGGATAAGCTTTTCCCATTGAGGGTAGGAAAGATTCAAACAAGAGGGCATGACATGAGAATTAAGGGACAGAAGTTTAGGGGTAACGTGAGGGGGAACTTCTTTACTCAGAGGGTGGTGGCTGTGTGGAATGAGCTTCCAGCAGAAGTGGTGGAGGCAGGATCGATTTTAACATTTAAAAGTAAAGTGGATAGGTATATGGATGGGAAGGGAATAGAGGGGTATGGTCTGAGTGCAGGTAGATGGGACTAGGGGAAAACAAATGGTCGGCACGGACTGCAAGAGCCGAGAGGGCCTGTTTCCGTGCTGTAATTGTCATATGGTTATATGGTTATATCTCCATATGGCATTTCCATGAAGGATGTTCTTATCTGCAATATCTTATTTTTGCATTAACTTTGTACCATTTACTTTGCTCTCACTTGATGTTAACATGAATAGTGCCTTTTTATCATTATGTCCAAGGAGGCTGTTGATTCTATTAAAGTAGCATTCAAAGGGTTTGTGCTGGAGTGATAACAAGTGAAAATAGTTCGGTGAGACCAAGCGGAGGCTTGCCGATCGTTTCGCCGAACACCTCCGCTCGATCCGCAAAAACCAACCCGACCTCCCGGTGGCTCAGCACTTCAACTTCCCCTCCCATTCCGTATCCGACGTCTCGGTCCTGGGCCTCCTCCACGGCCAGAGTGAGCAACACTGCAAGTTGGAGGAACAGCACCTCATATTCCGCTTGTGGAGTCTCAATCCTTTGGGCTTGAACATTGAATTTTCTCAATTCTGTTAATCCCTGCTGTCTCCTCCCCTTCCCACCTCTCCCTCAGCCCTCGGGCCCTGGCATTCCCTCTATCTCTATCTCCCTCCCCCAACCTAGTCGCACTAGCTTCTCATTTTCACACCACAAACAGCTTACAATGGCTTGTTCCCTTTATCATCGATACTTTTTTGCATATCTTTCATTCATTGTTCTTTATCTCTCCACATCACCGTCTATATCTCTCGTTTCCCTGATCCCTGACCAGTCTGAAGAAGGGTCTCGACCCGAAACGTCGCCTATCTCCTTCGCTCCTTAGATGCTGCTGCACCCGCTGAGTTTCTCCAGCTTTTTGTGTAACCCCTGAAAGTAGTTCAAGTTCATGTGAGTTTATTGTCATATGTCCCTGATAGGACAATTAAATTCTTGCTTTGCTTCAGCACACAGAACATAGTAAGCATTTACTACAAAACAGATCAGTGTGTCCATATACCATAATATAAATATATACACACATGAATAAATAAACTGATAAAGTGCGAGTAACTTTATTCAAAAAGAGTGAATGATATTGAACTAGCTTTCATATCCTTAGATGCTGAAAAAGCATTTGACCAGGTTAAATGGACATATTTATTTAAAATAATGCAGAAATTTCAACTGGGGGATAGATTTTCCAAATGGGTAAAAATCATATACTCGAATCCAACTGCAAGAATATTAACAAATGAAATGTTATCAGCAACATTTCATCTCTTTAGGGGTTGTAGACAAGGATGCCCGTTATCACCATTACTATTTGCTCTGGTAATAGAACCATTAGCCAAAATGATTAGATCAGAACCAGAAATATATGGATATAATACCAAAACTACAACGAATAAAATATCTCTATACACAGATGACATCTTAATTTATATCACAAAACCAGAGATTAGTATTCCCAATCTACTTAATGTTATAACTAAATTTGGCACATTTTCTGGGTATAGAATTAACTGGAATAAAAGTGAAATTATGCCTATAACAGGAATAAAATTAAATATACTACAACAATTCCCACTTAAAATAGTCACGGACAAATTTAAATATCTAGGAATTAATGTATCTAAATCCTATAACTGTCTATTTAAATATAATTACCCTCAATTGTTAAATAAACTAAAAAAAATATTTTATATTGGAAAACACTACCTATTTCAATGATCGGTAGAATAATTTTTTTTCCACAATTGTTATATTTATTTCAAGCCATCCCTTTATATCTCCATAAAATGTTTTTTAAAAAAATAGATACTTTGGTTAATAGTTTTATTTGGGACTATAAAAATCATCGAATAAGTAAAAAACATCCATGTAAATGTAAGATAAATAGTGGACTAGCACTACCAAATTTCTTATATTATTTCTGGGCAGTTCAGGTTAAGAATATGAATTTTTGGTTGGTAAAGTTAGATTATGAGCCAAGCTGGCTAAAGATGGAAAAGGAAGACTGTTTCCCTTTTGATGTAGGTTCGATTCTATTTGCACCAAGGGAAGTACAAAAAAAAGTATGGTGATAACCCTATAATTCATAGCAATAGACGTATTTGGAAACAAATAGTTAAGACCCTACTTATTTTTCTCTTTCTTTTCTCTTTCTCTCTCTATATAATCAAAATTATTATTTAATCACTATTCTTATTGATTAAAATCTATTCTTTTCTTTTTTCTATTTTCTAACAAATAGGTTATAAGAATTATTCGTAATATCCGTATACTTATTGAAATAAGTTGGTTGTGTATTTGAAAAGTTGTTATACCGTTGTTATGATGGATTACTTCTAATAAAAATATTATTTAAAAAAAAGTGCAAGTAACAGATAATGCATTATTAATAATCAGTTTTGTCCGAGCCAGGTTTAAAAGCCTGATGGCTGTGGGGATGTAGCTATTCCTGAACCTGGTTGTTGCAGTCTTTAGGCTCCTATACCTTCTACCTGAAGGTAGCAGGGAGATGAGTGTGTGGCCAGGATGGTGTGAGTCTTTGATGATACTGCCAGCCTTTTTGAGGCAGCGACTGCAATAAATCCCCTTGATGGAAGGAAGGTTAGAGCTGATGATGGACTGGACAGTATTTACTACTTTTTGTAGTCTTTTCCTCTCCAGGGCGCTCAAGTTGCCAAACCAAGCCACGATGCAACCGGTCAGCATGCTCTCTAGTAGACACAAAATGCTGGAGTAACTGAGCATCCCTGAGGAACATGGATAGGTGACGTTTTGCTTCGGGACCCTTCTTCAGACTGATTGTAGGGAGGGATGGGAAGCTAGAAGGGTGGAGGGGCAGGACAAAGCATGGCAGTTAATGGGTGAACAAAGATGAGAGTGGGGGGGAGTTGTTAGTTAGGTGGCTGGACAAAGGCCAGAGATGAAAAAAAGATGAAAAAAAAGGATTGAAGAGTTGCAAATTGTGAAACGAAGGGACACAGTGGGAGGGAAGTGGTGTGTGTGTGTGTGTGTGTGGTGTGTGTGTGGGGGGGGGGGGGGGGGGGGGTTGTAAGCTGCCCAAGCAGAGTATCAAGGAGTTTTCTTTATTTTAGTGAGTAATTTAAAATGTTTTTTTTTAATTGCAGGAGAAAAGAAAACAATGAAAGCATCATTTTGCACATTAATTTTACTATTCCCCATTCTAGGATTAGGCCCCTTATAATATTAATTTACTATTACAAATTATTCTATTGTAGTATCAACAAAATAGTCCTCAACCCTTTCTTTCTGTTTTCATCTAACCTGATGAATTCATGCTTCTTCCCCTTTGTTGTTCATATGTTTCACTCACAGACTTCCCCTTAAATATAGATTTTTTTGAATTCCTTCTTTGGATCTGAGTATTGGAGGGAAGGACAGCATATATTACCCGTCATGAGTTCTTAGAGAAACGAAGGGTGGGACACAACCCTTTGCCAACCTTAAGGGGGGCACGGTGGTGCAGCGTAGAGTTGCATGCTAACAGTGCCAGTGATTGGAGTTTGATCATGACTACAGGTTCTATCTTTACATTACTGAGGTGCTGAGTTTGTACATTTTTCCCATAACCGCGTGAGATTTCTCCGGGTGCTCCAGTTTTCTCCCATACTCCAAAGGTTTATAGGTTAATAGGTTTATAGGTTACTTTTCTTTAGTACAAAAATTGAACATTTTCCCTAGTGTGTAAGATGGTGCTAGGATACAGGGATCGCTAGTCGGCACGGTCTTGGCGGGCTGAAGGGCTTGTTTCCGCACTGTATCTCTAAACTAAACTAATCTAAATGAAACCGAATTGCTTACAAGACCATTTTACTGGGATGCTGGCCGTTACTGCGTGTGATGGCAGTTCTCTGCGTGTGATGGCATGCTGTCCATTCACATCATGCTGTACATGAGCCATACACAAGTACAATGGGTGGTGCAAAGAGAAAAATACCAAAGTGCAGAATTTAATGAAGTGCAGATGGAGTTGATGGTGGGGAAACTTGTGTGCGATGGACAACAGGCAACATCCACAACTCTCTTCAATTTCTTGTGCTCTTGGGCAGAGCTGTTGCCTAACCCAGCTATGATTCATCCCAATTCATCATTTCTATGGTGCAGTTGTAGAAGTTGAAAAGCGTAATTGGAGACATGCCGAATGTCCTTAGTTTTCTCTGGCAGTATTCATTTCACTGCACTTTATGTGAAAGTGACGAATAAAACTTGACTTGACAGTAGGGACGTTGGTGTGTTTCCTGGGTCATCGTTTCAGGGTGGTTCAGACAAATGATTAGTGATATTTATGCCTCAGAACTTGAACCTCTTGACCATCTCCACTTCGGCACCATTAATTCTGACTGGGGTGTGTATTCCACCTCATTTCCTGAAGTCAGGCAGTTCATCATCGTGCTGACATTGAAAGGTTGTTGTCTTAATATCATGTAACAAAGCACTCTATCTCCTTCCTCTATTCCCTCTCCTCATTGCTTGAGATGAAGCCCACTACAGAGATGTCGCTTGGAGTTGGAGCCGAATTTGGCTGCACAATCATGAGTGGATAGGAAGTATAATAAAGAATCGAGATTCCATCCTTGCGGGTCAAATGTGGTGCTAATTAACATGGAGGATGTTGTATCATCTATCCACACTGATCGTGGTCTACGTTTCAGGAAGTCAAGGATCCAGTGGCAGAGGTGATAGATGATGAGGTCCAGGAATCTTGGTCTAATCTGTCACTTGTATCAAATGAACAGGACAGAAAATGGTGAGTAATCATTTCAGGCAGAGTTTTCATGGTTTGAAAATCATTGCTCTAAAATGCATTAGATTTTAATCCAAAGGAACATACAAAATCAAATGGAGGCTGAGCATGGACAGTGACTACATACATTGGGAGCAAATGGAACGTGTAAGTAATGGCGACCATTAAATATTCAGAGTGTCAGTAAAAAAACTGACCCAATTCAAGGAAAGATCTGCAGTTCTTGCCGATGTGAGATTCCAGATCCACTAACATGATTGACTCTTAACTCACTCCTACTCTCAGGGGATATTAGCAATGGACATTAAATGCCAGATTTGGCTGCAATGTCTAAAAAACAATGAATGAATGAAGACAATTTGGATATGCAATGTAGAGAGTTAAATTGTAGACTAAGAGAGCGAAAGCTGTTGTGGAGAACTTGAATAATCAGCTCATTCAAAAGACTGACACAAGCATGGCAGACTAAATGATTCGATCATTTTAATGGGTTGTGTGGAAAATGTAAAATTCCTTAAATGATCTGTTAACAGGATCTGTTAACAGGAAAATGTGAAGTTTCTCAAAGGATCTGTTATCAAGCTTCGGTGGGCACAGTAATACAATAAGCGCATGCTAGATGACATAGATTTGATGTTCAAACATTACTTCAATAAACATGTTTGTAGTTAGAAGCACTGTTCATTAAACTGATTACCTATTGAAAATAACAGGTTCAATTTACAAGTTTACAGTGGATTGAACAGTGGTTTACCTGACAGGTAAATATTTATTTGAGTTCCCAAAAGTCTTGACCATCAGATTTCTGACAAAAATATATTCTGTAGTTAATGTAATAGTTTTTAATAGTTCTAACAAAAAATGAACAATTATGCAGTGTTTTGGAATTCTTTTCAATTCAGAGATATAATTAATTTTGTACACCTTGGCACTAAATTTCTTACGACTCTGCTTCAAAAAGATCCCTTATTCAGTTTTACAATTACACAAAAATAGAACACATTTTTTTACAGCACCTTTCACAACCATGGATACAGCCCATGAAAGTCCTACTTTATAAACAGATACCGCAGTAAGTGCACAAAGTCTCCCACACAGCAGATAAGATATGTGGCCAATTAAACTGTCTTGTAAACAGATAACAAACACTGAAGTATATAGCAGACTAGGCAGTAATTCAGATTTTGTGGGGACACCTTGGTAATTCATGATATAATTAATTGCATTCTCTTGTGGAACTGTGAACTATTTTGGAAAATCCATATGAAAAGTCCTCAAATTTTCATCAGTGTGGCAGGTTTTATTATTTCTCTGCTGACAGCTCTGTGAGTATTAGGTTGCAGTGATTTCCTTCCATTTATAGTCTCCCCCATGCACACACATACTCACACATGCACTCACACATGCACTCACACACATACTCACACTCACACCCTCTTAATTCATTGTCATTGAAACCAATCTCGGCAATATGAATAAGATATATAATTTTTTAAGACAGGGATTGATCAAGGGTGTTGTCATGGATTTGTTAAGGTTATGAAGGGGAAATTATGCTTGACTAATCTTCTGGATTTTTTGAGGATATAACAAGTAGAGTGAATAAAGGAGAGCCAGTGGATGTAGTGTATCTGGAATTTCAAAACGTTTTTGACAAGGTCCCACACAAGAGATTAGTGTGCAAAATTAGAGCACATGGTATTGGGGGTAGGGTATTGACATGGATAGAGAACTGGTTGGCAGACAGGAAGCAAAGAGTAGGAATTAACGGGTCCTTTTCAGAATGGCAGGCAGTGACGAGTGGGGTGCCGCAAGGCCCAGTGCTGGGACCCCGTATATTTACAATATATATTAACGATTTAGACAAAGGAATTAAATGTAACATCTCCAATTTTGCAGATGACACAAAGCTTGGTGGCAGTGTGAGCTGTGAGGAGGATGCTATGAGGTTGCAGGATGACTTGGATGGGTTGGGTGAGTGGGCACATGCATGACAGATGCAGTATAATGTGGATAAATGTGTGGTTATCCAATTTTGTGGCAAGAACAACAAGGCAGAATAGTATCTGAATGGTGTCAGTTTAGGAAAAGGGGAGGTGCAACGAAACATAGGTGTCCTTGTACATCAGTCACTGAAAGTAAGCATGCAGGTACAGCAGGCAGTGAAGATAGCAAATGGCTCATTGGCCTTCATAGTGAGAGGATTTGAGTATAGGAGGAAGGAGGACCTACTGCAATTGTACAGGGCTCAGGTGAGACCACACCTGGAGAATTTAGTGCACTTTTGTTCTCCTAATTTGAGGATGGACACTCTTGCTATTGAGGGAGTGCAGCGTAGGTTCACCTGTTTATTTCCGGGAGGGCAGGACTGAAATATGAGGAAAGAATGGATTGACTGGGCTTATATTCACTGAGGTTGAGAGGGGATCTTATATTCATTTAGTTTGAGAAGGGATCTTATAGAAACATATACAATTCTGAAAGGATTGGATGGGCTAGATGCAGTAACAATGTTCCTGATGTTGGGGGAGTCCGGAACCAGGGATCACAGTTTAAGAATAAGGGGTAGGCCATTTAGGACTGAGATGAGGAAAACCTTTTGTGAAGGTTCTGGTGAAACTCTGGTGAAAATCAGAGTTGTTAATCTGTGGAATTCTCTGCCACAGAAGACAGTGGAGGTCATTTCACTGGATGTATTCAAGAGAGAGTTAGATATAGCTCCAAGGGCTAACGGAATCAAGGGATATGGGGAGAAAGCAGGAACGGGGTACAGATTTTAGATAATCAGCCATGATCTTATTGAATGGCAGTGCTGGCCCAAAGGGCCAGATGGACTACACCTGCACCTATTGTCTATGTTTCAATGTTTCTATGTCATAAGGTCATAAATGATAGGAATTAGGCCATTCGGCTCATTAAATCTGCTCCGCCATTCAATAATGGCTGATCTACAGTATTTCTCCCTCCTAACCCCATTCTCCTGCCTTCTCCCCATTGCCCCTGACATCCGTACTAATCTAGAATCTATCTTTTTCTGCTTTAAAAATATCCATTGACCTGGCCTCCACAGCCTTCTGTGGCAAAGAATTCCACAGATTCCCCACCCTCCGACTAAATAAATTCCTTCTCATCTCCTTCCTAAAGAAACGGCCTTTAATTCTATGACCTCTAATCCTAGATTGTGATCGTGCCTGACTAGTTTGTATACTTATGGTACAATAAGTGACTAGGCATGTCAAAGAGAGTAAAGTGATCGATATAATCTACATGGATTTCGATAAGGTTTTTGAGAATGTAACCTTGATTGTAATGCAGTTTTGTTGTTCATTGTGCAGTGATATTGTTCTTATTGTAATTCTGGCTCCTACTTACCTGGATCAGGAAAACGGCAGTAATCGGTGCAGTGTCAGACAAGCTGCTTGGGCAGCTGAAAGCGCTGGCAATTTTGCAATCTCCCACAGCTGCGGGAGCCCCGGACTTTAAACTTTCCTACGCTGGCTGTGAAACTCCTGACCCGACTGAGGAACCCAGGTATGGCACCTGGAAACCCCGGGATGACCTCCAGAGCCGACGGGCTGGATCTCCCAGAAAAAATGAAGCTGGAGCTGCCGACTCTGAGGGAACCCCCGTTCGTTACGGAGCTGAAGCTGCCGACTGTGAGGGAATTCCCGTTCCAGCGCAGGTCCGCAGAAACAGCAGGTACAGTCAACTCAGTACCTGGAAACAAAGGGGAAGCCTCCATTGTGTCCGGATACGTGGCCGGCGGGCAGGACTTCAGGTCAGACTGAAGCGCAGGGGACTTCGGCCCCCTCTCCCTACTATCCTGGCAAATGTACAGACCCTTGAAAACAAAGTGGAGGACTTAAGGGCAAGGCTGCTTTATCAAAGGGTGCTGAGGGAATGCTCTGTTCTGTTTCGCAGAGACATGGCTCACCCCCAGCTCCCCAGACTCAGCGGTCCAGCCTGAAGGGTTCTCCATTCACCGCATGGACCGTACACTGGCATCGGGGAAAGGGAGAGGGGGCGTCTGCCTCATGGTCAACTCTGCGTGGTGCTCAGACGTGGCAGTCCTGTCCAACTACTACTCTCCACACCTCGAACATCTGGCGGTGAAGTGCCATCCCTTCTATCTTCCGAGGGAATTCACCTCCATCATCCTGACCGCGGTCTACATCCCACCCCAGGCAGACGTCCGTCTGGCACTAGAGGAGCTGCACACCGTGGTCAACAAACACCAGACGTCTTACCCCGAGGCATTTACCACCATTGCTGGGGATTTCAATAAAGCAAACCTAAAGAAATCACTCCCCAACTTCCACCAACATGTCTCCTGCTGCACCAGAGGACCAAACACCCTCGACCACTGCTACACCACCATCAAGAATGCCTACCGCTCTATCCCTCGCCCTCACTTCGGTAAATCCGACCATACCGCGGTGCTGCTTCTTCCTGCCTACAGGCAGCAATTAAAGAGCGCACCCCCAGAGGTGAGGACAGTACAGAGCTGGTCGGGGGGGGGGGGGGGGGGGGGGGACACAGAGGAACAACTACAGGACTGTTTTGAGTCTATAAACTGGGCAATGTTCAAGGACTCGGCAACGGATTTGAACGAATACGCCACAGTCGTTACAGACTTCATTAAGAAAAGTGTGGAGGACTGCACCCCTACAAAAACTTTCCGAGTGTTCCCGAATCAGAAACTTTGGATGAACTGTGAGATCGCACTCTTCTGAAGACCAGACACCGGGCATTCATGTCTGATGATACAGTGGTCTACACGAAGTCCAGATACGACCTTGGTAAGACCATCAAAAAGGCCAAAAGGAACTTCTGCTCCAAGCTGGAGGATGAGACAGATGTTCGGCAGCTGTGGTGGGGCCTGAATGCAATCACTTCCTACAAGGCGACACCAGGAGGCAGCTCGAATGTCGGTGATATGTCATACCCTGATGAGCTCAATGCTTTTTATGCACGCTTTGATAGGGAGAACACCGATGTGCCTTCCCGAGCCCCCATTCGCTGTGATGGTATTTCAGTCTCAGTCACAGAGGCCGACGTCAAGAAATCCTTCAGAGGAGTTTTAAAATACAAGGCATTGGTAAGACCAATTCTGGAGTATGGTGTACAATTTTGGTCGCCTAATTATAGGAAGGATGTCAACAAAATAGAGAGAGTACAGAGGAGATTTACTAGAATGTTGCCTGTGTTCCAGCAACTATGTTACAGAGAAAGGTTGAACAAATTAGGTCTTTATTCTTTGGAGCGCAGAAGGTTAAGGGGCGACTTGATTGAGGTCTTTAAAATGATGAAAGGGATAGACAGAGTTGACGTGGATAAGCTTTTCCCATTGAGGGTAGGGAAGATTCAAACAAGAAGGCATGACATGAGAATTAAGGGACAGAAGTTTAGGGGTAACATGAGTGGCAACTTCTTTACACAGAGAGTGGTGGCTATGTGGAATGAGCTTCCAGCAGAAGTGGTGGAGGCAGGATCGATTTTAACATTTAAAGGTAAAGTGGATAGGTATATGGACAGTGAGGGAATGGAGGGGTATGGTCTGTGTGCAGATAGATGGGACTAGGGGAAAACAAATCTTTGGCACGGACTGGAAGGGCCGAGAGGGCCTGTTTCCATGCTGTAATTGTTATATGGTTATATGGTTATATGGTTATATAGGGGTGAACCCATGAAAAGCGTCTGTACCTGATGGTATACCTGGTCGTGTTCTAAAAACCTGTGCAGACCAACTGGCTGGAGTATTTACGGACATTTTCAACCTGTCACTTCTGAGGTCTGAGGTTCCCACCTGCTTCAAAAGGGCATCAATAATACCGGTGCCCAAGAAGAGCAAGGTGACGTGCCTCAATGACTATCGACCTGTGGCACTAACGCCTGTGGTGATGAAGTGCTTTGAGAGGTTGATCATGGCGAAAATCAACTCCTACCTCGACAAAAACCTGGACCCACTGCAGTTCGCTTACCACCACAACAGATCAATGGTGGATGCGATCACGCTGGCCCTCCACTCCGCTCTGTACCACTTGGACAACAAAAACTCATATGTCAGGCTGTTATTCATTGATTACAGCTCGGCATTTAACACAATCATCCCCTCCAAGCTGGTTACCAAACTCACAGAACTGGGTCTCTGTGCATCCCTCTGCAATTGGATCCTCGACTTCCTCATTCACAGACCACAGTCTGTTTGTATTGGTGGTAATGTGTCAGACTCAATAACAATCAGCACGGGAGCACCTCAAGGCTGCGTGCTCAGCCCCCTGCTGTACTCACTCTATACTCATGACTGCGTAGCTGGTCATAGTGTGAACTCCATCATCAAGTTCGCTGATGACACCACTATTGTCGGGCGTATCACTGATGGGGATGAGTCAGAGTATAGAAGAGAGATCAAGCGACTGTCAATATGGTGTCAGCACAGCAACCTGGCCCTCAACACCAGCAAAACCAAGGAACTGATTGAGGACTTTGGAAGGAGTAGGATGGAGACCCACAGTCCTGTTTATATCAATGGGTCGATGGTTGAAAGTGTCAAGAGCTTCAAATTCCAGGGTGTATACATCTCTGAAGATCTTTCCTGGTCCGAGAACACAGATGCAATTATTAAGATAGCTCATGAGCGCCTCTGCTTCCTGAGAAGATTACGGAGAGTCGGTCGGTCAAGGAGGACTCTCTCTAACCTCTACAGGTGCACAGTAGAGAGCATGCTGACCGGTTGCATCGTGGCTTGGTTCGGCAACTTGAGCGCCCTGGAGAGGAAAAGACTACAAAAAGTAGTAAACACTGCCCAGTCCATCATCGGCTCTGACTTTCCTTCCATCGAGGGGATCTATCACAGTCGCTGCCTCAAAAAGGCTGGCAGCATCATCAAGGACCCACACCATCCTGGCCCCACACTCATCTCCCTGCTACCTTCGGGTAGAAGGTACAGGAGCCTGAGGACTGCAACAACCAGGTTCAGGAATAGGTACTTCCCCACAGCCATCAGGCTATTAAATTTGGCTCGGACAAAACTCTGAACATTAATACCCCTTTATCTGTTATTTGCACTTTATCAATTTATTCGTTCATGTGTGTATTTATGTATATAATGGTATATGAACACACTGATCTGTTTTGTAGTAAATGCCTACAATGTTCCGATGTGCTAAGCAAAGAAAGAATTTCATTGCCCTGTCAGGAACACATGACAATAAACTCTTTTGACTCGACTTGACTACTTGCAATTGTTGTATTGTGCATTGATTTTTTGTAGCACAAAAAGGTTTTCTGGAGGACACATGGAGACAGCAGGTTGAGTTACCTGTTACTGTGATTACCTGGGATTAAAGAGAATTAAAGGACCCAACTTTAGCCCGATTATTACCCACAGCCCTGAGTGACTGGAATAATCAAAACCACAAACATAGGGTTACAACAAGTTCCCACCTGGGAGATTGGTCAAAAGGAAAAATCCTGAGTGTCCATGGCAACTTAATATTTGTATCCTCATTTGGCGTGGTGATGGAGGCAAAGATTAGTGGTCAAAGGATGTTTTTTATGATTGGACGTTCAGCTTCTTCGTTGCCCTAAAAATGCACAATTTTAAATCCCATCTCATCTAAACCAAAAGGTGCCTTAGGCTGAAGGAGCATGCTCATAAATAATCCAAACTCAAAGGCCTTTTAATTAAGACAGTTCATTCTGAAACATTCCTGAGGGATTTATTACACTATGTACTAGCTCTGGGCTAAAGATATATATGTGAACGGTGTCCAAGATTTAAGATTTCTGAATCAGTCCTGATTCAGAAATGGCAGGTGTAAATGAGTTGGGACTGCTGGTGTAGGATTCCTAAAAGGTTAATTTGCAAGTTGAATTGGTTGAAAGGAAGGTAAATGCAAGGCTGGCATTTGTTTTGATGTAAAAACAGGGCTGTAAAGCTGAAGCTTTATAAGGTACTGATCAGACCATATTTGGAGTATTGTGCACAGTTTTGGGCCCCATTTCTGAGGAAGGATGTGCTGTCAGTGGAAAGGATCCAGAGGAGCTTTACAAGAATGATTGGGTTCACCTATAATAGTAAGATTAAACGAGAACTTACCAGTATGAAGTGTGATCATTATTTTATGAGGAGTTACGATGAGGGATTGCGTGAAGAAGCCCCGCCTGGTGCATGATCGGCATACTTCAAAGCAGCGGCACGAAAAACACAGAACCAGTAGCCGGAGTAAGATAGTAAGGCTTACATAGACTAGAACTACCAGATGATCATTTATATTATGAGGGTTGGGAGTGGAGGGCACGTAATCCCTCATCGTAACTCCTCATAAAATAACGATCAAACTTCAAACTGGTAAGTTCTCATTTAATCTTACTATTTTACTTCGGAGTCACGTGAGTGATTACGTGAAGATTTTAAAGCTCTGTGTTTTTTATGTCGTAGATTCATTCCATATGACACTCTGCTTCAGTCAACACAGTAGTGAGTAAATAATGTATATTTTAAAACATTGCTTCAGTTTATGTAATAAGTATGCAGATGATACTAAGATAGGTGGTGTTGTGGATAATGAAGTAGATTTTCAAAGTCTACAGAGAGATTTGGGCCATTTGGAAAAGTAGGCTGAAAGATGGCAGATGGAGTTTAATGCTGTTAAGTGTGAAGTGCTACATCTTGGCAGGACAAATCAAAATAGGAAGTACATGGTAAATGGTAGGGAATTGAGGAATGCTGTGGAACAGAGGGATCCAGGAATAACTGTGCATAGTTCCCTGAAGGTGGAATCGCATGTAGATAGGGTGGTAAAGAAAGCCTTTGGTGTGCTGGCCTTTATAAATCAGAGCATTGAATATAGGAGTAGGGAAGTAATGTTAAAATTGTACAAGGCATTGGTAAGACCAATTCTGGAGTATGGTGTACAATTTTGGTCGCCTAGTTATAGGAAGGATGTCAACAAAATAGAGAGAGTACAGAGGAGATTTACTAGAATGTTGCCAGGGTTCCAGCAACTATGTTACAGAGAAAGGTTGAACAGAGGTTACAGAGAAAAGTTAGGTCTTTATTCTTTGGAGCGCAGAAGGTTAAGGGGGGGACTTGATTGAGGTCTTTAAAATGATGAAAGGGATAGACAGAGTTGACGTGGATACGTTTTTCCCATTGAGGGTAGGGAAGATTCAAACAAGAGGGCATGACATGAGAATTAAGGGACAGAAGTTTCGGGGTAACGTGAGGGGGAACTTCTTTACTCAGAGGGTGGTGGCTGTGTGGAATGAGCTTCCAGCAGAAGTGGTGGAGGCAGGATCGATTTTAACATTTAAGACTAAAGTGGATAGGTATATGGACGTGAAGGGAATGGAGGGGTATGGTCTGAGTGCAGGTAGATGGGACTAGGGGAAAACAAATTGTCGGCACAGACTGGAAGGGCCGAGAGGGCCTGTTTCCGTGCTGTAATTGTTATATGGTTATATGGTTATATGATAACCCATTTATCCCAGGGGAATGTTTACAACAAAAGTGATAAAAGTATAATGTGATAACATAAATCGATAATATAAATCGATTGTGAAAACAAAGCAAACAATCACAGAGAACCCAACACTGCGCGTCCAAAGCCTGGCACCGTGAGAACAGGTTTATCGTAGAACTTTGAAAAAGTTTCTTCTTTACACCACCCTGCGGCCTCTAAAATTTGGTCGAGTGGCACGTCCTGTACCTTCACCATGGACGTAGCTGCTGCCCTGGTGGAGTGGGATTTAACCACATCAGTGTCCACTCCTGCTAAATCCAAAACCTGTTTTAACCATCTGGAAATGGTTTGTACTGATACTTTTGTATGTGTTTTTTTGTGCGTAATCAGTAACGCTGTCTCACCACCCCGGAGACTCTTGGTTACTTCAATATATTGAGTCAAATATTTAACTACACACAGTGTTTGATCAACAGGGTAAGTTTTAAACATTACCTTGGTTCCAGTTTTCCCTGGTCTGCTTTGTTTGATTAGATCATAAACATAAAACACAATGTTATCTGAAGCTACAAGCATGCAATCTAAACGTAACATTTGCAATGTTTGTACTCTTTGTGCTGAAACTAATGCCATTAACATTACCACTTTAAATGTTAATTTTTTCAAAGACATTGACGTGATTGGAGTCCATTGCCTAAGCAAAGTAAGCACAATGCTGATATCCCAAATTTCTGTATATCTGGGTTTGGGAGGATTTTAATTAAAAATCCCTTTCACAAACCGGGATATTAATGCATGAGACCTGATTGATTCACGGTCAGAAATTTGCCCTAAATAGGACGATAAAGCACTTCGAGCACTATTAATGGCACTATAGCTTAAGTGCTGATCAAAATGCAACCCAGCAAGGAACTCCAATACATTTGATATGTTCGCAGTATGATAAGATATCTTTGACTGTCTACAGAAGACTTCCCATTTCTTTATATGCGACATATATTGTTTTCTAGTGCTATTTCGCCAAGCCAAAGCTATAACATCCATGGTCCTATCCGACAGTCCAAGCCCTTGCAATGGTCTGGTCAGAACCTGCAGATTAACAAATTCATATGATCATGCAATGGATGAATTTCTTTTGTTACTGGTTGCACCAACAGATTACTGCAGCTAGGAATCATCATAAACGGTTCAATAATCATTTTAAGCATCAATGGGAACCATGCCTGTGTAGGCCAATTTGGAACCACCAATACGCCTGTGGCAGAGTCTTGCTCTATTTTCGTAAGACATTGCCCAATCAGGCAGAATGGGGGAAAAGCATAACAGAACATATTGCCCCAATGTAGCGAGAATGCATTCACCGCTGCTGCTCCTGGGTCGAGTTCCCAAGACACGTATTTGGGCAATTGGTGATTTAATCTAGATGCAAACAGATCAATGTCTGGTAATCCATACCGACTGACAATATTTTTGAAAACTTGTGGATTTAACATCCATTCCGTATTGTCTTTAAATTTTCTTGATCTGTTGTCTGCCACAACATTGTCTCTCCCTGGGAGATAAATTGCTGAAAGCCAAATATTGTTACCAATACACCAATGCCATATCTGTTTAACCAGACAATCACATGATAATGATCTTATGCCACCCATGTGATTAATATATGCAACATTTGTGGTATTGTCTACTTGTAATTTGGACATGCAAATCCTTCATAGTAGAACAATAAGCTATTAATCCATAAAATGCCCCCAATAACACCAAATAATTAATACCATATGTTTGGAGAAACAATTCCTCTTGGACAGTCCATCTGCCACCACAGCTGGTGAAATTATCCGTAGCCCCCCCATCCGAGAGCACTTGCATCAGTTTGTAAAAACACTATTAGCTGCTGTACTAATATGTTTTTAGCAGCTTGTGGAACATTCTCAATCCACCACTGTAACTCTGATAAAGACTCCTTAGGCAATTGCATGGGCCGATAAAAATGGCCTGCTCGCTTTTTTAATGCTTGTGTTTTTGCCCTTTGGAGATTTTGGTAATGTAGTGGACCAAATTCCACTGCAGGAAATGCTGCTACTAACTTACCAATAACCTTTGCTACTTCTCGGATGGAGGGATAAGGTTTGTCAACAAGGCAACGACACACATTTGTAATATCGACAACTTTGTCTCCTGGTAAAGTTACTTAACATGGTAACTGAATTAATCACAAACCCCAAATAGTCAATTGTTTGGGATGGCTGAAGCTTAGATTTTATTGGATGGATCAGGAACCCTAGCCTTTCAACAGGCTTGTAGTTGCTGAACTGAAGCTTATTGATGTCATCAAGATAAACCATGACAATGTGTTTTTTTGCCCTTAACAGTGATGGTTTCAACAATCTAGGAGCTGAGATTACAGCACCAGGCCCTTGGCCCTTCCAACCATTTGTTTTCCCCCTAGTCCCATCTACCTGCACTCAGCATTCCCTTCACGTGGATCCTGTGCTGGAAGCTCATTCCACACACCCACCCACCCTCTGAGTAAAGAAGTTCCCCTCTCACGACTTCTGTCCCTTAATTCTCATGTCATGCCCTCTTGTTTGAATCTTCCCTACCCTCAATGGGAAAAGGTCAACTCTGTCATCCCTTTCATTTTAAAGACCTCAATCAAGTCACCCCTTAACAAAGAATAAAGACCTAACTTGTTCAATGTAACATATGGTGTTGAGAAAAAAACACGTGTTTTTTGTAGCCATTTATCTGCCACAGTGCCCAAATCTCTCTGTAGACTTTGAGGTTCCAGATCATTGATGTACATGACAAACAACAGTGGACCCAGCACAGATCCCTGAGGCACCCCACTGGTCACCGGCTTCCAACGTGACAAACAGCCATCCACCATTACTCTCTGACATCTCCCATTCAGCCACTGTTGAATCCATCTTGCTACTCCGCCATTAACACCCAAAGATTGAACCTTCTGAACCAACCTTCCATGGGGAACCTTGTCAAATCCATTAGATAATGCCTTAAATTGCCACAGCTGACCCATCCAATTAAATTTCAAGTACCTGCAAAAAATGACAATGAATTGTTACTGAATAATACGCATATTTCAATTCTATAGTAGCCATGTAACAACCTGTTGATAACAACTGCCTTGCAGTGTTGAAGGTGTCCATTTTGAAATGTTTATACTGGACAAATGTATTAAAGTGTGTGAGGTCCAGAATGACTCTACAACCCCCATCTTTCTTCGGTCTGTGGAAATTATTTGATACAAATTGTTGTGGATGCTTACCCGTTTCTCAGTTTCTAAATAATTATTTTTATTTTTATTTTTATTTTTTACCTCTTCTTTTATTTGAGATTTTTCAGGTGCAGAAACATCAAAATAGGATTAGGTTTATTCTGTACAGATAGATCAATTCCTTCTACAAATTCTGTTGTAGATCCTGACACAGTATCTAATATAAACCGATCAGATGTTATGCATAATCATTCATCATAAAACAATTGTAATCTACCACCAATCGGAGGTTCATCAAAAGAGTCCTCTGTGATAGAATAAAATGCACGTGATGGCCTCCTTTTCCCAACAATATGGGTTTACATAAGGCTGTGCTGGATGATAATACTTCCTCACCATACTCCTGCCTGCTTGTTCCAGCTCCAAATCAAATCCCCTTCACATTGGACCATACCTTCTTTGACCAAAATTGAAAGGTTTCATGAGGCTGATAGTCTTTGCCTTTTCATCAATATCTTTGATTTGTTTTAGGCATGTTTTCTCCGAACAAATAACCAGGAGCTTGAACATTGCTTGATCTGCACAGACCTGCAAATCTAGAGTGCAAAAATGGGCCAAATGGCAATTTTCCTCATACAATTGAGGTCAAAATATGAGTTATAAAAACAATGCCAACATGTCTTTTTGAATTTTGGTCATTGCACAACCTTCCACTTGCTTCCCAAAAGCAGTGATGCCACCCGCAATAAGCTTGAGAATTCTTTAGAATCGTATTTCCTGTGCCCGCACTATTGAAGACATGGGTGCCCAAAATTGGATTCACCGTTGGCACCCTTAGTAAAGCACAAGTGTTTCACATAATTCTGCTGTTTCAACCATAACAGCCTCCTGAAGCTGGTGAGAAACCAATTAATGTTGGCCACCATGGTTACCTTCCATGGCCTCACCGCTTCCTTCAGGTTTCGTACTTTGTACCACATCACGTACACCTGGATTTATTCTTGTGCTGTGGTGGGTACTCATGACCAAAATCACCACTTTCGGGGTCAGTCTCCTGCTGCCCTGGTACTCCTGAGACTTGCTCAAGGAGACTACCTCCAGCCCAATCCGAGGCTCTGGAGGTCCATATTCCCACATTGGTAAGGCACCATATTCTCGATATGGAAACCCCTCAGGGCCTGCCTGGGAATATACTGGGTTATTTAGACCCTTGGTTGATGATTGTTTGGAGTATTTCCTCCATTTAATCCATTCTTAGCCTCATGGCTTTTCTATCTGCAGGTCTTTCACAATCAGAGTCATTAGAAACCACGGCCTCTCAGATTTCCCTTTATTTTATTTGGCACTGGAATTTCCTCCGTGGTTTCAGCTTGTGGAGCAACTAAAGGCTCACTATCGGGTATATCAACGGCCACCGGTATCGGAACCGGCCCTGCACTAATCTGCCGTCCCGACTGTTTTTCTTCACCCCGAGACGCTCGTTTAACCCTCATTAATGTTTTCGGAACTTTCTCCATTTTTATTTTAACTCTTCCTGGCTTTGTACGCCAGCGTCATGGAGTTTGAATTTGCCCTGGAAGTAAAATAAATTCACTTACCTGCGGGCCTGTTCCTTACCGCTGGTGGAGCTGCGCTTTGCAGCTCTTTCCCTACTGACAGCGTCGACGTAATGCCGATCATGCGCCAAGCGGGGCTTCTTCACATAGTCACTCCCGTGACTCCGAAGTAAAATGAGAATTTGATGGCGCTGGGCCTATACTCACTGGAGTTTAGTAGGATGAGGAGGAACCTCATTGAAACTTACCAAATAGTGAAAGGTCTGGATAGAGTTGATGCGCAGAGGACGTTTCCACTAGTGGGAGAGTCTAGAACCAGAGGGCATAGCCTAAAATAAAAGGATGTACCTTTAGAAAGAAGATGAATAGGAATTTCTTTAGTCAGAGAGTGGTGAATCTGTGCAATTCATTGTCACAGATGGCTGTGGAGGTCAAATCAATGGGTACCTATTTAAGGCAGAGATTGACAGGTTCTTGATGAGTAATAGGCCTGTTCCACTTAGGCGATTTTTCATGCGACTGTCTAGTTGCTGGCAGTCGCCTGAAAAACACACACACACACACACACACACACACACACACACACACACACACACACACACACACACACACACACACACACACACACACACACACACACACACACACACACACACACACACATCGCTTCCTTCACCAGCCCGTTACGCAGGCAGGGGACAGGGCAAGTGGGGGAGCGCTGTCTGAGTGAAATTCACACGGTGCGAAACCAATGTGATACGGACACACACCGCGATGAACAGGAAGGTCGATGCTGTAATTAAGACGGCTAAAGCACAGTGTACGTTATGTCCTTTAAAAGAGGGGAGGGAGTGGAGAGGGAGAAGGGGTGAGACAACTTTTAAGAAGCCAGAGATACACGACTGTTAAGCTTTGTGGTCATTTAACATTATCGGTCGGTTATCCTTGGTTCTGAAAACTACTGCTTACGGTTTTTTTTCCCAATGAGCCAATGAAATTCACCGGCCAGCACTGGCTACAACCTACGTGAACCTTTGAGAACCTTTGACTTCCTGGCAACCCACTAGGACCTCCTGGCAACCAGGGCCAGCCTTAAGCCAATTGGACCAATTGCTCCCAATTGGGCCCCGCGCCAGATTAATCGACTTGCCTCGGGTAGATCTGCCTTGGGTAGATCTACCCCGGGTGGAGGGGGGAGAGAGGGGTGGAGAGAGCGTAGAGGGGTGGACGGGGAAGAAAGGGGTACACGGGGAGGGGGGTGTGAGGGGGAATGGAGAAGGGGGAGAGTGGGTCGTTCCCTCACGGTCCCGAGTCAGCTGTCCTGCCCCACCAGTTGCAGTGCTTCACGCACACAGCCCCGACTCCACCTCTCTCCTTCCCCGGGGAGACACCCTGAACAATAGAGGGAGGGCCGGGCCGGAGGTTGGAGCAACGTTTACAAACCTCGGCCTCAGCTCATACCTGTCCACCCGGACCCCGGCATCCGCTCCCACCGCCGGACCCCTCCCTCCCTTCTCTCCTCTTCCCTCTTCTACTCTCTCTTTTCCCTTATCTCCTTCCCTCCCTCCCTCTTTCTCTCCTTCCCTCCCTCCCTTCTTTCTCTATTTCCCTCATAGTCAGTAAAACAAGTGGTATTGTAACTATGTACTTTTCAGAGGTGATCTACACATTTTGTTTGTTACTTGTAGGCTTACATGTATGCTATTTTATATTAAAATGTAGCTTAGATCTGTTTGGTCCATTAACTCGCAGGCACTTTTTAAGCGCACATTTTGATTACTTTCCATTCTACCATTGAGATTTAAAATCTATAATAGACTTTATTTATATTTCTATGATTCTCCAGACCTTGGCTGTGAACCTGGGGCTCACCAAAATTGTTCCCAATTGGGCACCACACCTCCTAAGGCCGGCCCTGCTGGCAACCCACCTACGGCACGAGAAATCTCGCTACTCTTCATGGCAGCTACATTCTATTCACCGCTAATAGTACAACATGTTGAAAAATTTGTGGTGACCATAATGAGGCTGTGACTAGTTCCCAGAATGCGGGAACTCCTCACGACCATGAAGGCAACTCCCCGGCAACCACTCGCGAACATGTGGGATAGTCTCCTGCAGTCGCCTAAAAAGTCGCTTAAGTGGGACAGGTCCATAAGGGTGTCAAGGGTTGTGGGGAGAAGGCAGGAAAACAGGCTTGAGGGGTGATCATGATCATATTGAATGGTGGTGCAGGCTCGATGGGCCGAATGGCCTGCTCCTGCACCTAATTTCTATGTTTCTATGTTTCTATGAAATATCATGTCGATATTTCTATGAAATATCATAAGTGTGTTGCATGTGTGGTTGACGCCACGCACGGGTGATTCACCTGCCATCCAATCACAGGCCCCTTATGCGCATCAGTTGTACGCTATATTTTGCCAAATCCTGCCAAAACAGAAAGTTTCAGTAACGTCTGGTGTTGTTCGATCGGTTTGGCATGTGCAAATATGGGTAAACCAGCAAAAAAGAAAAGACTGTGCAGCTATAACTATCAATGGAAAGCAAAAAGATGTGGGTTAAGCCCGTCCACGGTGACTCGACGAAGGCCTTCTGTACTTTATGCCATCGGGAATTTGTCCCTTATTTTGACCTCTTGTCCCTTTTTTGGGAGTGAGAAAGTTGGCATCCCTAAATGAAAAGGGCTTTGAATGAAAACCCATGTGGAATACTGTATTCAGTTCTAGGCACCACAGCTAATAAAGGCATATATCCCATTGGAATTTCACTGAGCTGATAACAGATTCAAAAGAGATAAGTTATGTGAATAGACTCAGTTAGTGTATCCTTAAATGTCGAAGGTGTTCTGCTTAAACTAATGAGAGCCTTTTGTAATTTAGATAGAGATTAATTATTTCCATTGACAGAGTGCAGGACAAGGACACAACACTAAATTTAATGCAAGGTTGCTCAAGGCTAATGTCAGAAAATATTTATTTGCAGAGGATTAATGAAATTTTCTCTGTCAAAAAAACATTGAGCTGGTCAATGGAAAATCTAATCACTAGATTGTTATCAGGAAAGGGCAGCATGAAATATGGAACAAAGGCAAGCAAATGGAGATAAAATAATAAATTAATCTTCAACCAACTGTACATGCTTGGAAATTAAATGACCTATTCATGTTCTTATTCTTCTCCTTTGCTGTATGAGTCTCCTCAGAATTGTAAATGGAAGTGATGCTGTGAATATAAAAACGATGAATACAGAGGATTCCCACATTTAGACTCCTGCACACATCCACATAAAAACATATATATTTTAACCTGCCCTGCTCTCCTGAGAAACAGAATTTTGGTTTGCAATCCTCCACCTTGCCCCTTCCTCCATGGGAAAATATTGTCCCCAAGCCTGTATTTACAGTCTTCATTTATTCAGTCTGTATTTATTCAGTCTTAAGAAGGGTCTAAACCCAAAACGTCACCCAGAAACGTCATCCAGAGATGCTGCCTGTCCCGTTGAGTTACTCCAGCATTTTGGGTCTACCTTTCGATTTAAACCAGCATCTGCAGTTCTCTCCTACACTGTATTTATACATGTTCCATCCATCTGGCATTACATTTTAAGCAACCTTTATAAGGCAATTACCAGCTTTGAAAATATATGTAAATAATATTGCAGTAAATAAATATCTGTGTTTGGATGAGAATGTAGAAGGCATGATTGGTAAATTTACAGATGACACTAAAATAGCCGAGCAAATTAAATATAGCTGTCCGGACATTGGGGATCCTTGATGCACTCCTTTCCTGAAGTGAAGAGGTGCCGTCAAAGACCCATTCACCCTCACCGAGTACTCCGTGGCCAGGCATTAAAGACAGACCCGGCAACAAAATGTGGCTTAATTCTGATGGTGTGCAGAGTACTGAAAAGATACTTGTGATCCATTGAATGGCCTCTCCTGATTAAGGGAAAGAAAGGTGATTGACTGCTGCAAGTAAGAATTTCATTGTTCCATATCAATACATATGACAATTAAACACTTTGGACTGTCTCTAGACAGACCAGCTCTCTGGGACAGGTGGACAAGGTCCCCAGTCCAGAGAGATGTTGCCCTGGATGGATCAGCCCAGGACCATGTAACATTGCTCCGGTGGATCATGTTAGGCAGCACAGAGCACAGACAATTCACCATTGCCCTGGCAAAGAGCTTCTGATCCATGCTGAGAAGGGAGGCTGGGTCCCAGCCTTGCAAGATGTGAACATACTTCCTCTTAGGCAGCGAGGCTATGACATCCCCGCGCCACATGAGGGAATCTCCTGAGTTGCCAAACTTTCTGCAAGGTCCCTCACCTAGTCATCCCCCAGCATATCCCCAAAAGCCCTGAGGAATTCACAGTTAGGCCATCTTCGTTCCCTCGCCTTAAAACTATGTCTTCTGTTTCTCGATCCCCCTGCCCTGGGGAAAATAATCTGTGCATTCACCCTAGCAATTGCCGTCATAATTTTATACATGCCTCCTGCACTCCAAAGAATAAAGCCCAGCCTGACCAGTCTTTCTCTATAGCTTAGGCCCTCATCCTCCAGCTTAGAGCAGGTCCCTTTTGGCCTTTTTGATGGCCTTGTCA
Source organism: Okamejei kenojei (assembly GCA_035221665.1). NCBI lineage: Eukaryota > Metazoa > Chordata > Chondrichthyes > Rajiformes > Rajidae > Okamejei > Okamejei kenojei. The sequence goes on from CM069131.1 coordinate 154,601,853, forward strand.
AGGTCATATCTGGACGTCTTATAGATCTTTGCGTCACCAGACCTGAATGCCCGTGATCTGGACTTCAGAAGAGTGTGGATCTTATGGTTCATCCAAGGCTTCTGGTTAGGAAACACTCGGAAGGTTTTTTGTTGGAACACAGTCTTCCACACATTTCCTTATGAAGTCTGTAACGACTGTGGCGTATTCATTTCGGTCCATTGCCGAGTCCTTGAACATTGCCCAGTCTACAGACTCCAAGCAGTCCTGTAGTTATTCCTCTACCTCCCCAGACCAGCTCTGTGCAGTCCTCACCTCTGGGGGTGCGCTCTTCAGTTGCTGCCTGTATGCAGGAAGAAGCAGCACCGCTGAATGGTCGGATTTCCCGAAGTGTGGGCGAGGTATAGAGTGATAGGAATCCTACAGCAGTGGTCAAGGATGTTAAATCTTCTGGTGCTGCAGGAGACATGTTAATGCTAGTTTGTGAGTGTTTTTTTCAGGTTGACTTTGTTGAAAATTTACCAACGGCTATGGTGGTAAATGCCTCGGGGTAAGCTGTCTGGTGCTTGTTGACCATGGCGTGGGGCTCCTTCAGTGCCAGATGGATGAACCAGGGGACATTGGTTTAAGGTGAAAGGGGAAAGGTTTAATAAGAACCTGAGGGGTCACTTTTTCACAGAGGATGGTGGATTATGTGGGACTGGCTGCCAGAGGAGGTAGTTGAGGCAGGTACTCTATATATATTTAAAAGGCATTTGAACAAGTACATGGATAGGAAAGGTTTAGAGGAATATGGGCATAACATGGGCAGGTAGGAGCAGTGTAGATGGGGCATCTTGATCAGCATGGGCAAGTTGGGCTGAAGGGCCTGGTTCTGTGCTGTTTGACTCTAAGACTCTATGAATCTAAACTCCATTTGCCCATTTCTCACTTGCCTAGCTGCCCAGCAATTTCAACATGATAAATATCAGTACAAACAGAAAATGTGTTATGGCAGAAATTCTGTGAACTACGTCAGGATTCAATTATGCAGGTTCAGTTGCAGAACTTTTCTGGCTCTAAGCAGCAATCGTAAACTTTCACTGTGCATAAATCTGTCCCATTTGTATTGGGTACATTTTGCAGCAGAAATACAGAAAAATCAGAGGATAGAATGATGACAATGGAAACACAATAAGATTCCAAATTCAATGCAAGCAAGTACTTTTGTGACTTATTTACCTCACTTGCAATGTCGCTCACCCATCTAAAATGTGAAATGCAGACTGCCGATGAGCTTTTGTGTAGAGTAGGTTTTGTATAGATGACCACTACATTTTAAGTATCAGATTCCATGTTAGTTTTGTGTTAGTGGAACATGGTTATACATTAAAATGTAGTTGAAGCATTTAAGACTTTCATGCACAAACTGCAAGCTAAGCAAAGTGTTTTATTACTTTGCTGGAAGGGAAGTGTACATGCAAGAACTCTGGAGATCCCAGGAGTACAGAGTGATATAGATGGCTTCCATATACAGCCCATCCCAGTGCCTCATAATAGATGTTCTCATGGAGTGAATAATGAAGGGGAAAAGAATGGCAAGTGACAAAAAATGCCTCTCTTTTTCTCCTTTTGACTCATGTTAGTTTTCCGTTTTCATCTTTTCTTTGGATCTTTATATCCCTTCTTTAATGTTCTTTTTATTTTGGACTGTTTTGATTTCTCCATACTGTTTTGATGATTTAATTGCTTGCCTGTCTGTTTAGTTTAGTTTAGTTTTGTTTAGTTTAGAGATACAACTCGTAAACAGGCCCTCTGGCCCACTAAGTCCATGCTGACTAGCAATCCTTGTACATTAGTGCTATCCTACACACAGGGGACAATTTGGCAGGAGTGAAATGGGAACGGCAGGAGTGAAATGAGAATGTAGCCAGGGTGGTGTGAATCCTTGATTATGCTGGCTGCCTTTTTGCGACAGAACCTCCTGTAGATCCCTTTGATAGTGGGGAAATCAGTACCCTTGATGGACCAGGCAGTGTTCACCAATTTTTTGCAATCACCTTCGTCCATCCAGAAAAAATGCTCCTAGTAAATATCTGAAAGATTAATCATGTTCATAACTTTGTAAGTGTTAGGAGCAGAATTAGGACATTTGGCCTATCAAGTCTACTCCGCCATTCAATCATGGCCTAGCTATCTTGCCTTCACAACCCCATTCTCTAGCCTTCTCCGCATAACCCCTGACACCCGTACTAATCAAGAATCTATCTATCTCTGCCTTTAAAATATCCATTGATTTGGCCTCCGCAGCCTTCTGTGGCAATGAATTCCACATATTCATCGCCCTCTGACTAAAATTAATGCCTCTTCTTGGTTAACCTACCAAAGAGTACCGGCAGTGTTTGCTCCATGTGTCGACAGACCACACAGAACTTTATGGTCTCTGTTTATCACCTCCTATTAACATGGAAGCTGCTTTCTCCCTCTCTCATGTTTGACTCTACACCTCCTGTGGTAACACTGGTGACCATCTGTTTAGTTTGTTCCCTCTGAGGAGAAGCCAGGTTGGGTGAAGCTTCATCTACATCCAAATAAAAGAAGGGAAGAAAGCAGCTTCCATCGCATCCCATAGAAGGTGATTGAGAGGATCGGTGGGGATGTCAATGTGGGAACTGGTGCTGCCAGTCCCCCAATAATGCCAGCAATCACTGTTCTAATGACTGCACCCAACTCAAAGTCAAAGTCAAGTCAAAAGAGTTTATTGTCGTGTGTCTCTGACAGGACAATGAAATTATTTCTTTGCATAGCACAACAGAACATAGTAGGCATTGACTACAGTTATATACTTAAATACACACCATATAACCATATAACCATATAACAATTACAGCACGGAAACAGGCCCTCTCGGCCCTTCCAGTCCGTGCCGACCATTTGTTTTCCCCTAGTCCCATCTACCTGCACTCAGACCATACCCCTCCATTCCCTTCACGTCCATATACCTATCCACTTTACTCTTAAATGTTAAAATAGATCCTGCCTCCACCACTTCTGCTGGAAGCTGATTCCACACAGCCACCACCCTCTGAGTAAAGAAGTTCCCCCTCACGTTACCCCGAAACCTCTGTCCCTTAATTCTCATGTCATGCCCTCTTGTTTGAATCTTCCCTACCCTCAATGGGAAAAACGTATCCACGTCAACTCTGTCTATCCCTTTCATCATTTTAAAGACCTCAATCAAGTCCCCCCTTAACCTTCTGCGTTCCAAAGAATAAAGACCTAACTTGTTGAACCTTTCTCTGTAACATAGTTGCTGGAACCCTGGCAACATTCTAGTAAAAATACATATTAATAAATTAATAAAGTGCAAATAACAGATGGAGGGGTATTAATGTTCAGAGTTTTGTCTGAGCCAGGTTTAATAGCCTGATGGCTGTGGGGAAGGAGCTATTCCTGAACCGGGTTGTTACAGTTCTCAGGCTCCTGTACCTTCTACCCGAAGGTAGCAGGGAGATGAGTGTGTGGCCAGGATGGTGTGGGTCCTTGATGATGCTGCCAGCATTTTTGAGGCAGCGACTGTGGTAGATCCCCTCGATGGAAGGAAGGTCAGAGCCGATGATGGACTGGGCAGTGTTTACTACTCACCCTTGCCCATCCAATGCCTGCCCTCACTGGCATCCTCTCCACACAGAGGCATGGGGACATTTATTGCTGGCAGGATACACTGCAATTTCTCACTATGATATCTGGCACTGCCAAAACTGTTGTTTACAGTTCAGTGGTGGGCTTTGCAACTGTGAGAATTTATGCGGAAGAACCAAGAGTTGCTTTATTAAATCAGTGCTCCGCAAGGCAGTGTTGTCAGATAGCAATTAAGGTGAGAGGGGAAAGATTTAATGGGAACTGAGGGGCAACCTTTTCCTCACAGAGGGTGGTGGGTAGATGGAACAAGTTGCCAGAGGAGGCAGTTGAGGCAGTCACAATAACACCATTTAAAATACATTTGGACAGGTACATTAATAGGAAGGTTTAGAGGGGCCAAATGTGGGCAGGTGGGACCTAGCGTAGATGAAGCACCTTGGTCGGCATGGGAAAGTTGGGCAGAAGGGCCTGCTTTCGTCCTCAATGATTCTAAGACTCTAGGAGCAGGGTGCAGACATTAAGCAATGAATAACTATAAACATTGTGAAAAGATCGTGTTCTCATACTATTAGTTGGATTATTTAACTTTTGCAGCCTTGTAAAACGAGCTGCCTGAAATGTCAGTGGATTTATAATAAGTGCACAAGGGAGTGAACTCTGAGGCTGGTTGATGTTTGTGGTTATTTTATGTGTGGTTGTTGATCATTCACTGAGAATACTGCCACAAAACAGGGCGGTACAGTGGTAGAGCTGCTGCCTTACAGCGTCAGAGATCCCGGTTCGATCCTGACTACTGGTACTATCTGATACACACAAAATGCTGGAATAACTCAGCGGTACAGGCAGCATCTCTGTAGAGAAGGAATGAGTGATGTTTCGGGTCGAGACCCTTTAGACTGAAAGTCACGGGAAAGGGAAACGAGAGATATAGACGATGGTATAGAGTGATATAGAACAAATGAATGAAAGATATCTAAAAAAGTAACAATGATAAATGAAACAGGCCATTGTTAGCAGTTTGCTAGGTGAGAATGAAAACCTGGTGAGACTTGGGTGGGGGAGGGATGGAGAGAGAGGGAATGCAGGGATTACTTGACGTTAGAGAAATCAATAACATTGGGTTGGAAGCTGCCCAAGGGAAATATGAGATGTTGTTCCAATTTCCGTTTAACCTCACTCTGGCAATGGAGGAGGCCTAGGACAGAAAGGTCAGTGTGTGAATGGGAAGGAGAATTAAAGTGTCCAGCAACCGGGGGATCAGGTATGTCCAGGTGGACTGAGCGAAGGTGTTCAGCAAAATACGTTTGGTCTCGCTGGTATAAGAGTCCATATCTTGAACAACGGATACAGTAGATGAGATTGGAAAAGGTGCAAGTGAACCTCTTCCTAACATGAAAGGACTGTCAGGGTCCCTAGACAGAGTCGAGGAAGGAGGTATAGGGACAGGTGTTGCATCTCCTGCAGTTGCATGGGAAGGTTACCTGGGGAGGGGGTGGTTTGGGTGGACTTTCTGTACGGAGTTTGTATGTTCTCCATTTGGCTGCATTGGTTTTCTCCGGGTGCCTAGGTTTCCTCCCACACTCCAAAGACGTGCAGGTTTATAGGTTAATTGGCTTTGGGAAAAATTGTCACTAGTGTGTAGGATAGTGTTATGGGGTGGGGTGATAACTGGTTGGAATGGCCTGTTTCCGCACTGTATCTCTAAAGTTTAAACACGGTGTCAATTCATAATGTTAAAAGGACTGGCCTCAATAGTTACAAGGCGGTACGGAAGGTTACAGGGAGCCCCGGTTGTGGTTGGGGAGAAGGTGTTCACAGTGGGAGGAGGAAACTGGACAAGGAGGATGTCCTGAAAAAACTTAAAGAGAAGGCTTTAATTTTATTCTTTATTTGACTAGTGGGCAACATGGATAGGACAGGTTTGGAGGGATATGGGCCAAATGCCGGCAGGTGGGACTAGTGTAGCTGGGACATTGGCCAGTATGGGCAAGTTGGGGTGAAAGGCCTGTTTCCACACTGCATCACTACGACTCTACGACTGATGGTGAAATTGACCGGCTAATCAGCTGCTCTGCAGAGGGCCGCGGTTGAATGATCACGGGCGGCAGTCCCTGCCTGTGTTGATCACAGAGCAAGTTGGAGATCGACTGGATGGATGGGCATACTTGGGTGAAGACTGTTCATGCAACAATGCCACGGCCCTCAGTGTTGAATTAGCAGACGAGGAGAAAGTAAATTGTTTGTGTGGAGATTGGGGCCCGGAGGTTAGAAGGATCTAGCACGGGGCTTGCTTTTCACAGAGGCCCGGGGAGCCGTTGGTGCGAGAGGGTGGAGTTCCCTGCGCTGTGAGTATAAATCTAGCGCGGGTTTGATTTTCACTGTGAGACTGAAATCTGCAACGTTCCATCTTTGGTTCCATCTTCCAGAGAGGGAATCTGGTGGAAGCCTCTGATTGGTTGAAGAGGACCAGAGGAAGCAGCTGATTGGGTGCAACCCGGGGTTTACATTTTTACATTTCATTAATACATTAACTGGGAGTTAAGGATTCTGGGAGTTAAGGGTTCAGTATTTATTAGTAAAGTTTAAAGGATAACGTTTTGTGTTTAATAAAAATAAAAAAATAAAAATATATATATATAATACAGATTATATATAGACAGAGGCCCAGGAGCGGTTGCAGTGGGAGGAGCCAAATCCGTAACATTCCATTCGCAGCTCGCAGTTGAGGAAGCTGCTGATTGGTGGAAGACGACTCGAGGGAGCAGCTGATTGGCAGTCAGATCCCTGCTGATTTCTTTCAGCTAAAATCCTTGCATTGTATTGTATATTGTATTGTATCCAGGGTAAGGGGGAGGATGAGTGCCAGGGCAGTTTACTGTTCTGGATGTCAGATGTGGGAGGTCATGCAGTCAGATAGCTCTCCAGACGTCCACATCTGCGCCAGGTGCGTCAAGATGGCGCTCCAAATGGACCGTATTCGGTACCTGGAGCAGCAGCTCGATGACCTCCGTCTGGTCAGGGAGAGAGAGGAAGCCATAGAGAGGAGCTACAGACAGGTGGTCACTCCAAAACCACAGGAGACAGAAAAGTGGGTCACGGTTAGGAGAGGCAAGGGGCAGAGGCAGGGACTAGAGAGTATCCCGGTGGCTGTACACCTTGGCAATAAGTACTCCTGTTTGAGTACTGTTGGGGGGCACAGCCTACCTGGGGGTAGCAAAAGCGACCGGGCCTCCGGTACAGAGACCGGCCCTGTTGCTCAGAAGGGTAAGGAAAAGAAGAGGAGGGCAGCAGTAATGGGGGACTCTATAGTTAGGGGGTCAGATAGGCGATTCTGTGGACGCAGTCAGGAGACCCGGATGGTAGTTTGCCTCCCTGGTGCCAGGGTCCGGGATGTGACTGAACGTGTCCAAGATATCTTGAAATGGGAGGAAGAGGAGCCAGAGGTCGTGGAACATATAGGTACCAATGACATAGGTAGAAAAAGAGAGGAGGTCCTGAACGGAGAATTTAGGGAGTTAGGAGGAGTGTTAAGGAGAAGGACCGCAAAGGTAACAATCTCAGGATTACTGCCTGTGGCACGCGACAGTGAGAGTAGGAATGGAGCAAGGTGGAGGATAAATGCGTGGCTAAAGGACTGGTGCAGAGCGCAGAGATTTAAGTTTCTGGATCATTGGGACCTCTTTTGGGGAAGGTGTGACCTGTACAAAAAGGACGGGTTGCACTTGAACCCGAGGGGAACCAATATCCTGGCGGGGAGATTTGCAAAGGCTACTTGGGAGACTTTAAACTAGATCGGTTGGGGGGAGGGACTCAAATAGAGAAGGCAAGTAATCCGTTTGTGAGGCAGGAGGCAGAGAAGAGAAGCAGTCAGACGCAACACGTAGGGAGGAAAGAAGAAAAAATAACAAACGGAGAATAAGAAGTGGAGGGTTTCTTAAATGTGTGAGCAGAGAGACAAAGGGGTGTAAAATGAGGATAGGAGCAATAGGTAGCGAGGTGAAAAGTGGTAGGAAAACAAATCCATGGCAAAAATCTAAAAGAGCCACTTTTCAACATAATTGTAAAAGGGCCAAGAGTGTTGTAAAAACAAGCATGAAGGCTTTGTGTCTCAATGCGAGGAGCATTCGTAATAAGGTGGATGAGTTGAATGTGCAGATAGCTATTAATAATTATGATATAGTTGGGATCACGGAGACATGGCTCCAGGGTGACCAAGGATTGGAGCTGAACATACACGGGATATTCAATATTCAGGAAGGATAGACAGAGAGGAAAAGGAGGTGGGGTAGCGTTGCTGGTTCGAGAGGAGATTAACGCAATAGAAAGGAATGACATTAGCTTGGAGGATGTGGAATCGATATGGGTGGAGCTGCGAAACACTAAGGGGCAAAAAACGCTAGTGGGTGTTGTGTACAGGCCACCTAACAGTAGTAGTGGAGTTGAGGATGGCATCAAACAGGAAATTAGAAATGCGTGCAACGAAGGTAAAACCGTTATAATGGGTGACTTCAATCTACATATAGATTGGGTGAATCAAATTGGCAGGGGTGCTGAGGAAGAGGATTTCTTGGAATGTATGCGGGATAGTTTTCTAAACCAACATGTGGAGGAACTCGACTGGATATTGAGTAATGAGGAAGGGTTAGTTAGCAGCCTTGTTGTACGTGGCCCCTTGGGCAAGAGTGACCATAATATGGCTGAGTTCTTCATTAGAATGGAGAGTGACATTGTTAATTCAGAAACACGGGTCCTGAACTTAAAGAAAGGTAACTTTGAGGGTATGAGACGTGAATTGGCCAAGATGGACTGGCAATTGATTCTTGAAGGGTTGACGGTGGATATGCAATGGAAGGCATTTAAAGACTGCATGGATGAACTACAACAATTGTTTATCCCAGTATGGCAAAAGAATAAATCAGGGAAGGTGGCGCATCCGTGGATAACGAGGGAAATCATGGATAGTATCAAAGAAAAAGATGAAGCGTACAAATTAGCAAGAAAAAGCAGCCTACCAGGGGACTGGGAGAAATTCAGAGACCAACAGAGGAGGACAAAGGGCTTAATTAGGAAAGAGAAAATGGAGTATGAAAGAAAACTGGCAGGAAACATAAAAACTGACTGCAAAAGATTTATCGATATGTGAAGTGCAAAAGATTAGTTAAAACAAATGTAGGTCCCTTGCAGTCAGAAACGGGTGAATTGATCATGGGGAACAAGGACATGGCAGACCAATTGAATAACTACTTTGGTTCTGTCTTCACTAAGGAAGACATAAATAATTTGCCGGATATAGCAGGGGATCGCGGGTCAAATGAGATGGAGGAAATGAGTTCACTCATTGAGTTCACTCAAATCCAGGTTAGCAGGAAAGTGGTGTTGGGTAAATTGAATGGATTAAAGGCCAATAAATCCCCAGGGCCAGATAGGCTGCATCCCAGGGTACTTAAGGAAGTAGCCCCAGAAATAGCAGATGCCTTAGTGATAATTTTTCAAAACTCTTTAGATTCTGGAGTAGTTCCTGAGGATTGGAGGGTAGCTAATGTAACCCCACTTTTTAAAAAGGGAGGGAGAGAGAAAACTGGGAATTACAGACCAGTTAGTCTAACATCAGTAGTGGGGAAACTGCTAGAGTCAGTTATTAAAGATGGGATAGCAGCGCATTTGGAAAGTGGTGAAATCATTGGACAAAGTCAGCATAGATTTATGAAGAGTAAATCATGTCTGACGATACTTATTGAATTTTTTGAGGATGTAACTAGTAGAGTGGATAAGGGAGAAGCAGTGGATGTGTTGTATCAGGACTTTCAGAAGGCTTTCGACAAGGTCCCACACAAGAGATTGGTATACAAACTTAAAGCACACGGTATTGGTGGTTCAGTATTGATGTGGATAGAGAACTGGCTGGCAGACAGGAAGCAAAGAGTAGGAGTGAACGGGTCCTTTTCAGGATGGCGGACAGTGACTAGTGGGGTGCCGCAAGGCTCAGTGCTGGGACCCCAGCTATTTACAATATACATTAATGATTTGGACGAGGGAATAAAATGCAACATCTCGAAGTTTGCGGATGACACGAAGCTGGGGGGGGGGCAGTGTTAGCTGTGAGGAGGATGCTAGGAGGCTGCAGGATGACTTGGATAGACTGGGTGAATGGGAAAATGCATGGCAGATGCAGTATAATGTGGATAAATGTGAGGTTATCCACTTTGGTGGCAAAAACAGGAAGGTAGACTATTATTTGAATGGTGACCGATTAGGAAAAGGGGAGATGCAGCGAGACCTGGGTGTCATGGTACACCAGTCATTGAAAGTAGGCATGCAGGTGCAGCAGGCTGTGAAGAACGCGAATGGTATGTTGGCATTCATAGCAAAAGGATTTGAGTACAAGAGCAGGGAGGTTCTACTGCAGTTGTACAGGGTCTTGGTGAGGCCACACCTGGAGTATTGCATACAGTTTTGGTCTCCTAATCTGAGGAAAGACATTCTTGCCATAGAGGGAGTACAGAGAAGGTTCACCAGACTGATTCCTGGGATGGCACGACTTCCATATGAAGAAAGACTGGATAGACTTGGCTTGTACTCGCTGGAATTTAGAAGATTGAGGGGTGATCTCATAGAGACTTACAAAATTCTTAAGGGGTTGGACAGGCTAGATGCAGGAAGATTGTTCCCAATGTTGGTGAAGTCCAGGACAAGGGGTCACAGTTTAAGGATAAGGGGGAAGTCTTTTAGGACCGAGATGAGAAAATCGTTTTTCACACAGAGAGTGGTGAATCTGTGAAATTCTCTGCCACAGAAGGTAGTTGAGGCCAGTTTGTTGGCCATATTTAAGAGGGAGTTGGATGTGGCCCCTGTGGCTGAAGGGATCAGGGGGTATGGAGAGAAGGCAGGTACAGGATACTGAGTTGGATGATCAGCCATGATCATATTGAATGGTGTTGCAGGCTCGAAGGGCCAAATGGCCTGCTCCTGCACCTAATTTCTATGTTTCTATGTTTCTATGTAACAGCAGCTGCATGGTTGGTAGAGATTTAGTGTTGGAGGGAGGAAGATGTTGCCGCTGCTTAGACTGGTGGGAGTGGTGGGAGAGTGGAAATGAAGCACTAATCATATGGAGGGTGGCTGAAGATTTGCTTTAAAGGGTATAGTGAGCAGATCTGCCGCATTCTGGTGCACCTCAAGCAGTTTTGTAGAATGCACTTGTCCTCTGGTGCTGACAAATCCCATCTCCCCTTTCATGACAGATCTCCTAAATCCAGAAAATTCACATGGTAACTATTAAATTTAACTCAGCCCCTGGCATTAAAGCTCTGCAAATAGATAAGCCCAGGGTTGGACTGAACTTTCTGCATTCAGAGACCAATGCCAAGAGGTGATTACAACCACCAATCAACACCATCATATACTTTTAAGGCACAACCTTATCAATTGGTGGCCAAGAATCAATTGTGTCAACCCCCCTAACCTCTCCCAAACCCTTGAGCTACAAGGACTCCCGAAGTGGAAAAGGGCACACAACTGCAAAGCTGTAAAACTTGAAAACTTGAAAAGGTAGGAAGGAACAGCAGATGCTGATTTATAGACAATAGACAATAGACAATAGGTGCAGGAATAGGCCATACGGCCCTTTGAGCCAGCACCGCCATTCAATGTGATCATGGCTGATCATCCCCAATCAGTACCCCGTTCCTGCCTTCTCCCTATATCACCTGACTCCGCTATTTTTAAGAGCCCTATCTAGCTCTCTCAAAAGCTTCCAGAGAACCTGCCTTCACCGCCCTCTGAGGCAGAGTATTCCACATACTGAAGATTGATCCAGGTGACAGTCTGAGGAAACATAGAAACATAGAGAATAGGTGCAGGAGTGGGCCATTCAGTCCTTTGACCCAGCACCACCATTCAATACGATCATGGCTGATCATCCAGAATCAGTAACATCATGACTACAGTAAGATAAACAACATGTTGTGACCATAACAATAACTCACAAAGTTCTAGAATCTACAGAGCTAAGATCCTTCCCAGTGCTCCTGAGGCACTGAGTTAATAAGCAGATAAACTCCACTCAGGACAATCAAAAGCAATGTAATTGTTAGGCAATATTTCATGCAGAAAATTATGCAAATGAGATTTGACTATTTTGTCTGTGTGTTTCCAAAATTAAATAGAATTTTGCAACAAATGAGAAAAGCATAAAATAATGATTAGCAGAGTGGAAACAAAGGACAGGAGATAGCAACAGTAAATAATGGTTAATTTCCTAAAAATAGAATTGTTCACTGCCGTTTTTGTATTGCGATGAACAACTCTGAAGGGTTTACTATCGTGTGTAGCAGGGTATCCTTCCAGGGTGGGAAGGTGCAGTGATACAAACAAGTTTTGAGCATTTCCATCAATGATAGAGAAAGAACACCTCAAGGATACAACAAAATTATGTTAATTAATGCATAATTGAATAGTGAAAGGATTAGTAAAGGATTAAACAAGCACAAGTATCACAGACTTCAACGCTTCACGTCGCTATGGATATGAACGGCGTCTGATCGCAATGAATTGCACGTTCTTCTGCCCTCAGGGTCTCCGGCTTGCAAAGACTGGTCTGGAGAACTCGAGGATCCAGGCACCAAATCCAGCTGCCAGTCTGAGGAGAAATCCCAAGACTCTCAAAAATACACTCAGATAAACAACATGTTGGGTCCATAAAGAAAAGACACAAAGTGCTAGAATAACTCAGCAGGTCAGGCAGCATCTTTAGAGGAGGGCTGGGGTCTTTCTTCACTCACCTATCCATGTTCTCCGGAGATGCTGCCTGACCCATTCTGTTACTCCAGCACCATGTGTCTTTTTTTTGTAAAGCAGCACCTGCAGTTCTTTGTTTCGACATATTGTGACAATCACTTTGGCTATTTCAGCAGTATTTGAAGGAAACAGAGGCAAAAACAAAAACAGAATTTATAAAATTGAAAATACCACTCTGCACTTGCCAGGCTAATCCATTTATTATTGGATATCACAATAGATTCACTTATTTCCCTTTACAGACGGACATCCTGAAAATATTTTGTCTGCAGGTGTGTGGAGATCGGTGACCAGTGGTATTCCGCAGGGATCTGTGCTGGGATTTCTGTAGGGAAGACACAAAATGCTGGAGTAACTCAGCAAGTCAAGCAGCATTTCTGGACAACATGAATAGGTGACGATTCTGGTCGGGATCCTTCTTCAGACTGTTATATAAGAGGTCCAGAGAGGGTAGAAGGCCAGCAGGGATAGTTTAGGAGGAGGAGGAATGTTGGAGATGGGAGAAGGGGTCATGACTGGGAGGTGAGGACTTCTTATCATAGAAAAAGGCCCTGAAATGGAGGTGACATAAGATCTGTACGTTATGGCAGGTCCAGAATCCAATGAGGTGAGGCTGTCAGTGTACAAAGGTGAGGCTTCTGTTGTGCATTGGATATAGGTAGATCAGAGGGACGGTCAAAGCATGACAGGGGCAAGTGTCCTTCAACAAGATTCTGGAGATGCTGGTTTACTAAGGAATGATACAAATAGATGGAGAAATTCAGTGGGGCCAGAGGGGTGGAGGGGCTCTCTCCCTCTCCCTTCTCCCTTCTCCCTTCTCCCTCTCCCTTCTCCCTCTCCCTTCTCCCTTCTCCCTCTCCCTTCTCCCTTCTCCCTTCTCCCTCTCCCTTCTCCGTCTCCCTTCTCCCTCCCCTTCTCCCTCTTCTCTCTCTCTCCCCTCTCTTCCCCCCCCTCATGGATATTGTGGGTCGAAGGGCCTGTTCCCAAGTTGTGTGGTTCTATGTTCTCTTTTTATGTGCACTCTCAAAGACACAACTCAGCAGTTTTTCCAGATGAAGTTTGAATTCTGAACTTTCCAATCCCTTTTCCATCTGGAATATGCCTGAATATGGCAATTTGTCAATGTATAACAATCAACATCCCTAACCTGAAGCAACCAAATCTATGGTCTTGACAGCCATCATTCCATGCTATAATAATAAAAGTAATTAAAACACGCTGCTCAGACCCATGGCGCATGTCCTGGTGGAGTTCAGGTCAGTCATGTCCCGATGCCCAAATTTACATGCACATGCTGTGCATCAGTATACATGTACCCAGACACTTCCAATGTAGTCCTATTTGGAGGCTTTGATTTCCTTAAATTGAAAATAACTTGTAGCAGACAAGGACTTGCTATTGAGGGAGTGCAGCGTAGGTTTACAATGTTAATACCCGGGATGGCGGGACTGTCGTATGCTGAGTGAATGGAGCGGCTGGGCTTGTATACTCTGGAGTTTAGAAGGATGAGAGGATGTCTTATTGAAACATGTAAGATTATTAAGGGTTTGGACACGCTAGAGGCAGGAAACATTATCCCGATGTTGGGGGAGTCCAGAACCAGGGGCCATAGTTTAAGAATAAGGGGTAACCCATTTAGAACAGAGACGAGGAAACACTTTTTCACACAGAGAGTCATGGGTCTGTGGAATTCTCAGCCTCAGAGGGCGGTGGAGACCTGTTCTCTGGATTCTTTCAAGAGAGAGCTAGATAGGGCTCTTAAAGGTAGTGGAGTCAGGGGATATGAGGAGAAGGCAGGAACAGGGCACTGATTGGGAATGATCAGCCATGATCACATTGAATGGAGGTGGTGGCTTGAAGGGCCGAATGGCCTACTCCTGCACCTATTGTCAATTGTCTATTTACTGTGTTTGGTGTAAATCTCAGATCTCTCCACTGATGTGATTGATGTGTTCATGTTTCTGCTAAACAAAACACCCTTGACCTGCCTAAGGTTCTTGCAGCAGCCTAGAATGAGCAAACAGCTTGAAGGGTTAAAACAACAAACAATATGCTGGAGTCTGAGGAAAAGGTCCCAACACGAAACGTTACCCATCCAGTGATGCTGCCTGCCCCGCTGAGTTGCTCCAGCACTCTGTGTCAACCTTCCTCATCATCTACAATTCCACCAATGTTTGTCATCTGTAAACTTGCTAATCAGCTCAGCTACATTTCTGTCCAAATCAATTATGAATATCAGAGATCCCATCACTGATCTCTGTGGAACACCACAGTCAGACTACCAGTGAAGTAAACAAACCTCCCACTACCGCCACTATCCTCTGTTATCCATGTGGGCAACACTCACTGTCATTAGTTATCTGTGCTACCTCCACAAAATACGCAGTTAAGTTCTTCAACGTGCAAAACCATGCTAACTGTCCCTAATAAATCCATGCTTCTCCCCCCCTCCCCCCACCACCCAAGCTGCCCATTTACCTTTCACCTACTGTCCTCAATCCCAACTGCAAACTCCTCTCCCTATACCCTCTTATTCTGCTATGTAGAAGAGCAATTTCCCCACTCCCCTAAGAGAAGGGAGGAAAGATTACCAGTACATACCAAAATTTGGGTTGAGATCCTGTCCATGTGCAGAGTCTCTAACCAATACATCGATTTACAATTTTCCCCCAACAGATACTGCTTGACCCATGGAACTCTTCCAGCATCCTGGTTTTTTTTTCTTATTCCAAATTACAGTGTTTGCAGTCTCATTTTGTTCTTCCCCACCACATCATATCAGTCTGACTGTCAACTCAGGCAGAGTTTTACTCAAGTAATCTTCTCAGGACTTCTCAAGCCAGATTTCCCAGGGGTTCCCTGCGGCTTGGGGCTCCTCTATAAAATTCCCACCGCTTTTTCAAAACTAAGGTCTGTAATTTCAATAGCAAACGTTACGTTTAACTAAAGGCACTGAGACCAACTTGATGAAACTTAGCAGCAATATTCAAGCACTCAATTGAAAAAGTTCTGTTTGTGTGCAGTCATTGGAGCATGTTTATTTTCCCATAATTGGCAAGAAATGAAATGTTTGCAGAGGCAAATTCCTTCAGTCTCAGCATGCCTTTAGTTTGTATTCTGAGATGATTAATTCTGATTGTTAAATACGCTCAGCATTCATTTACTGCCGAGTCTCAGTTATCATACAAATATCAACAAGTTATTTTGTTTGCAGCCAATTCATTTACAGTTTTGAAGTTTCAAATATTTCATTGCTTTAAGGATTAATCTATCCATAACACTATGCCTATTAGTTCAGTTTAGCTTATTGTCAAGTGCACCAAGGTGCAGTGAAAAGTTTTTTGTTGAATGCTATCCGGTCAGCAGAAATACAATACATGATTACAATCAATTCATTTACAGTGTATACATACATGATAAGGGAATAATGTTTAGTGCAAGGTAAACCCAATAAAGTCTGGTCATGGATAGTCCAAGGGACATCAGTAGTTCAGCACTGCTCTCTAGTTGTGGTAGGATGATCCCGTTGCCTGAATACAGCTGCAAAGAAACTGTCTGTGATCTGGTGATGTACATTTTAGTGCAACTAAAGCCTGCAACTTTGTGTGATTAATCAAAGCCCAGATCATGAACTTAATTTTACCATAAGTTAAACTCCAGGCATCTTAAGTTCTCAGTAGATTCCTGATTTAAGAAAAAGCAAGAAAGACTTGTTTTTGTATAGATTCCTCCATTTACCCTTTCAAAATGAGGTCTGGTCTGAGTGATCCACTATAAACACTCAATATATTTTGCAGAAAGAAGAAAATAAGAGTCTGAGATAAATTATGCCAAAGCATAAAGATTTTATGCTGAAAATCATTTCACAGTACTGCAAATGTGTATGAGACATACAATCCAATGGTGGAATCATATGTAATAGAAATGGAAGATTATTATTGTTGGAAATCAATTGTCCCAGTGTCAGAACATCAGTGCAGTTCCTCAGCATAATATCTTTGGTCCAACTATCTTCAGCTGCAGCATCAATGACCTTTCTTCCAAGATAAGGTCCGAAATAAAGATGTTTGCTGATGAATGCACTGTGTTCAATTCCATTCACAAGTCCTCTGATAACAAAGCAAACCATGCTGACATACAGCAAGACCTAGACAACATTCAAGAAAGGGCTACAAAATGCCAAGTATACTTGCACGATGAAAGTTCACGGTATTTGATATTTTTAAATAAGAGAAACAAACCACCTAGACTTGATATTCAATAGAATTACCATTGCCAACACCCTATCATCAATGACGTGGAAGCCACCAAAGACCAGAAGTGTGCAGGAAAGAACTGCAGATGCTGGTTTACACTGAAGATACACACAAAATGCTGAAGTAAATCAGTGCATCAGGCAACAAAGAGCTGGAGATGAGGAAAGAACAGTCGGAATCCGAAACGTCGCCCATCCTTTTTCTCCAGAGATGCTGCCTGACCCGCTGCGTTACTCTAGCATTTTGTGTCTACCAAAGACCAGAAACTCAACTTGATCATCCACATAAATAAATGACTACAAGTGCATGTAGGCTGGATATTTTATGATAAATGATTCACCTTCTGACACTCCAAAGCCTTTCCATCATTTATTTACAAGGCAAAAGTCAAGAGTATGATGGAATAGTGGATGAGTGTAGTGACAATACCTCTTATAATGCTCTACACCATCCCAAGCAAAACAGCTTGCTTGATTACAATCTCAACAAGCACCTTACACATTCATTCCTCCAATACTCAGGCACATTGGCTTCAGAGTGCACCAACTACAAAATGCCCTGGATTTACCCAGGTTACTCCAACAGTCTAAACTACCATGGAAGATGTCAGTGGCTGCATGGGATTACCACCACCCTGCAAATTATCCTCCAATTTGCTCATTGGCCTGACTTGTTGTTCCTTCATAATTCCTTGGTTTAAATCCTGGAACATCCTCCCAAACAGTTTTGTAGAAGAACCTGTGTCAAAAGGAACTGCAGATGCCTGTATATGCCAAAGATAGACACAAAGTGCTGGAGTAACACAGTGGGTCAGGCAGCGTCTCTGGAGATAAAGGATGGGTGACCTTGGTCTGAAGATGGTTCCCGACCCAAAACGTCACCCATCCTTTTTTTCCAGTGATGCTGCCTGAGTTACTCCAGCACTTTGTGTCTATCTTCTTGTAGAAGAACCTTCACCAGAAAGACATGGGTAGTTTTGGACAACATTTCATCTCCATCTTCTCAAGGATAATTAAGGATGGACAATAAATACTGGCGTTGCCAAGGCTGTCCATACACTGAAAATTAATAAACAAAAGTTACAAAGCACTTTACAGCCAGAGAAATACTTATGCTGAATGTTGGCTGTTCTAAAGGAGGTGGATAATGTGTGTGCAACAAACTCACCAATGCTGCTATGTGTTAATGAGACAATATTGAGCCAAATCCGATAAGCAAATGCAAGCAGTTCAATGGCAAATTGCCAACAATTTTCTGCATAAATGGAAGCCAGGTTCAAATGTTAGCTCATGCATATCGGAACAAAGAAATCCCAAAACTGCTCACAGATTCCTGACACAAAATCTTCACTCCATGAGCAGACTACTGGCAAAGGATCATACCTGTTAATGTTCCCCTCACCCACAGAGGGAAATCTGCTCACAGATTTTGTGCCAAGTCAAATCTCGCCCAGGTTCTCCATGGTTACCTAAGTTTAGTTTAGCTTAGTTTATTGTCACATGTACTGAGATGCAGTGAAAAGCTCTTGTTGCGTGCTAACATGATTACAATCGAGCCATTCACATTGTAGATATACACGATGATAAACTAACGTTGAGTGTAAGATAAAGCCAGTAAGGTCCGATCAAAGATAATCCAAAGGTCTCCAATGAGGTAAATAGTAGTTCAGGACTGCTCTCTAAGTGTGGTTGGGTGATTCAGTTGTTTGATAACAGCTGGAAAGAAACTGTCCCTGAATCTGGAGGTGTGCATTTTGCCTGATGGGAGAGAGGGGACGAGGGAGTGGCCAGGGTGCGACTCATCCTTGATTAGGCTGCTGGCCTTGCCGAGGCAACATGAGGTACAAAATTGAGTCAATGGAAGGGAGGTTGGTTTGTGTCATGTATTTACCTCAATGAAGATTTTACATCTGTGAAATGAAAGAAAAGTATGATATGAAAGTTGCTTCTAAATTATTTGCGTTTGCTGTGTTTTTTTTTTAAAATCCTTTAATTGCACTTCAAGAAGGGACAATGATAATTTATTCACTTTTCACTTTTTTACATTGTTTATATTGTTTCATTTTTATCATCTTTGAACACTTCTGAATATTGAAATGTTTGACAACTTTGTCAGATAGATAAACTGGAGCACTGCTTACTTCTCCTTCATAGTTTAATTGCTGGGAATGTTATGATTTCAACATGTCCTGATTCTTTAGAGATTAGTTTAGAGATACAGCAAGGAAACTGGCCTTTTGGCCCACTGAGTGTGTGGACCGGTGATCCCTGTACACTTGCCCTATCCTGCACTCCCAGCACAAGTTATAATCTTTACCGAAGCCAATTAACCTACAAACCTGTACATCTTTGGAGTGTGGGAGGAAACCGGAGCCCCCGGGTAAAAACCACACAGTCACGGGTCACAAACTCCGCACAGACATCACCTGCAGTCAGGATTGAACCTGGGTCTCTAGTGCTGTAAAGCAGCAACTCTACCGCTGCGCCACTGTGTCACCCCTATCTTTACCCGATTCTATCAAACAAGATGTTAGAGTTGAGCGGAACCTCACCCATTGGGTCTTGATCATTCTTGGTTAACCAGTTTGGACTTATGGGTCAAAACCTAGCATAGAGTAGGAAATTAGTTATTCACACAGCAAGTAAGTGTTGAGCTTGAACCAGGGCCTGTCCCACTTAGGTGATTTTTTAGGCGACTGCCGGCGACAGTCACAGTCGTAGAGGGACGCCGAAATGGACCCACCCTACGACAATGTCTACGACAAGCTACCACCTGGTCGACAAGCTACGTCAACCGGCGACACATATCCTCGCGACTTGGGACGTCCACCTACGACCACACCTACAACAACCACGACGACACCTACGACAACCTTCAACCGCACAGACGACAACCTGCGACAACCGAAGTCAACCCACCTCCACCTGCGACAAGCTAGAAGAAGCTACGACCCTGTCAGTGACAAATGAAGACAATGGAAGACTTCTCTTGATGCCGGTACTGTCGCCGGTTGAGGTAGGATGACGTAGGTTGTCCCCAATGGAATTCATCGAATTCATCACCCGGCAACAACCAGCGTCACCCGGCGTCATCCTGGCGACAACCTACGACAACCTACGACAGTACCTACGACAGGAGAAGACAGGCAACGTCAAGCCCACTGTCGCCAAAAGGTTTTGAACATTTCAAAATCTAGCGACGACAAGAATAAAGTTACGACATTTGAGGAAGCAACTCACGACAATACAGGCGTCACCCCGTGAACACGTGGCAACAGCCTATATTCCGACTGTCGCCGAAAAAAAAACGGCTAAGTGGGACAGGCCCTTAACTTTACCAATCAGAAATATTATTGGAAGAAAACCAGGGTTAATACCCCCCAACTACTCACTTTCCCACTCATCTTTAAAATAGTGCCAGAGAGTCCTTAGTAAGTACCTGTGAGAGGATAGATGGCTTCTGTCTAATGTCTCCACCAAATATCAGTGAAGCACTGTTTCAAAACGGCACTGAAATTAAATGAAAGTCTCTGAAAGCAACTAACTTCTGACTGTGATTAAATAGAGCAGAAAATGCAATGATTACACCAGAAGTCAAGAGCTAAATGTATCAAAAAGAAGGAGAACATTTTAGACTTCAAAAATGTTTATATGTGAAGTCCAGGATTATTTTTTTTTGTAAATCATAAACTCAGTCCCTATCCTTTCAAGCACATCGGTTTAACTGAAGATATACACAAAGTGCTGGAGTAACTCAGCGGGTAATGCAGCATCTCTGGATATAAGGGATGGGTGGTGTTTCATGCCGGGATCCTTCTTCGGAATGAAATAGGGGGTGGGGTAGGGGAGGTGAAGAGCTGAAGACGAGGAAAGATTGGACCCGACCTTAAAACGTCACCCATATTTTTTCACCATAAATGCTTCCTGACCTGTTCAGTTACTTTAGTGCTTTGTGTCTATATTTGGTATAAAGATAGATCTGCAGTTCTTTGCTTCTACACTAGTTTAACAGAGCCAGATTGGACTCAGTGAATAACTGTTTATTGGTCCTTTAAAAATATGAACAAAACAACATTCTCTGCAAACTTTTCAATTTAATGTTGACCCTCCAGTGAATTGGGAGTAAAGTTGATACTCTAAAGATCACAGATGCAGGAAAGGAAACAATGGTGAGAGGTGATTTTTATTTTGTGCAGGAATTCACTATTATAAATGCTGTGGCTGAAATGGAGGATGAAGCAAATGCAATAATAACCAGCCAAAAATAAATTTCACATTCACTTGTGAAAGAAATGCAACATCTGGTGCTGTTGCTAAGTCGAATAACAGAGGAGGAATTGCCAATAACTATAATGAAGGCAGTAAATTTCCAGCCAGCATTGGCTAGACTGTCTCTGGGCACCTGAGCTCACATTCCACCATGCCGGCTGTGAAATTTAACTTCAGTTAACAATCAAGAATTTGGAATGATAACAAGACCTTGTAATGATGACTAGTAAAAACTTGATTGTTATTACATCCATTTGTTTCACAAAATGTAGTCGGAGACGGTGGGCAGCACAGTGGCGCAGCAGTAGAGTTGCTGCCTTACAGCACCAGAGACCCAGGTTCGATCCTGACTACGAGTGCTGCCTGTACGGAGTTTGTACGTTCCGTGTGTGGATATGGCATCGAAGGACCAGAAGCCGAAGCAAAGAAGTGGAAGCCAAATAACCGAATGGAAACAACACCAAAAAGCCAAATAACCAAAAGTATATGACGCCGAAAAGCCAAATAACCGAAAGGGCGCTACACCGAAAGACCAACTCACCGAATGGACCCAACGCCGTAAAGCCAAGTAACGGACATGACATCGCCGGGGGGCGGGACTTGTCAGCGATTTGTCCAGGCCCCTGCGTCCATCACATCACTGCCCGGGGGAGACGGGAGGGTGGGGGTCATTTTCCCACACAAGTCCACCCAGGGCTGGAGGGCGACTGGGCACTCTGAACCCAAGCACCAAGGTGTGAGCGGACGAAGGAGCGCATCCCTCGGGACAGCCCCCACTCTCCCCTTGGGGGTCAGTGTTGTCCGGCCATGGCCACCCTCTGGCTTGTCACCCCCAAGCGGCCGCACTGTGAAGGGCTGTGGGTCGGCAGCGCACACACACATGGGGCCGGGTGGAGCAGGGCCGTGGCTCCAGAATCTGGTTAATTAAGTGGTGGGATTATTTCGCTGTCCTAGCTATGCCTTTGCTTTAGCTGGTGGTTACATCCATTCCATCCCTCCTTCACAAAATTATCAGATTTCATTAAGAGAACACTTGGATGAATAGATGCAAGCAGCATGTAAACATGTAAACGGGCTTTCCCAACGGTTGTCCAGATCCTACCATCTGCGACACTGCCAGGTGTGCCCACATCCACAAACAGGAAGTTGTAGTAAGCATCCACCACAGCCAGGAGTACGATTGAATGGAACTTCTTGTAATTGAAGTATATTGAACCTCCCTTGGGTGGACACCTGACGCCACATGCTTGCCGTCCATGCCCCACATGTGTGCTTGAAGTTCCATCTTTTATCAAAGCCCTGCACCACTCTCTATCAGTCATCTGGTGTACTAGGGCAGTCCATCACTTCATCTTCATAGGCATTGTTGATGGAAACATAGAAATTAGGTGCAGGAGCAGGCCATTCAGCCCTTCGAGCCTGCACCGCCATTCAATATGATCATGGCTGATCATTCAACTCAGTATCCCGTACCTGCCTTCTCTCCATACCCTCTGATCCCCTCAGCCACAAGGGCCACATCCAACTCACTCTTAAATATAGCCAATGAACTGGCCTCAACTACCCTCTGTGGCAGAGAGTTCCAGAGACTCACCACTCTCTGTGTGAAGAAAGTCTTTCTCATCTCGGTCTTAAAGGATTTCCCCCTTATCCTTAAGCTGTGACCCTTGTCCTGGACTTCCCCAACATCGGGAACAATCTTCCTGCATCTAGCCTGTCCAACCCCTTAAGAATTTAAGGATGATGGCCTCACAGGTCTCTCGGACAATCTTGATGATGGTGTTGTGGGCCACAAGAATGTTGTAGGAGAGGTTCTTGTATGAGTCTCCTGAGGCCAGGTAGCAGAGGGTGATGGCTATGCGCACACCTGGTTTTGGGTGGCTTCCTCATATAGGTCTACTTTTTTCCAATATTTCAATATTTGTATTGAGCGCAATTTCTCCATTTGTTCTTCCCTTGCATACATGGCTCTGAATGATTTTAAACCCCACCCAGCAAGCCATTTTATAGTAAAATATCATTGTAAAATGACATCATTGTTTTGGTGGTGATTTTACGCCTACAGAGTCGTAGCTTGATGCCTAGTCATAGCTTGAGTCATAGATGAATTCTGTGGTTGTGGGTGTAGTTGTCTTCAGTCCCACTATTGGGTCGCCAGTTGTCATGAGTGTATCAACGATTAAGTCAGAGATTGTCGTAGGTCGTCGTAGACATAGTCATAGGATGGGGTTGATACATTCAATTTTCAACGATCCAACAAGACTATGACTGTTGCCGGCAGTCCTCTAAAAAGTCGCCTTTGTGGGACAGGCCCATTAAGTTCCCTCTAGCTAGGCTTATTGAGCAAGAAGGAGTAGCCCTTGGAGACCACAACATTGACTCCAGACAACAAGAAGACTGGTGACACAAGGCCGAATAAGGGCTCGGTTATCTCCTTCAAATTAGCAGCTTCTGTCCACCTTTAGTTGAAGAAACTGTGCTCCTTCTTGTTGAATAACATTAAATAGAAATACTGACAAAAGCAAGGAATGTACTCTTCGTGGAGAACTTCAAAGTTCATCATTAGCCTGGCTTGGTAACACCAGCACTGACCACAAGGACTAAACTGGGTCTTCTGTTAGTGGTCAATGACTTATCATGAGGGGTAAACCTAATTGCCATTTTTCTCACCAATTTACAAATGGTTGTGTTTCTGTCTCGGAGTGCATTGGTAAAAAATGCACATTGGTAATTTCTTGTGGAGACAAATTCCCACTTTATAGACAGCAGGAATAGAAGCCAAGAAGAGTTTAATACTGTGGGAAACGATTATACAAGAGTGCAAATACAGCGAGAACAGTTCACACAAGAATATAGACACAACTAGAACAGTGACTCTGAGCGCTTAAACGTACCAGGAGTGGAGACCCTGATAGTGTAGACACAGCTAGTTTGGCAAAGGATGGGAAACCAAGTTACTCCAGCATTTTGTGCCTTGTTTTGTTTCCTAAACCAGCATCCATAGTTCTACGTGGGGAAAATAGGAAATAGTTAAGTAGATATTCACTGGTGGGAGTAGTTTATAGGGACACTAATAATAGATGTATAATAGGATACTATAAATAAACCAATAATAGTGGCTTTTATTGGAACCATGTGTGATTTAAATTATTATATACTTTGAACACATCAAATTGATCTCGTAACAAAGGATCCCTGGAAATGAATGGGAATCCTATTAGCATGGATGGGAACATTTTGAATTCAGTTCAGGGAAAGAAAGCAGGATAATATTAAGGCACGGGCATAAAAGTGGCAAGTAAAGCTTGTGCCACAAAAGTACTAAGCAATGATCACAACCAACCAGTGAGAGTCCAACCCCCAAGCCTAGACATTCAAAAACAAGGAACTGCAGACGCTGGTTTTCAAAAAAAGACACAAATAGCAATAGCTCAGCGGGTCAAGCAGCACATTGGAGAACGTGGATAGGTGACGTTTCAAGTTGGGTCTCTTCTTCAGACTTATTGTAATCAGTCTGAAAAGGGTTCAGACCTGAAATGTTACTTATCCATATTCTCTGGCGAAGCTGCCTGACCCATAGAGTTATTCCAGCACTTTGTGTCTAGCCTTGACATTCAATGGCATAACTAATCACCAGGTCTCCTATCATAAAGATCCTGGAGGTCATCATTTACAGAATCTCAACGGGACCAGAAATACCGTGACTGCAAGAACAGACCAGAGACTGGATATCATGTGGTGAACAACTAATCTCTTGACATCCGATGTCTTTCCACCAATACAATGTAATTACTGTATCAAGATTATAATGGAATACTCACAACTTTCCTGAAAGACTGAAGTGAATGAATGAATGAATGAATGAATAAGTTTATGAATACGTTTATTCGCCAAGTATTCACATACAAGGAATTTGCCTTGGTGCTCCACTCGTAAGTGACAACATAACATATAGTGATAGTTAGGAATGACACATAAAACATTAAACAATAATATAAAACACTATTGATTAAACATGTGAATTAAATAAAATACCAGAGCAAAAGGAGGCTACAGATTTTTGGTTATTGAGTAGAGCTGCTTCTCGTGGAAAAAAGCTGTTTTTATGTCTGGCTGTGGCAGCTTTGTGGAGTCACCTTCCAGAGAGAAGTGATTCAAAGAGTTTGTGGCCAGGGTGAGTGGGGTCAGAGATGATCTTACCCACATGCTTCCTGGCCCTTTCTTATATGTTTCAATAAGATCCCCTCTCATCTTTCTAAACTCCAGTGTATGTTGTTGTTGTTTGTCCTTGGTAGTCGAAGAAGACCATGACTTCAGTGTTTTTGTTTGTGGGTCCGGAGGTGACTGGTGAGACACAGTTGAGTGGATGCTGCAGTACACGTTGAAGCGGCTCGAGCCTTGTGCGCGACACGATTCCTCTGAGCTTCTGCGGTGTGCTTCTTCTCAGCTACACGTGCTCCTGTGGTGATCTTGCTTTGCCCAATTGGGCGGTACAGGTCCTGAAGTCATGACTTGCGCTTGGCTTGGATTAAAGTGAGGGAGAGTTGCACAAATCGTCAGCCTAACTCTCTTGTCCCGGCCTATCTGGATCCAGTGACAAGACATAGTCAAGACGGCTGGCGATAGGTCAGGATGCAATGGATGGCCACCAGTGTTCTATGTGAACATCGTGCCCTAATTGCACTCCACGATGCTTTGCTGGGTCCACCTTCCTACCCTTTGGACCGTCAAATGGTGTTCTCCTGTGAGTATTCTGCTGGACCCATTCTTCACCTTTCCTGAATAAGGTAAATATTGCAGTGTATACAACCCCAGTCACTCCATTCTTTCAACATATGACATTCTTTCAACATGACAGCCCAGCCATCCCCGGAATTAACCTCGTGAACCTACACTGCACACCCTCAATAGCAGGAATGTCCTTCCTCAAATTTCGAGACCAAAACTGCACACAATACTCCAGGTGTGGTCTCGCTAGGGCCCTGTACAACTGCAGAAGGAACTCTTTGCGCCTATACTCAACTCCTCTTGTTATGAAGGCCAACATGCCATTAGCTTTCTTCACTGCCTGCTGTATCTGCATGTTTACTTTCACTGACTGATGAACAAGATCAACAGATCTCGTTGTACTTCCCCTTTTCCTAACTTGACACCATTCAGATAATTATCTGCCTTCCTGTTTTTGCCATGAAAAAGATCCCGTGCCTTCCTGTTTTTGATACCAAAGTGGATAACCTCACATTTATCCACATTAAACTGCATCTGCCATGCATCTGCCCACTCACCCAACCTATCCAAGTCACCCTGCATCCTCATAGCATCCTCCTCACAGTTCACACTGCCACCCAACTTTGTGCCATCTGCAAATTTACTCTGGTGAGCAAATTCTGTCCAGATCCCAAGAAATGGTTAAACTGAAGGCATGGATTATCTATGGAAGGCACCGACACAAGTGCAGACAGGAAAGTATTATGATATTATAGAAATGTTGTTTTAAACTCCTTTGTTGACAAGCAAGATTATTGCAGTCTAAAAATATATTGGATTCTGTCATTGTCAACTGCACTTCAACCTGAGTTGACAAATTTTTATTGGTTCTGGTGCAATGTGTCCCTGAAATTTGAAGCTTGAAGAAACATAATCATAGCACAAAAAAACAAAAGCAAGGATTCCATTCTCTCGATTAGTCATTGCTGCATTGCTTGCAGTTTGCAGGAACAGAATATTTTAAATATTAATACTTTAGTCATTTACTGGATGTATACCTTATCCCTTTCGTGGCTGAGGTAAGCAATTCAATTTAAAATCATTTAATTTATTTTTCCTTATCCTTCAAGAACATTTTCAAGGAAGTTGAACACAGAATGGATTATGTTTAAACTATGGGGATAAATTACTGCATCTTCATATTACTCCATGGCCTCTTGATTCATTGCTTCCTCAGTCCCATTGAGATCACACCTAGAGTATTGTGTGCAGTTTTGGTCTCCTAATTTGTGGAAGGAAATTCTTGCTGTTGACGGAAGGCAGCGTAGTTTCACCAGGTTAGTTCCCAGAATGGCATGACTGACATATGATGAAAGAATGGGTCGACTGGGCTTGTATTCACTGGAGTTTAGAAGGATGAGAGGGTATCTTATAGAAACTAGACTGTGGGACCCGTTGGTCACACAGGAGGCTTGGTCCCCTAACGCAATATTCCACCGCTCACCTGTAGCCCCCAACCACACAGGCGCAGCTCATTTCTCCTCATCCGTAGCACTCTCTCCACTTCCTCTTCACCTTCCCTCTTCTTTCCCCTCTCCTCCTCCCCTCCCCAATCCCTCCCGCACCTCTCTCCCTCTCCTTTCCCCACCTTCTGTCACTCCATCCATAACTCCTCTCCCCTCCCTACCCCCTCATATCTCTCTATCCCCCACCTTCCCTACTCTCACCTCCCCCGATCACCCCACTATCCCTCCTCACCTCCCCCACTGCCCTCCTCTCCCTCTATGCCCCACTCCCTACCTCTCCCAGCCCCTGTCCTCTACCCCCCCTCCTCTCCCTCTATTCCCCCTCCTCCCCACTCTCCCTCCTCAACTCCTCTCTCTTCTTTTCCCTCTCCTCCTATCCTCCCCATTCCTCCCTCACCTCTCCTTTCCACTGCCCTCAGTCACTCCCTCCCTCCCTCCATAACCCCTCTCCCCTCCCTACTCCCCTCCTCTCCTCTCCCACTTTCCCTCCCCAGGATCTCGAGGTTGCTGCTCCTCTCCCTTCTTGCGTGCCCCAGAGGAGCATCAGATGGGGATACAAGTACAAGTATGAAGCATACAAATTAGCCAGAAAAAGCAGCCTACCAGAGGACTAGGAGAAATTCAGTCCAGCAGAGGAGGACAAAGGGCTTAATTAGGAAAGGGAAAATAGATTATGAAAGAAAACTGGCAGGGAACATAAAAACTGACTGCAAACGTTTTTATAGATATGTGAAGAAAAAGAGATTAGTTAAAACAAATGCAGGTCCCTTGCAGTCAGAAACAGGTAAATTGATCATGGGGATCAAGGACATGGCAAACCAATTGAATAACTACTTTGGTTCTGTCTTCACTAAGGAAGACATAAATAATCTGCCGGAAATAGCAGAGGACCGGGGGTCAAATAAGGTGGAGGAACTGAGTGCAATCCAGGTTAGCCGGGAAGTGGTGTTGGGTAAATTGAATGAATTAAAGGCCGATAAATCCCCAGGGCCAGATAGTCTGCATCCCAGAGTACTCAAGGAAATAGCCACAGAAATAGTGGATGCATTAGTGATAGTTTTTCAAAACTCCTTAGATTCTGGAGTAGTTCCTGAGGATTGGAGGGTAGCTAATGTAACCCCACTTTTTAAAAAAAGAGGGAGAGAGAAAATGGGGAATTACAGACCAGTTAGTCTAACATCGATAGTGGGGAAACTGCTAGAGTCAGTTATTAAAGATGGGATAGCAGTACATTTGGAAAGTGGTGAAATCATCAGACAAAGTCAGCATGGATTTACGAAAGGTAAATCATGTCTGACGAATCTTATAGAATTTTTCGAGGATGTAACTAGCAGAGTGGATAAGGGAGAACCAGTGGATGTGTTATATCTAGACTTTCAGAAGGCTTTTGACAAGGTCCCACATAAGAGATTAGTATACAAACTTAAAGCACATGGTATTGGGGGTTCAGTATTGATGTGGATAGAGAACTGGCAGGCAGACAGGAAGCAAAGGGTAGGAGTAAACGGGTCCATTTCAGAATGGCAGGCAGTGACTTGTGGGGTACCACAAGGCTCAGTGCTGGGACCACAGCTATTTACAATATATATTAATGAATTGGACGAGGGAATTAAATGCAGCATCTCCAAGTTTGCAGATGACACTAAGCTGGGGGGTAGTGTTAGGTGTGAGGAGGGTGCTAGGAGGCTGCAAGGTGACTTGGATAGGCTGGGTGAGTGGGCAAATGCATGGCAGAAGCAGTATTGTCAAGTCTTCTAATGTTTTTGTGCAGATTCTCCGCTTGAAAGGGATCTGATTCATCCACCCCGAAATGATGAACTGGATTTTACTCAATGACCAAACACTTCTTTTCCATTTTTTCCCCCGTTTTATTTTGGCAGATTCAGCAATTAATTTACAGTTCCACTTGATTTATTGCTTCAGCCACTACTTTGAAGGCACTTGGATGTTGTAGGTCTTAAGGTATTTAACAGTTTAGTCTTTTAGCAGGTGCAAAACCGGCTGCTAATCGGGTGCTGTAGATAATCAGTCCTGCATGCCTTTGCTGGCGATTGCGGCAGTTTTTAGGACAGTCTCTTAGATTATACTGTTCAAGTTTTAGCCGCAAGTCAACTTCTCTCGCGGGCCTGTCCGCTTTTCTGTTCACGGTCGGGCTGACTCTGGTCCCGACCGGGCTTTCTCTGTTTTCTCCCCCCACTGGGTTGACTGTTCCCGGTTGGGCTGAAGACTCAGCCTCTGTCGGTGGCTCTCTGGACCTGACCGTGGCCTTCACGGTACTAGGCCCCCACCCGACGTCTGTGGCAGCTGCTTGGGCCTGGCTGTGGGCTGCACAGCCCTGGATACATTCCAGGTAAGCTGACACCGAGCTTGGTGACCCTTACTGCCCCTGCTTGTTTACCTAGCTCTTCCCTGAGCTATTGCTTCACGTTCCTACCTTTTTCCTTTTTGGCGCCAATTCAAAACCATTTGGCTTGGTGCTGTTCCACTTGTTTCCAAGCACTACTTCTATTTTTAACTTTTGTTTTCGATTCTTCGTGCTGGTCTTGTTCTTATCTTCGTTCTTTTATCCTTGTTGCCAATTGTTGTGTATTCGGATGCTTTGAACAGTCTTGAATAAAGGCTCGGACACGGGAGGAATCATACAAGCTTCTTTACTGCAGGACGCCACCTCCAGTCTCTTTCTGCTCATGCGTACTTGCCCCAGACATCACAAGACACCAATTACTTATCCTAATTATCCCATACCTAACACTCCTCCCTCTTTAACTTGGAGGCAGGTAATACCTTTTCAATTACATAACACCGCACCCCTCCCCTTTTAAGTCCATTTCACCTGTACGGTATATGCTCTTTTCCTACTATTGTGCGCTTGTGATTTTAATTTAACATTTGTCCTTTCATTACAGTTTGACTTGACAAGTATAATGTGGATAAATGTGAGGTTATCCACTTTGGTGGCAAAAACAGGAGGGTAGACTATTATCTGAATGGTGGCAAATTAGGAAAAGGGGAGATGCAACGAGACCTGGGTGTCATGGTACACCAATCATTGAAAGTAGGCATGCAGGTGCAGCAGGCAGTGAAGAAAGCAAATGGTATGTTAGCATTCATAGCGAAAGGATTTGAGTATAGGAGCAGGGAGGTTCTACTGCAGTTGTACAGGGTTTTGGTGAGACCACACCTGGAGTATTGCGTACAGTTTTGGTCTCAAAATCTGAGAAAAAGACATTCTTGCCATAGAGGGGGTACAGAGAACGTTCACCAGACTGATTCCTGGGATGTCAGGACTTTCATATGAGGAAAGACTGGATAGACTTGGCTTGTACTCGGTAGAATTTACAAGACTGAGGGGGGGATCTTATAGAAACCTACAAGATTCTTAAGGGGTTGGATAGGCTAGATGCAGGAAGATTGTTCCCGATGTTGGGGAGGTCCAGAACAAGGGGTCACAGTCTAAGGGTAAGGGGGAATTCCTTTAGGACCGAGATGAGGAAAACATTTTTCACACAGAGAGTGGTGAGTCTCTGGAATTCTCTGCCACAGAAGGTAGTTGAGGCCAGTTCATTGGCTATATTTAAGAGGGAGTTAGATGTGGCCCTTGTGGCTAAAGGGATCAGGGGTTATGGAGAGAAGGCAGGTACAGGATACTGAGTTGGATAATCAGCCATGATCATACTGAATGGCAGTGCAGGCTCGAAGGGCCGAATGGCCTACTCCTGCACCTCTTTTCTATGTTTCTATGTTTCTATCAGCCGTCGGTGCCCTCAGAGCCAGGCCTCGGGTCAGCACGGAAACACCAGCAGCTACGGCTGCGGCAGTGTGTGGGCGGGAGGGGGGTGCGGAGGGGGGAGAGCTTGGAGAAAAGACGGGGGAAGAGCCATGGGGGAGAGTAGGGTATCACGGGGGAGGGGGACAGTAGCCAGTGAGGGGGACCAGAGGGGAAGGGGCTGGAGATGCGGGGTGTTGCGATGGCAGTGTGTTTGGGATTCACAGCGGGCGCTGGACACTCTCCTCCGCCGGGATCAGATTCACCGCTTTCTGCTTGGCGTCATCTGCCACGCCGCTTCCGGTCCCTCTGATAATCGTGTCCAGTTGGAGACCTCCACCGGCCATCCTCAGCTCCAGTAAAGACGCGATGGCACAAGAAGGGGCGGACCATCCCGGTGAGTGACAGGAGAAGGGTCTAATCTGTGCGGCGCTGATTGGCAGGAGAGGTGATTGATCTGCGCACTTGCTGTCTTTAAGATTTTTTAACCTAGCTAGCATTTCCAATATACCACCGATCGGAGCGAAACTTAGTGCACTCGAGGCACAGGAGAACGGCGAGTGAGCTGGCGAAAAATCGTAAATCGCGTACCGCTTTTACGCAAATAGAAAAACCGCGCAAACTGGAAGAGCAGAAGATCAGATCTTTAGGGAGGGAAGGAAGGAGGGAAGGAGGGAAGGAGGGAAGGAGGGAAGGAGGGAGGGAGGGAGGGAGGGAGGGAGGGAAGGAGGGAAGGAGGGAAGGAGGGAAGGAAGGGAGGGAAGGAAAAAAATATTCTTAAGGGATTGGACAGGCTAGATGCAGGAAAGAGGTCCCCCATGTTTGGGGAAGTCCAGAACCAGGGGTCATGTTTTAAGAATAAAGGGTAGGCCACTTAGGACTGAGATGAGGAAAAACATTTTCACTCAAAGTTGTGAATCTGTGGAATTCTCTGCTACAGAAGGCAGTGGAGGCCAAATCACTGGATGTTCTCAAGAGAGAGTTAGATTTAGCTTTTAGGGCTAATGGAATCAAGGGATATGGGGAAAAAGCAGGAATGGGGAACTGATTTTGGACGTTCAGCCATGATCATATTGAATGTTGGTGCTAGCTCGAAGGGCTGAATGGCCTACTCCTGCACGTATTTTCTATGTTTCTTTTCTTGCAAACAACGCACATGTTTTCTAATTGTGTTTTTTATATTCTCATTTACTTGTTTTGGCGCATTCATTTAGAAATTGTGTGGATAAATATATATAAATTGTTTTATACTGATTGGGGATGATCAGCCATGATCACATTGAATGGCGGTGATGGCTCGAAGGACCGAATGGCCTACTCCTGCACCTATTGTCTATTGTCTATTGTCTATTGTTTCTGTGTGTTTGTCTGAGTCTGAGTGCAAGTGGTGTTGCTGAAAGCAAGAGTTTCATTGTACCTATACCTCACCGTACCTCTATATTTGACAATAAACTTGATTTGGTTTGAATCATTGCCTCAATATGTTTTCACAGTTTTCCTCTCCCTCCCTCCCTGCTTCCTAAGTTTAGAATTAAAATTAGGCCCATAGATTCTGACGTGCAGGACTGGATCAGCCAAGCACTGCCCCCTTAAAGCTCCTCAGTGTCTGCTTTCACTGATGGAATTACACCAATACAATTCAAGTTGAAACCCCAGAAGTGCTGCTCAATGTACATCTGCCAGTGAAAATCCGGCAGTTATTTTCCACAAGCTCTGTAAGGGTACTGAAAGGAAAAGAGTGTCACAGATGATTGGATCTAGACATGTGTGAGTTGCTGTCTGTCAGGGCTGCTACTTTCCAGCCTGGATAGGCTCTTCATTCAGCTTTTTTGTTAGATAGCCTTATTAAGCTCAGATTCTTTATTACGGTCTCTAATTTTGCCACTTTAATTAAGATGGAAGATGCAATGTTAGCATTCATTTTCGAGAGGACTGGAATACGGTTCATAAGCTCCTAAGTTACAGGAGCAGAATTAGGCCTTTCAGCCCATCAAGTCTACTCTGCCATTCAATCATGGTTAATCTATCTCTCCCTCTCAACCCCAGACTCCTGCCTTCTCCCCATAACCCCTCCCACCTGTAGTAATCAGGAATATATCAATTGCCGCCTTAAAAATATCCAATGACTTGGTCGCAACAGCCTTCGGTAGCAATATACAAGCATGGATGTAATGCCGAGGCTTCAGAAGGTGCCCGTCAGGCCACATTTGGAATACTGTGAAGTGTTGGGCCCTACATCTGGGGACGGGTGTGCTGGATTTGGAGAGGGTCCAAAGGAGGTTTACAATAATGATCTCAGGGATGATGAGGTTAAAATATAAGGAGCGATTGATGGTCTAGGCCTCTACATACTGGAGAGCATAAGGATGAGGGCAGGTATGATAGAAACCTACTTAGCAATGAAAAACCCGGATAGCATGGATGTGGAGAGGATGGTTCCAATAGCGGGAGTGTTCAGGACCAGAGGGCACAGCCTCAGAATAAAAGGCGTATCTATACAATGAAGATGAGGAGGAATTTCTTCAGCCAGAGGTTGGTGAATCTGTGGAATTCATTGTCATTTAGAAATACATCGATATATGCAATTCTAAATGAAATTCCATTGCATTTGGCTCTCCGTGCAACAATAATAAACAGAAGGATAAAATGGATAAAGTGGATAAAAAGATAAAATGGATAAAAAGATAAAATAGATAATGGTGGCAGCCCATTACATGTCAGTCAAGAGTCTGATGGCTCGTGGGAAGAAGCTGTTGCAAAACTTTGATGTTCTGCTTCTTATGCCAAGATATCTTTTGCCCGAGGGCAGCAGAGTGAACAGTCCATGATGGAGATGCGTGGGGTCCTATATAATACTGCTGGCCTTAGACAAGCAATGTTTGCTCGCAATGTCCCCAATTGAGGGAAGAGAAGTTCCGATGATTTTTTTCAGCCATCCTCAACACTCTCTGTACCAGGGCTGCCAACTCTCACGCTTTGAGCGTGAGAATCACACATTTTAACAAATTCCCACACCCTCACGCTGATCAGAAATTTCTCATGCTCTGTGGTGAAAAATTCTATGATCAACGAAAATTTCAAAACTTACATAAACTGCATGGTCCACGGGTGTTGGAGAGCCGGGGCTGAGGGAGGGATGGAAGCACAAGCAGCGGCGGAGACAGATGCGGACGGGGATCCAGGGCTGGCGAGTGTTTGCCGGGGCTGGCGAGTGTTTGCCGGGGCTGGTGAGTGTTTGCCGGGGACAGATGCCGGGAACGGGGCTGGCGAGTGTTTGCCGGGGCTGGTGAGTGTTTGCCGGGGACAGATGCCGGGAACGGGGCTGGCGAGTGTTTGCAGCGTTGGCGAGTCGCTCGCTGCAGCTCCAGCCACGGAGCAGTGCAAGAGTCCCGGGCCATAGAAGGCATCGGAAGCGTCTCAAAGGGAGGCGGAGAGAGAGAGGGGAAGGAGACAGGGATACAGAGGGGGAGAGAGAGAGAGGGGGAGAGAGGAGAGAGAGGGGAGAGACAGAGAGGGAGAGAATGGAGAGGGAGAAGAGAGAGGGAGAGGGGGGGAGAGGGGGGGGAGAGAGAGGGGAGAGTGAGGTGGGAGAGGGGGGAAGAGAGAGGGAAGAGGAAGAAAGAGGGAAGAGAGAGGGGGGAAGAGAGGGGGTCGAGAGGGAGGAGGGTAGGAGAGAATGGGATAGAGAGGGGGAAGAGAGAGGGGTGGTAATAGAGAGAGGGGGAAAGAGAAAAATGGGGGAAGAGAGAGAGAGATGGGGGGCAAAGAGAAAGAGGAGATAGGAGAAAGAGAGAGGTGAGAGAGAGCAAGGGGGAAAGTGAGGTGGGAGGGAGAGGGGAGGGGGAGAGAGAGGATGAGAGAGGAGGAGAGAGGGGGAGAGAGAGAGAGAGAGAGGGAGAGGGAGAGGGCGAGAGAGCAAACGAGAGAGGGGAAGAGTGAGGTGGGGAGGAGAGAGGGGGAAGCGAGAGAGAGGGGGGAGAGAGAGGGAAGGAGAGGGAGAGGGGAAAGAGAGAGAGGGGGAGAGGGGGGGTAGAAAGCGAGGAAGAGAGGGGAAGAGAGGAGAGAGAGAGGGGGATAGAGAAGAGAGGGAAGGGGAGAGAGTTAGGGGGGATACAGGGGAGAGAGTGGAGGGGTGAGAGGAGAGAGACGGGGAGACAGAGAGGGGGAGAGAGAGGGGAGGGGAGAGATAGAGGGGGAGAGAGAGGGGGAGAGAGAGAGGGGGTG
The DNA here is from genome assembly GCA_035221665.1 of Okamejei kenojei. Taxonomy (NCBI): domain Eukaryota; kingdom Metazoa; phylum Chordata; class Chondrichthyes; order Rajiformes; family Rajidae; genus Okamejei; species Okamejei kenojei. The sequence continues at coordinate 154,636,996 of CM069131.1, forward strand.
ACATGAGAGAAGAGTGGGATGGAGAGAGAGAGGGGAGAGAAAGAGATGAAGAGAGAAGGGAGGGAGAGGGGGAGGGACAGGAGAGAGAGAGGGGGACAGAGAGAGGAGAGAGGGGGCTAGAGAGAGAGAGAGGGGGGAGAGAGAGAGGGGGTGACATGAGAGAGAGTGGGAGTGGGAGGGAGAGAGAGAGGAGAGAGAGGGGGGAGAGAGGGGGAGAGAGAGGCAGGGCTGCCAACTCCCATGCACTGAGCGTGAGAATCACGCATTGCGCCAAATTCTCACGCTGATCACAAATTTCTCACGCTCTGTCGTGAGAAATTCTGTGATTAACGAAAATTTCAAAACTCATATCAACTGCATGGGCCATGGGTGTTGGAAGCAGAAGCAGCAGAAGATGCAGATGGGGAGCGGGGCTGGCAAGTGTTTGTCGGGCTAGCAAGTCACTCACTGCAGCTCCGGCCATGGAGCAGCTTCAGTGCAAGGCGACGGAAGCGTTGCGCTGCTGCCGTGAGAGTCTCGGTGCCAAATTTGCCCAGGTGACCGGCATGGATCAGGCTGCGGCTCGGTGTATCCTGGAGGACAACCAGTGGCTGCTGGAAGTAAGTACCAAGCACTGGATAGAAACGGTGGAAGACAGTGGACTTCAAATGGGGGTGGTTGGAGAAAGCATCCTGCTTGCCTGCTAGATTTTCACTCACTGTAACTGCAGGAAAAATGTTCCCGATGTTGGGGGAGTTCAGAACCAGGGGTCGGTCACAGTTTAAGAATAAAGGGGGGGCAGTTAGGACTGAGACGAGGACAAGCTTTTTTCGCACAGAGAGTTGTGAATCTGTGGAATTCTCTACCACAGAAAGCAGTGCAGACCAATTCACTGGATGTTTTCAAGAGAGAGTTACATTTAGTTCTTGGGGCTAACAAAATCAAGGGATATGGGGAAAAAACGGGAAAGAGGTACTGATTTTAGATGAACAGCTGTGATCATATTGAATGGCAGTGCTGGCTCGAAGGGCCGATGGCCTATTCCTGCACCTATTTTCTATGTTTGTATGCTTGAGTATATGGCAATAAAACTAGATCACTTGATTTTGAAGCATTCATGCATGGTGGAGGTATAATGTAGTCATAGAGTTATACAGTGTGTAAACAGGCCTTCGGCACAACTTGCCCACACCCGCCAACATGTCCCAGCTACGCTGCTTGCTTTTGGTCCATACCTCCTAACCTGTCCTATCTTTGTATCAGTCTAACTGTTTCTTAAATGTTGGGATGGTCCCTGCCTCAACTACCTCCTCTGGCAGCTTGTTCCATACAGTCACCACCCTTCAAACAAAAAACATTGAAATTATACTTCTACAATGCACTAAAACATGATTTTAATACATCAAATTTCAAAAAGTTCCTACCCTGGGTGGGGGGACACCCTTCTTCCACACCCTCTCCCCACTCGGTTGCTCCACTCCCTCACCGGGTACCCCTAAGGCCAGTGATCAGTGATCGCTGAGCCTCCCCACTTTTGAAAACACTCCGCAACCCCTGGTTCAGATGGAGAACACTGCCAGGTGAGCGGGGAACTGAGGCCAGTTGTCCGTGATGTCTGGATCCCAATTCTCAGCGCTTCATGTTTCGGAGTTGGCTAATATTATTGATTTGTAATTAGCCTGATTTGTAATTAGTTGACAAAACCTTAATGTATTAATCCGGAATATCCAGGGGGATGGGATGTGTAATATTAAATGACATGCAAGGTGTCAGGCTGTCTGTCACAACATACAGCCCTGTTAACCCATTATTTCCTTCAGTTAAATATTGGGATGATAGCACTATTGTCATTTGCCACTCAATTATTATGTTAGTTTACCTCACTGACTATTTCTAACCCCCCCCCCCCCCCCCCACCCCCCCCCCCCCCCCCCCCACGCCACCCCCCCAATTCCGTTGGCAGGTTGAATAGAAAATGTCACCCAATCTCGTATGTTTTATTAATTGAACACGTAGATGAACATCCTCAAAGGAATGTAATCAGATGGAAACTGATCAGATGTGATATTTAAGAGCTTGTTCAAAGAAAGGACATATTTTAAAGGAGTGACAGAGATACTTGCAAGGGAATATGTGAGGAGATTATTATCTGTCTTTAGTTTTAGCTTGAACCAGGACTTTGAAGATTCAAAGTTTAATATAGTAATTGTGCTGTAGAAACATAGAAACATAGAAATTAGGTGCAGGAGTAGGCCATTCAGCCCTTCGAGCCTGCACCGCCATTCAATATGAAATCATGGCTGATCATCCAACTCAGTATCCCGTACCTGCCTTCTCTCCATACCCTCTGATCCCCCTTAGCCAAAGGGCCACATCCAACTCACTCTTAAATATAGCCAATGTAACTGGCCTCAACTACCCTCTGTGGCAGCAAGAGTTCCAGGACTCACCACTCTCTGTGTGAAGAAAGTCTTTTTCTCATATCGGTCTTAATGGATTTCCCCTTATCCTTAAGCTGTGACCCCCCCCTTGTCCTGGACTGCCCAACATCGGGAACAATCTTCCTGCATTAGCCTGTCCATCCCCTTAAAATTTTTAAGTTTCTATAAGATCCCCTCTTAATCTCCTAAATCCAGAGAGATAACCAAGTCTATCCAGTCTTTCTTCATAAGACAGTCCTGATCCCAGGAATCAGGTCTGGTGAACCTTCTCTGCACTCCCTCTATGGCAAATAATGTCCTTCCTCAGATTTGGAGACCAAAACTGCACGCAATACTCCAGGTGTGGTCTCACCAGACCCTGTACAACTGAAGTAGAACCTCCCTGCTGTATCAATCCTTTTGCTATGAACTCAAATCCTTTGCTATGACTCAAATCCTTTTGCTATGAACTCAAACCTTTTGCTATGACTCAAATCCTTTTGCTATGAACTCAAATCCTTTTGCTATACTGACACCAACCAACCACGTAATGAATATTTACCATTCTGGAAGTTTTTCTTTTATGATGCCATTTAACTTCACTTGGATTTCAATCACTTCAATGTAAAAGAAATTGGGAATGGGGAGCATTGGAACAACAATTTGCCCTCAGTACATATTAACTGTAATGTAATAATGTATGCATGTTGGTAGGTGCAATCAAAACAAAGATCTTTTTATCAGGGAACTTTAGATCTTTGACCACCGGCCTGCGGCCTATACCAACCTGAAGCCGCGGTCTCCGGTGGGGAGGCACCAATTCAGGACTTACCTGGACTTTACGTTGTCTACACATCTAGATGCCCGCCCACATCTGGAGGTCCTGACCATGGGGGAAATGGAGGACTGGCCAAAATTTGTGCCTTCCACCATAATGATGAATGCTGTGGTGGATGTTTGTGTTAAATTATTATTGTGTTTTTGTGTGTTATTTTTTTATTGTACCGCTGCTGGCAAATTCATTTCACTTGCACTTTATGTGCAAGTGACAAATAAAACTTATTGTATTGTATTGTAGTACCTGCCTCAGCTACTCCCTAAATTATTTAATAAACGCTGTTCCAGGTGTCAACTTCTCTACATCGGTGAGACCAAGCGCATGCTCGGCGATTGCTTTGCTGAACACCTCCGCTCAGTCTATCTTAACCAACCTGATCAACTGGTTGCTCAGTATTTCAACTCCCCATCCCATTCCCAAACTGACCTTTATGTCTTGGGCCTCCTCCATAGCCAGTGTGAGGCCTAGTGCAAATTGGAGGAACAGCACCTCATATTTTGCTTGGGTAGTTTACACACCAGCGGTATGAACATTGACTTCTCTAATTTTAGATAGCCCTTGCTTTCTCCCTCTTTCCCCTCCTCCTTCCCAGTTCTCCCACGTCCTAATGTCTCCGCCTACTTCCTTTCTTTTCCCGCCCATCCCTCCCCCCCTCCCCCTCACCCCCCTCCCCCCCCCGACATCAGTCTGAAGAAGGGTCTCAACCCAAAACGTCGCCAATTCCTTCTGTCCATAGATGCTGCCTGACCCACTGAGTTTCGTGAATGTCGGAGCGAAGAAGCAGCGAGAGCTAGTATTGGCTGGAAGTAGGTGAGTCAGAGGGAAAGAAGATTTAAAACAAGCACCAAAGGCCCAGGTTCAAGTAATTTACTAATTAGCCCTAAATTAGCTAATTAGGTAACAGATAAATAAGTGCAGCTGTAGCGGCGCGGCCTTGTTGAGGTGCCTTGGGAGGTAACTTGTGAGTCTTTGCCTCGAGAGTCTTAAGCGAGGAGTCTGACGCAAGGAGGCTACACTTGACTGAAACTTGTGATTTTTGTCCACTGAAGAAATGGCAGGCAGTCTGTTTCCTGCAGGATGTGGGAAGTCAGGAACACCGCTGGAGCTTCTGGAAACCACACCTGCCAAAATTGTGTCCAGGTGCTGCTCCTGAATAAACGTGTTGGGGATCTGGAGAAGCAGCTGGATGGCCTCAGGGCCATCCGGGAAAATGAGAGTTTCCTGGACAAAAGACCTACAGTGAGGTCGTCACGCCAATGATACAGGAAGAGCAAAGGGGGTAACTGAGGGAAAGGGGAGTAAACGGAAACCCAGGTGGCTGTGCTTAATGAAAACAGGTACACCCTCTTGGGTGCTGTCAAGGCAGACGACACTTCCAGACCAAGTGGTGGACAGGTCGGTGGCTCTAATCCTCGCGATGAGACTCGACAGGCGAGACCAACATCAGGCAGAGCCATAATGGTGGCTGCATTGTTCGAAGTGCGGACAGGGGATTCTGTGGCAGCAGGCGAGACTCGAGGATGGTCTGTTGCCTCCCTGGTGCCATGGACAAGATGTCACAGACCGACGTCAGAACATCCTCGAAAGGGAAGGTGAGCAGCCGGAAGTAGTTGTGCATGTGGGCACAAACGACGTCAGGAAGAAGAGGAAGGAGGCTCTGCAACGTGTGTTTAGAGAGTTAAGTAGAAGACTGAAAAGCATGACTTCTAGGGTGGCTAACTCTGGATTGCTTCCTGGACCTTGTGCTGGTGAGGGCAGGAACAGGGAGATAGGGGATCTGAATGTGTGGCTGAGGGGCTGGTGCAGGGATTTAGATTTATAGACCACTGGGATCTTTTCTGGGGTAGGGGTGACCTGTACAAAAGGGACGGTTACACCTTAACTGGAGGGGGACCAACGTTCCGGCAGGCAGTTTGCAAGTGCTACACGGGTGAGGGGCTCCCTAAGTTGTGGGGGGGAGGGGTTGACAAATTGGAAGTATAAGGATGGAATTAAAAGGGAAGTGAATACAGGAAAAGTTACAAAAGACTCCTGAATTAATGGGAAGGAAAGTTCGAGAAGGGATAAGCGAGTGAGGTCAGGGCCAATAGTGACCGTTGTGAGAGGGGAGGTGAATACCGAAGTGAAAGTGTTGAATATGAATGCGCGAAGTACAAGAAATAAAGTGAATGAGCTTGAGGTTCAATTAGAAATTGGCAAACATGATGTTGTGGGAATTACAGAGACATGGCTGCAAGAGGGCCAGGGCTGGGAACTGAATATTCAAGCGTATACGTCCTATCGAAAAGACAGACAGGTGGGCCGAGGGGGTGGGGTAGGTCTGTTGGTGAGGAATGAAATTCAGTCCCTTGCAAGGGGTGGCATAGAATCAGGAGATGTAGAGTCAGTATGGATAAAACTGAGGAATTGTAATGGTAACAAGAGTTATCTGCAGGTCCACAAACAATAGCCTGGATATAGGGTACAAGTTGAATCAAGAGTTAAAATTAGCATGTAGCAAAGGTAATTCTACAGTGGTTATGGGATATTTAAAAATGCAGGTAGACTGGGAAATCAGGTTGCTACTGGACCCCAAAGAGAGGGAGTTTGTGGAGTGTCTCTGTGGTGGATTCTTAGAGCAGATTGTACTGGAGCCTACCAGGGAGAAGGCAATTCTGGATTTAGTGTTGTGTAATGAACCGGATTTGAGAAGGGAACTCAAGGTAAAGGAGCCGTTAGGAGGTAGTGACCATAATATGATAAGTTTTAATCTACAATTTGAGAGGGAGAAAGGCAAATCAGAAGTGTCAGTATTACAGTTGAGCAAAGGGGACTATGGAGGCATGAAGGGGGAGCTGGCCAAAGTTGGCTGGAAAGAGACCCTAGCAGGGATGACAGTGGAACAACAATGGCAGGTATTTCTGGGAATAATACAGAAGGTGCAGGATCAGTTCATTCCAAAGAAGAAGAACGATTCTAAGGGGAGTAATACGCGAGGCTGACAAGGGAAGTCAAGGACAGTATAAAAATAAAGTAAGTAAAGCGAGTACAGAGGAGATTTACTAGAATGTTGCCAGGGTTCCAGCAACTATGTTAAAGAGAAAGGTTGAACAAGTTAGGTCTTTATTCTTTGGAGCGCAGAAGGTTAAGGGGGGACTTGATTGAGGTCTTTAAAATGATGAAAGGGATAGACAGAGTTGACGTGGATACGTTTTTCCCAGTGAGGGCAGGGAAGATTCAAACAAGAGGGCATGATATGAGAATTAAGGGACAGAAGTTTCGGGGTAACGCGAGGGGGAACTTCTTTACTCAGAGGGTGGTGGCTGTGTGGAATGAGCTTCCAGCAGAAGTGGTGGAGGCAGGATCGATTTTAACATTTAAGAGTAAAGTGGATAGGTATATGGACGTGAAGGGAATGGAGGGGTATGGTCTGAGTGCAGGTAGATGGGACTAGGGGAAAACAAATGGTCGGCACGGACTGGAAGGGCCAAGAGGGCCTGTTTCCATGCTGTAATTGTTATATGGTTATATGGTTGTATATGGTTAAAGAAGTATAACATAGCAAAGATGAGTGGGAAGCCAGAGAACTGGGAAACCTTTAAAGAGCAAAAGAAGATAACTAAAAAAGCAATACGGGGAGAAAAGATGAGGTACAAAGGTACGCTAGCCAAGAATATAAAGGAGGATAGTAAAAGATTCTTTAGGTATGTAAAGAGGAAAAAAATAGTTGACAAATGTGGGTCCCTTGAATACAGAAACAGGTGAATTTATTATGGGGAACAAAGAAATGGCAGACGAGTTGAACAGGTACTTCTTCACTAAGGAACTCACAAACCATCTCCCTGATGTACTAGTGGCCAGAGGACCTTGGGAGAAGGAGGAACTGAAAGAAATTCACATTAGGCAGGAAATTGTGTTGTGTAGACTGATGGGACTGGAGGCTGATAAATCCCCTGGGCCCGATAGTCTGCATCCCAGGGTACTTAAGGAAATGGCTCTAGAAATCGTGGACGCATTGGTGATCATTTTCCAATGTTCTTTTGATTCAGGATCAGTTCCTGTGGATTGGAGGATAGCTAATGTTGTCCCACTTTTTAAGAAAGGAGGGAGAGAGAAAGCAGGGAATTATAGACTAGTTAGCCTGACATCGTTGGTGTCGCTGGAGTCAATTATAAAAGATGAAATAGTGGCACATTTGGATAGCAGTAACAGGATAGGTCCGAGTCAACATGGATTTATGAAAGGGAAGTCATGCTTGACTAATCTTCTGAAATTTTTTGAGGATGTAACTTGGAACATGGACAAGGGAGAGCCAGTGGATGTAGTGTACCTGGACTTTCAGAAAGCCTTTGAAAAGGTCCCACATAGGAGATTAGTGGGCAACATTAGAGCACATGGTATTGGGGGTAGGGTACTGACATGTATAGAAAATTGGTTGACAGCCAGGAAACAAAGAGTAGGGAATTACGGGTCCCTTTCAGAATGGCAGGCAGTGTCTAGTGGGGTATCGCAAGGCTCGGTGCTGGGACCACAGCTATTTAAAATATACATTAATGATTTAGATGAAGGGATTAAAAGTAACATTAGCAAATTTGCAGACCACACAAAGCTGGGTGGCAGTGTGAACTGTGAGGAGGATGCCATGAGGATGCAGGGTGACTTGGACAGTTTGGGTGAGAGGGCAGATGCAGTTTAATGTGGATAAATGTGAGGTTATCCACTTTGGTGGCAAAAACAGGAAGGCCGATTATTGTCTGAATGGTGTCAAGTTGGGAAAAGAAGTACAATGAGATCTGGGCGTCATAACAAGAGGAGTTGAGTATAGGAGCAAAGAGGTCCTTCTACAGTTGTACAGGGCCCTAGTGAGACCACACCTGGAATATTGTGTGTAGTTTTGGTCTCCACATTTGAGGAAGGACATTCTTGCTATTGAGGAAGTGAATGGTGGTGCTGGCTCAAGGGGCCGAACGGCCTACTCCTGTACCTATTTTCCATTTCACTCTCTCTTATTTTAACATTATTAACTAATGTTAACTTGTTATTTTTCTTAAGACAGTGCACATTTCAACATAACCTAGCAGAGGGGTCAAGAATTATGGTACAGGGAATGAAAACTGCTGGCCACAACCTAAGATAAACATGAGGGGAAACGTTTTGGAGGTGGCACAGTGGCAAAGCACTATAGCTGCTGCATTACAGTGCCAGAGACCCGGATTCGATCCTGACTACTGGTGCTGTCCGTACGGAGTTTGTATGTTCTCCCTGTGACCACGTGGGTTTTATCTGGGTGCTCCGGTTTTCTCCCACACTTCAAAGAATTACAGCTTTGTAAGTCAATTGGCTTTGGTAAAATTATAAATTGTCCCTAGTCTGTAGGATAGTGCTAGTGTATGGGGTGATCACTGATTGGTGTGGGCTGAAGGGCTTGTTTCCACACTGTGTCTCTAATGTCTAAAGTAATGCCTATATTTTTTTTTTCTCCATCACTCCAGAACATATGGCTCTGATTTTAAGACAGTGACCTTTGCTTGTGTTTCCATCAGCAGAAAAAAAATTTACATCAGAAACCCAAACAGGAGTAGGCCAGTGGACTCCTGGTGTCTGCTCTACCGTTCAATAAGACAAATGGTTGTTTTATTACCTCATTACCAATTTCCTGCACTAACCCTTTGTTTTTCAGTTCCGAAACATTTAAAAATCCATTTTGGACTTCTATATACACAACAACAGAGCCTTCACAGCACTCTTGGGAGAGAATACAAAAGATTAATTGCACTCAAGAGAAAATCGTGCCTTTCCTCTTTGTGCTCAATGGCGGATTCCTTAATTCCACTCTCTGATTCTGTATCTAGACATTCCATCCTGGAGAGACATTATCCTGGCACTTACCCTGTCAAGTTCTGTATTTCTCTCTCAATCTGGAAAATCCTTTCAAAATCGTAAAAGGCTCGATCAAATGGTTCAACGTTCATCTTACAGGTAATGCAAATCCGGTTGATGCAATCTCTCCCCATTATCAAACCCATTAAGTGCTGAGAGCATTTAGTCATAGAGTGGACTATTTTCTTGGAGCCAATACTTCCATTTTAAAATGCACTGTACTAAGTGGGACCCGTTGGGTCCCAGACACACGGGAAGCCTGGTCTCCCAAAGCAACCCATTCCCAACGCAATATTCCACCACTCACCCGTTCCCCCAATTAAACACGTTCCCCCAACAAAATATTCCACCACTCACCCATTGCCCCTAACTGCGCAGGCGTGGCACATTTCCCCTCACCCCCGAACACTCCCTCCCCATTCTCTTCATGTGTGGGAGGGGAGGGGGGGGGGTTGTGTGGGAGGGGGGGCTTGTGAGGGTGGGTGGCAAGGTGTGCGGGTTTGTGTTTGCGGGTGTGTGTGTGGGGCATTGTGGTGGGTGGGGGGATGGGGGTGTGGCGGGGGTGTGTGAGAGTGGGTGTGGGGGTTATGTGGGCAGGGGGGTTGGGTGGGGAGAGGGGCATCACATGGGAGGGGAAGGAGTCAGGGAGGGGGACCAGAAGGGTAGTGGCTGGAATTGGCAGTGATCGCTGGACTCGCAGCGGGTCGCTGGTCGTTCTCCTCCGCCGGGATCAGAGTCTCCGCTTTCCGTTTGGTGCCATCTCCGACTACGGGTGGGGTCTCCGACTCAGGGCTGTGCTGGGTCTCCCATGCTGGGCTGGGCAGGGTCTCCGATGTAGGCTGCTTGGGGCAAGGATGCTTGGGGCGAGGCTGCTTGGGGCGGGGCTGGGCTGTTTCGGGTCCCTCCGAAAGTCCGGTTGGAAACCTCCGCCGGCCACCCGTGGCTCCAGTAAAGACGCGATGGCGCAGGAAGAGGCGGACCGTCCTGGGGAGTGACAGGGGAAGAGACTAATCCGCGTGGCGCTGACCGGCAGGAAAAGAGATCGATCTGCGCACACGCAGTTTTTAAGATTTTTAAGCATCGCTAACTTTTACGACATTCAACCGATCAGAACAAAACTTGGTGCAATCGCAGCACAGGAGAATGGTGAGCAAACTGGCCAAAAATCAGAGCACTACGCAAACCGTTTTTACACAAACAGAATGACCGCCAAACCGGAAGTAGCAAGATAAGAGTTTTAGTTATGTTTAGATAGATTGATCAGAACTTATTAGAACCCCAGATGAGTTCTAAACATTGCCAGCAGTATTTCTTTCCTCTCTGTATTATTCCTCACCTCGAGAAATAAAGGCTAATATTTCATGATTTTTGTGATTATATTCCTGTATTTAATTGTTATATTATAGTGGTATATCTCTGTCCTTGGACTTCTAGATCTCCTGGAATCTCCTCTGTACCCGGCTTGCCATTACTTTAGATGTGGTAAAATCTAGATCATAGTTCGGTCCAAAACAATAGAGAAACTAAACTGTGACCATGGCAGTGATCATGGGGTTCTGGCTGCCTGCTTTTTAAATTTGCCATCCCTCTGGCCTCTCTGTCTGTGGTCTCCTGCACTGCTACAAGTTTCTCATGTAAGCTCAAGTTACCACACATTCATTTTCATTTGGACACATTGCAGTTCAAAGACTCAATATTGAATTTTCCCAACCCAGATAAATTGTTCTTTCCTTCTTCATTTATCAGGACTATCCATTTGTGCATGCTATTTTTCCATTCCTTTTATTCATCAGCTTAGTTTTAGTTTAGTTTAGCTTTTATTCATCAGATTCATGGTTTGGTGGAACCTCGCGGGTCAACCCCATATTTTATTGTTATTGTCCTTGGATTACTATATCTCCATTATTCCCGGTTTGCCATTACTTTAGGTGTGGTAAAATCTAGCACATAGTTCGGTCCAAAACAATGGAGAAACCAAACAGTGACCAAGTAGTGATCGTGGGTTTCTGTTTGCCTGCTTTATAAATTAACCATCCCGCTGACTTTTCTGTCTGTGGTCTGTGACAGGCAGTTTAGAGATACAGCACAGAAACAGGCCCTTCAGCCCAACACGTCTGCACTGACCAGGGATCCCTGCACATTAACTCTACCCTTCACACATGAGGGATAATTAGACATTTATACCAAGCCAATTAACCTACAAACCTTTGGACTTTGGGTTGAAACCGAAGATCTCGGGGAAAACCCATGCAGATCAGGTGCAGAAGGTACAATATCCATACAGACAAGCACCTGTAGTCAGGATTTAACCCGGGTCTCTGGCGCTATAAAGCAGTATCTCTACCGCTACGCCACCATGCCGTGCTCTGGCCTACTCCCAACAGGCCTGATTACAGACATCATATAGACTTCACAGCACTGGCAATACATTGCAAACAAAAAGGGAACAATTCAATCATTGCTTATCATTGTATCCTATTACTAATATTTCCTTACTTTCTTTGTCCCACTTTCTCTGTTACTTAATCTAACTGGATTTATTTATTTCTCAATTCCCATGAAACACATTCAATCTTAAATGTTGACTGATCTTTTTCCCATTTGCTGCCTGACTGGCTGAGTTCTTCCTCCATTTCTGTAACGTCCAAAGTAGATGATCTCAGACATTAGGACTGATGAAAATGAAAGAAAGGTGGTGATGAAAGCTTGGTGGGAGTTGTGGAAAGATTAATAACATTCTAAGGACATACAGTATAAAATGGAGATATTGAAAATATGATAGTGCGGGGACGTACAAACTAGCTCCCAATTCATCCTTGGCTTTCTTGATATTTGTTTTTTACATCATTTTTCAATTATGAGAATTTGATTGCCAACACTTCCAGTTGCCAACTATTCCTCACTGCTATTTGTCTATCTCAACCTCAAGCGTTTTGATCCTTGTTATTGCCAACCTTTTTGTTACAGATATCTAATAAAACCATATCACATGCTGGAAATTCCTTCCCTTCACATTTTATGCAGAATATTCCTTATTCTCTTGGCGCCTTACCCATATTGAAACAGTAAATAAGCAAATACTGTTCTCATGTGGATTATTTGCAATGCAGAATGAGTTTCTGTTGTCCCTACCATGAGCTGACATAGAAAATGGAGATGTTTCCCATTAATAAGTGTCATGATGATGTGACAAATGTATTTGCCTTGACAGCATTTATGCATGGAATTCAGTGGTCACGTAGAATAGTTCATAATTTCATGTAATCGGAGCAGAATTAGGCCATTGGACCCTTTGAGTCCACCCCGCCATTCAATCATGGCTGTTCTATCTTTCTCTCTCAACCCCATTCTCCCACCTTCTCCCCATAACCTTTGAAACCCTTACCAATCAAGAACCTGTCAATCTCAATTTTAAAAATACCCATCGACTTGGTCTACTCAGTCGTCTGGGGCAATGAATTCCACTGATTCACCACCCTCTGACTAAATAAATTTCTCATCACCTCCTTTTAAAGGTACATCCGTTTAATCTGAGATTGTATACTCTGATCCTGGACTCTTTCAGGAAAGATTAATAACATTCTAAGGACATACAGTATAAAATGGAGATATTATGTTTCTACATAGAAACATAGAAATTAGGTGCAGGAGCAGGCCATTCGCCCTTCGAGCCTGAACCGCCATTCAATATGATCATGGCTGATCATCCAACTCAGTATCCTATACCTGCCTTCTCTCCATACCCCCTGATCCCTTCAGCCACAAGGGCCACATCCAACTCCCTCTTAAATATGGCCAACAAACTGGCCTCAACTTCCTTCTGTGGCAGAGAATTCCACAGATTCACCACTCTCTGTGTGAAAAACGATTTTCTCATTTCGGTCCTAAAAGACTTCTCCCTTATCCTTAAACTGTGACCCCTTGTCCTGGACTTCCCCAACATCGGGAACAATCTTCCTGCATCTAGCCTGTCCAACCCCTTAAGAATTTTGTAAGTCTCTATGAGATCCCCCCCGATTCCCCCCGAAGCCGAGTCTATCCAGTCTTTCTTCATATGGAAGTCGTGCAAGTGGAAACTTCCTCTCCAAATCCACTCTATCTAGACCTTTCAATGATAAATACCCAATGATTAGGAGAGTCTTAATCCCTAAAAATGAGTTGATCAAGGTCAAATGGGGCAGAAACATTTTTGACCACTGCTCATCATGATGATGTCATAGTTGGCTAAATGAAGATGATCGAGTCATTCCCTTTGTTCACTGGCTTGATGACCACACTGCTATCACTGAGTTTGATGTTATCCACATATTTTGTTTACAATGATGTTTCATTAACTACAATTTTATTGAGAGAAGTTTCTGTTGTTCTATTTCATTCATTCTTTGAACACATTCTGTGCACTGAATAACATGACGTGACTGGTGAACAAAATTGACTTGTTTGGTGCTGGCCGTATGTCTTGCCTTCCCACCATCTCATGAGCCATGGTGTCCACAGTGTGTTGACAATAAATGCAATGATATTAAAATTTCATTACTGGGCTTAACAGAGGCAGCCAGCTTGTTCCCAGGAATCTTCATGTGTTTCGTTTTGAAATGCAGCGCAGAAACAGGCCCTTCTACACCAACCAGCAATCACCCTGTTCACTAGCACTATCCCTGCACACCAGGGACAATTTATAATCTTTACCAAAGCCAATTAACCAATAAATCTGCAGAAGGGTCGCGACCCGAAACATCACCCATTCCTTCTCTCCAGAGATGCTGCCTGTCCCACTGAATCACTCCAGCTTTTTGTGTCTATCTTCGGTTTAAACCAGCATCTGCAGCCCCTTCTTATGCAACCTATAAATTTGTATGTCTTTGGAGTATGGAAGGAAACCAGAGCACCCGGGAAAAACTCACACGGTCATGGGTTAATTGGCCTCAGTAAAATTGGAACTTGTTCCTAGTTTATAGAATGGAACAGGGTGATTGCTGGTGGGCGCAGACTCGGTGGGCTGAAGGGCCTGTTACCACACTGTATCTCTAAAGTTTAAAACCAGATCACCAGATGCCTCTCTCTCACTCATATACGCGCACACATACTGTACAAGCAGTTAAACCAGTATGCAGGTACTGGATCTTTACAGAGACACACAGCTCCCCTGCACATGTTGTTGCACAGACTTGCAAACAAGCTAATGTATATGTTTTCTGCAGCCAGTAAAATATAATAACATTATATTTTAATGTGAAAATAATAGGCACATTAAGTGGTAGCAGAATTATGAACATAATCTCAATAAAAATAAAATAATCTCTATAAATCACTTCATTGCCATGCTTATTGCCCCCTAACATACAGTTTTTTTTTAATTGCTTTGTTTATTCTGTGGAAATATATTAACTTTAAATCTCTTAATGAAATAAACAGTTTACAATTGCATGCTTACTGAGAATCTTTGACCCATTGTGTGCTGATGAAAACAAACTGCTAGGAAATTGAGAGCATTTCCACATTTTCCTGTCCCCTAACGCCCCTGTCCCACTTAGGAAACCTGAACGGAAACCTTTGGAGACTTTGCACCCCACCCAAGGTTTCTGTGTGGTTCACGGAGGTTTTTGTCAGTCTCCCTGATGGTCGAAAGTGGTTTCCTTTTCTATGTTCTGGCAATTATTTCAAAAAATTCAAAACCGGCCGCGACTAAAAATAGGTTGCCGTTTTAAAAATCAGTCATTTTTTAGTCAAAGCCGGTTGTGATGCTAGTTGAAGGTGGTTGCAGGTAGTGGAAGGTAAGACCTCCCTGGTGGAATAAAACTGGGTGGAAAAAAAGGTCTTACCTTTTATATGGTTATATTGTACGATTTGGAAATTAATCCTGTGTTTTAGAAAATATTTAACCCTCAAAAATAGTACAATATAAATAATTATGTCAAAGTTTGAAGATTGCTGTCAGATAGGAGCTTCCTTTTTGCAAACTGGTTACAACATATGTTACAGGAATGACAAAAATTCAAGAGTTTCTTTGTCTGCAGAGCAGTTCGAGAAAGCACAAGCCCAAATATCGGGATGCATCACAGCATGGTTTAGAAACAGTTCCATCCAAGACAGCAATAAATTGCAGAGAGTTATGGACGCAACTCAGACCATCACACAAACCAACCTTTCCATTGACTCCATTCACACTTCATGCTGCCTCGGCAAGGCCACCAGCTTTATCAAGAATCACAGAATCACAAGAATCTCCCCTCTCCCAGCAGGCAAGAGGTACAAAAGTGTGAAAACACATACCTCCAGATTCAGGGACAGTTTCTTCCCAGCTGATATCAGACAACTGAACCATTTTATCAACAACTGGTGAGCGGTCCTGAGCTACTATCTACCACTCTGGAAACCTTCGGACTATCTTTCATCTGACTTTACTGGCCTTTATCTTGCACTAAACGTTATCCCCTTTGGTTATTCCCTTGTATCGTACACTGTGGATGATTCGATTGTAATTATGCATGGTCTTTCCGCAGACTGGTTAGCATGCAACAAAAACTTTTCACAGTACATAGAACATAGAAACATAGAAATAGGTGCGATCATGGCTGATCGTCCGCTATCAATGACCCGTGCCTGCCTTCTCCCCATATCCCTTGACTCCACTAGCCCCTAGAGCTCTATCCAACTCTCTCTTAAATCCATTCAGTGATTTGGCCTCCACTGCCCTCTGTGGCAGGAAATTCCATAAATTCACAACTCTCTGGGTAAAAAAGTTTTTTTCTCACCTCAGTCTTAAATGACCTCCCCTTTATTCTAAGACTGTGGCCCCTGGTTCTGGACTTACCCAGTCCTGGACTCACCCAGTCTGGAGTACCTCGGTACATATGACAAACTAAACTGAACTAAATATGCCTATATTTTCTTACTTCATCAGAAGGAGCCTTTGCAACATGATATAATAAAGTTTTGTTTTAATACTGGCAGCGATCATTTTACATAACTAATCTAATATTATAAAACCCAGACAAGGAAATTAATTTGTTTATTGATGCTTATTCTCTGCTGTAAAAATCCACTTGATAACTGCTTCACAGTAAACCTCTCTCAGACTTTGGGACATGAATTTCGTGTTTGGGTTAATACCTTTAATTCCCATCACTTTCGAACCATTCTTTTTGTCTCATAATCTAAGGACCCTTTCACTGATTCCACATTTTGTTACGTTACAGCCTTATTCTAAAATACATTAAATTCTTTTTTTTTGTCATCAAACTACACACAATATCCCATAATAAAAAAGCGAAAACGGGTGTTTAGAACTTTTTGCAAAGTAATTAAAAAGAAATAACTGAAATATCACATTTACATAAGTATTCAGACTCTTTACTCAGTACTTTGTTGAGGCACCTTTGGCAGCGATTAGAGGCTCAAGTCTTCTTGGGTACGACGCTACAAGCTTGGCACACCTGTATTTGGGTAATTTCTCCCATTCTTCTCTGCAGATCCTCTCAAGCTCTGTCAGGTTGGATGGGGAGCGTCGATGCACAGCTGTTTTCAGGTCCCTCCAGAGATGTTCGATCGGGTTCAAGTCCAGGCTCCGGCTGGGCCACTCAAGGACATTCACAAAATTGTCATGAGGCCACTCCTGCATTGTCTTGGCTGTGTACTTAGGGTTGTTGCCCTGTTGGAAGGTGAACCTCCGCCCAGTCTGAGGCCCAGAATGCTCTGGAGCAGGTTTTCAAGGATCTCTCTGTACTTTGCTCCGTTCATCTTTCCCTTGAGCCTGATTAGTCTCCCAGTTCGTGCTGCTGAAAAACATCCCAACAGCATGATGCTGCCACCACCATGCATCACCGTAGGTATGGTATTGGCCAGGTGATGAGTGGTGCCTTGTTTCCTCCAGATGTGACACATGGCATTCAGGCCAAAGAGTTCAATCTTGGTTTCATCAGTCCAGAGCACCCAAGAAAACAAACACTTTTGGCAAACTCCAAGAAGGTTGTCATGTGCCTTTTACTGAGGAGTGGCTTCTGTCCGGCCACTCTACCATAAGCGCGTGATTGGTGGAGTGCTGCAGAATAGTTGTCCTTCCGGAAGGTTCTCCCATCTCCACAGAGGAACTCTGGAGTGCTGTCAAAGAGACCATTGGTTCTTGGTCGGCTCCCTGACCAAGGCCCTTCTCCCCCGATTGTTCAGTTTGGTCGGAAGGCCAACGATATGAAGAATCCTGGAGGTTCCGAAGTTCTTCCATTTAAGAATGACAGAGGCCACTGTGCTCTTCAGGACCTGCAATGCTGCAGAAATTGTTTTATACCCTTCCCCAGATCTGTGTCTCCACACAATCCTGTATCGGAGGTCTACGGACAATTCCTTTGTCTTCATGGCTTGGTTTTTCCTCTGTCATGCACTGGCAACTGTCGGACCTTATTGTAGATTGATGGTGCATGTTAACCAATCACACACCAGTCAGCATCTCTAACTCCACCCCACTGTAATACTTATACTAACATTATTTCCCAGCACCGACAGTTGGAGCAGCCAGGATGTACTAACAATTAATCATCCTCTATGCTGTTAAGTTTCAGTGCTGATTAAAGATGTATTTGAATCACGTACTGAGTCTAGGAGTCATTTACATGGCGTCAGAAGTGACTGGATCCACTCCTTCTGTATAACGTTTTTTTGTTTTACCCTTTTGTGAGTTTTTATTTTGCTTTATGATGGCCTCTTCCTGTCGAAAGCCTGATCCTCTCGTCTTTGATGCGGATATCAGCGAACGCTGGGCCACGTTTGAAATTGATTACCGACACTACATGAACATTGCACACCGAAATGAACCTGATGCTGTGAAGGCCTCTCTCCTACTCAACCTTGCGGGCCCTTCGGCGATCCAGAACATTCCGCTATGCTCCGGCAGTCTGCGATGCTAATGACCAGGTAATAAGCTGGGCAAGTTGCCCGTGACTTACAAGATTATTATTGACCCCGAAGTGACACCCGTCATCTGACCTCCACACCGATTGTCATTTGCCATGACTGACAGGGTTCACTCTGCGCTGAAGGACATGGCCTCCACAGGCATAATTGAAGCAGTCAGCGACCCCACCGACTGGGTCTCAACCATGATTGCCACGAAGGGAAAAGATGAAATCCGCTTGTGCATCAACTCGAAAGAACTGAACACTGCCATTAAGCGCCCACACCATCCCATGAAGACTGTCGAGGATGTTGCGGTAAAGGTCGGAACGGCCACCCTATTCTCTGTCCTCGATGCAAAGAACTCTTTCTGGCAGATACCACTGGACAAGGAGTCATCAAACTTCACCACATTTGCCACCCCATTCGGCAGATACAAGTTTCTGAGAATGCCATTTGGAATCAACTCTGCCAGTGAAGTCTTTCAAAGAACTATGGAGCTATTATTCGAGGACCTACCTTGTGCCATCATTGTCGACGATATCCTAGAGTATGGCAAAGATGCTACGGAGCACGACCACAATCTCAGGCTCATCTTGGATTGCGCACGCAAGATCAACCTCAAGCTCAATCCTGACAAGTGCAAGTTCCGGGTTCCAGAGGTCTCCTACGTCGGCCACATCTTCACTCCTAATGGTCTCAAACCCGATCCGAAGAAGGCTACTGCCATCACAGAAATGCCTAGCTCCACAGACGTGAAAGGACTGCAGCGTTTTCTGGGCATGGTAAACTATCTCGGCAAGTTCATACCGAACCTCAGCGAACTAAGCTCCACACTGCGGGAGCTGACAAAAAAGGACACAGCATGGTCATGGCTCCATCAGATTGCTTTCGATGTCTTAAAGTCCAAACTGACCAGTGCACCGACCCTAATTTGTTTTTACCTGGAACGTCCGGTAACGATCACCTACGATGCTTTGAAGTTCGGGCTCGGCGCAGCCTGCTTTCAACCAACTGCCGAGGGCCCTCTACTACCTGTCTCGTATGCCTCTCGCACCATGACCAACACGGAGCAGCACTACGCTCAAATCGAAAAGGAACTGTAGGCCGTCGTGTTTGCTTGCTCCAAATTCCATGACTTCATCTTTGGCAACACCTTCATGGTCGAGATGGACCACCAACCACTGGTGACAATCCTGAACAAGCCCATCCATGCCGCGCCAGCTCGTTTACAGCGTATGATGATGCAGCTGCAGCGGTACGATTTCTCTATTACCTACACTAAGGGTAAGGACATGCACGTCGCTGACTCTCTCTCCCGTGCACCTCGGGCATCTTGTGAACAACATCCCTATGAACAGAAAAATTTCACGGTCCTCGGTGTCGATTTCGTCTCCAGTAAGCAACTGCGCACCTTGGCCGCGCACACTGCCACTAACGATACGCTTCAAATCCTCTCCTCCATCGTCAAAACAGGCTGGCCAGACAGACAATCCAACACACCCACAGAGGTGCAGCCTTTCTTCCTGGTTCATGATGAACTGGTAGTTCAGGATGGGGTTGTCGTCAAGGGTCACAAGGTAGTGATACCCTCATCGCTACGAGACGTATACCACTAGACAGGTGTGTGCCTTTCCAAATCATGTCCAATCAATTTAATTTACCACTGGTGGACTCCAATCAAGTTGTACAAACATCTCAAGGATAATCAATGGAAACAGGATGAACCTAAGCAATTTTGAGTGTCATAGCCATGGGTCTGAATACCTATGTAAATGTGATATTTCAATTATTTATTTTTAATTACTTTGCAAAAATTTCTCAACACCAGTTTTCACTTCTTCATTTTGTGGTATTGTGTATAGATTGATGATAGAATTTAATCCATTTTAAAATAAGGCTGTAACGTAACAAAATGTAGAAAAAGTGAAGGGGTCTGAATACTTTCTGAATGCACTGTATTACTAAAACTCTCATCTTGTTTTTTTGTTTGTATGCATGTGCGTGCATGAAATCCCAAAACCCCACCAAAACGGTACACGATAGAGCTACATTTTTGGCACACCTTACTCACCATTATCCTGAGATGTAAATGAAACAGGTTTTGTTCAGATTGACGTTATATTTTACAAGTTACTGACATTTTAAACATTACAAAAATCATTTTTCAAAACACTTTTCCACTTGCCCTGCCCGTTAGCAGCATTCGATGTCACAATGGGATCCCATATCTCATTTCCATTAAAAATCTAATTGAATCAATTTTTTCCGTTTTCATTAACAGCTAACATTGCGTTTAGGTTTTTTTTGTTTAATATTTTTATTAGAAGCAGTGCATATTATCAAATGTACAACAGCACTCCAAATACAAATCAGACTTATCACAAACGTTGTACAGATATTACGGGATAATTTATATATGCTACTGTTTTTGATTTTTTTTGGGAAGGTAAGGGAGTAAAAAAAAGTAAAAGTATAAATCAATAATCAAGACATTGTGATTGAATAATAATGATTATATAATAAAAACATAAAAAGTAAAAATGAAAAGATAAACAAGAAAAATTAAAAAAAATAAAAACAATTATTATATAATTAAAAATTAAATAAAATAATCTTTACATTGAATGGAACAGTTTCATATAACAATATCTCTTGAGACATGTATACAGATCCCAATACTTTTTTCATCCAATCCTACACCAGGTACTTATTGAGTTACGGTGCTGAGCTCATCTACCCCTATAAGTAATCAATGAATGGAGACCATATTTGTTCAAAAAGTTCATATTTGTCCATTAGGACAAATCTCATTCTCTCCAAATGCAACGTCTCCGACATTTCCACAGTCCACATTTTGATTGTGGGGGATAATGTTCCCTTCCAGAATTTTAATATTAATTTTTTTCCAATTATCAAACAGTAATCAAGAAAATTTATTTGATTTACTGTTAATATTAAGCTTGAGTCAGGGACTCCTAATATTATTAACTTTAGATCAGGGTCCAATTTAGTTTTAAGAACCTCAGAGATGATTCCAAAAATATCAGCCCAATAACTATTAAGTTTTATGCATGTTACAAAACTATGCGTTAAGTTGGCTTCTAAATTCTGACATTTATCGCAAATAGAAGAAATGTTAGGAAAAATTCTATTTAATTTCGTTTTTGAGTAGTGTAATCTATGTATTACTTTAAATTGCACCAAAGTATGTCTGGCATTTAATGAGCATCGGTGTATACATTGTAAACTTTCTTCCCAAGTGTCTTTCATTATAGATAGACCTATTTAATTTTCCCATATCTGTCGGTATGATTCTGTTGTTGGGACTTCCCTATCCAAAAGAGTATTATACATGCACGCTATTAATTTTTCTGTATTTGGGTGCTTGTTAAGCCACTCATCCAATAATCCTGGCTCTCTATTCTTATAGTCTTGCATGTTTGACTTGATATAGTCTCTAATTTGTAAATACGTGAACAAGTTATTTGGGTGTAATCCATAGATATCTTTTAATTCTTGAAATGATAGAAATTTTCCTTTCCTGTAAAGATGTTCTATCCTTATAATTTCTAAATTTTTCCAATGTTTAAACCCCTTATCCAATATAGACCCCTTATCCAATATAGAAGGTTTAAATAAAGGATTATTCATAATTGACATATTATCCAGATGTAAAGTCTTAACTATTTATTTCCAAGTACGTATATTGCTATAAATTATAGGGTTATCCCCGTAAGTTTTTTTTGTACTTCACTTGGAACAAGAAGAATCAAACTTATATCAAATGGTAAACAGTCTTCCATTTCCATCTTTAGCCAAGCTGGTTCCTGGTCCATTTTTACCAGCCATAAATTCATATTTTTAATCTGAACAGCCCAAAAATAATATTAAAAATTAGGTAACGCTAATCCTCAATTTATCTTGGATTTACATAAATGTTTTTTACTTATTTTGTGATTTTTATAATTCCAAATAAAGCTGTTAATAATAGAATCGATTTTTTTGAAAAAAATCTTTGGGAGATATAAAGGGATAGCTTGAAATAAATATAATAATTGTGGTAAAAAGACCATTTTTATAGCATTTATTCTGCCAATCATTGATATTGGTAGTGTTTTCCAGTATTAAATATTCTTTTTTAGTTTATCCAATAACTGAGGGTAATTTAATTTGAATAATAGATTATAAGATTATAGGCGTTTAGGTTATTTTAAAGAAAAATCGTGATTTTCATTGTGGGGGTGTGGGATGGGGGGGGGGGGTTTCATTTAAAATAAACATCGCGATCTTCATTGTGGGGGGTGGGATGGGGGGAGGTGAGGGGTGGGGGAGCAGGGGGATAGAGGGAGAGGTGGGGGGCTAGTGAGGGGAGAGGGATTGCGAAAGTGGGGGAGGTGAGGAGGGAGAGTGGGGGAAGAGGGAGGATAGACCAGTTGCTGCAATGCCCGCACTTTTGTACTTCAGAGATGCTGCCTGACCCACAGAGTTCATCCAGTACTGTGTCTTTGTTGCTGCAGTTAACTACTATTTAATTTTTGAAGGTCACCTTCAATGAGCAGAGCTGCTGTACAGTTGATTGACAAGTTCAAGTTCCTAGGTATCCATATCACCAGCAACCTGGCCTGATCCCCTTATAATGACGCGGTGATTATGAAAGTGCATCAGTGTACTTACTTATCATAAGATTATAAGTGATAGGAGCAGAATTAGTCCATTCAGCCCATCAATTCTCCACCATTCAATCATGGCTGATGTATAAAATCATGAGAGGAATAGATCGGGTAGATGCACAGAGTCTCTTGCCCAGAGTAGGGGAATCGAGGACCAGAGGACATACAGTAGGTTCAAGGTGAAGGGGAAAAGATTTAAATGGAACCTGAGCAGTAACTTTTTCACACAAAGGGTGGTGGGTGTATGGGATAAGCTGCCAGAGGATGTAGCTGAGGCAGGGACTATCCTTTTTCTACCTTCTACACCCTAGAACAAGATAGCAGATGGGTCTCGACCCGAAATGTCGCCCATTCCTTGTCTCCAGAGATGCTACCTATACCGCTGAGTTACTCCAGCATTTTGTGTCTATCTTTGATAGCTAGGATGTTCAGTTCAGTTCAGTTGTCTCATGTGCCGAGGTACAGTGGAAAGCTTTTGTTGCGTGCTAACCAGTCAGCAGAAAGACAATACATGATTATAATCAAGATGTCCAAACCTAAGAACAGCTTCTTCCCCACTGCTATCAGACTCCTCTTTCACACACCCAACCCTGAGGTTCAGCCATGGACACATACTTACAGTATCTCTACCTCATCTGGCTATTAGAATACATGTAACATATATTATTTCCTGCCATCGGGAAAAAGGTACAGGAGCCTGAAAACTGTAACATCCAGGTTCAGGAGCAGCTTCTTCCAAACAACCATCAGGTTATTGAACACTATGAACTTCAACTAAATTCCAGACTACATAATGCCTTGATTGCACGAGGGCCTTAGAGGCATTGGTTTTGACTTTGTACTATATGGTTTGTTTTGAGATATTAATTGCTTATCTTTGTTGTTTATTATGGTGTCTACTGGGTACTATTTCTACATATCTGTTGTGCTGCTGCATGTAAGAATGTAATTCTTCTGTTATGGGACATAAAACACTCTTGACATTATTACTGTTGATATACTGTTTACTCTGTAGCTTCAAATGAATATCATCCTATTGTATATGATAATAAACTCATCTAGTGTAACCAGGCATATTGCAGCCTTCCAGATTTAACATTGAGTTCAGCATGGGGCATTTCCATTGTTTTTATTTCTGATGTGTGACATTCTTCCCACAGATCTTTGGTAATTCCAGATAATTGTTTTGCAGCTACTGACACACTTGCCACGCCTCCAGATACTCGAGACTCTTCCCACACTCGTCCCCTGAGCCATTAGGAGTTACACCTGCATTTAATCTGCTCCCTTAAGGGCTTGTCCCACTTGGCCATCATTTACGCGACAGGCCGGTAGTGATTGACGTGCAACAGTCGCGCGCATCATCTTGCGTCCGCACAGCTGTCTGGAGCACGTGACATCATCTGAATATCCAGTTTATTATATTTATGGTGATTGTCTAAAATTTTCCAGTTTCTTGAGTGGTGCTAGCAATTGGAAAAACTGCAGATGTAATGCCCCTATGCAAAAAAAGAGGTGAATGAAAAGTAGCAAGCTGCAGACCAAATTAATCTGTGGGAAGGAATTGGAGATGCTGGTTTAAATTGAAGATAGACACAAAATGCAGGAGTAACTCAGTGGGACCGGCAGCATCTCTGGAAAGAAGGAATGGATGATGTTTCAGTCTGAAGAAGGGTCTCAACCTGAAACATCACCCATTCGATCTGAAACGTCACCCTGACCCACTTGGCCATCATTTACGCGACAGGCCGGCGTAGCACAAAATCCTGGCGCGCTGCGCGATACCGCGTGCAATTCTACACTCCTCCATGCAACGACATGCGCCCATCCCACGCTACCCACACTGCTATCAGGTCGCATAAATGGCACGCAAATGACGGCCAAGTTGGACAGGTCATTTAATCTATCACGGTATAAATATCTGAAATCATCACCAATTAGGTGCTGACTAATCAGTTCTGTATTCTGTTGGTTTGATAGCAGTTCTGAGCTCGGTCGGTTCCAGGTCTGTAGCTTTCGTTTCCATTTGCGTTTGGATTTTGGGTTTTCTTCAGTACTTCTCGGTGAGCCTGCATTAGAGTCCTTTCCATTTCTGAGCCCACTGACAGTTACATGTGCTCTAGACTGTTATTACCTTGACTGTCATCCCTCCTGTCATTTAATTGCTCTGTTCCTTTTCTTCTCTACCACCCCTCTTCCCTTTTCTCTGCATTTTCCAAGTTGCTGACTTCTTAACTCTTCCCAGTTTAGTTTAGAGATACAGCATGGAAACAGGCCCTTCAGCCTACCAAGTCTGCACTGACCAGTGATTCCCACACATTGACACTATCCTACACACTAGGGACAATGTTTATATTTATACCAAGCCAAATAACCTACAAACCTGTACGTCTCTTTGGAGTGTGGAAGGAAATCAAAGTTTCGGAGTAATCCCATGCAGGTCACGGGCAGAACATACAAACTCCGTACATACAAGCACCCATAGCCAGGATCGAACATGGATCTGTGACACTGCAAGCACTGTAAGGCAGCAACTCTACCGCTGCGCCACCTTGCTGTCCTTCTGCCACTGTTCTGACTCTATTTTCTCAACATCCCTTGACCTGGTGAGCATTTGCAGCAATTTCTATTTGTGATTATGAAGAGGTGGCAGTTTATGGTGGATGGCTGTGTAAAGAAACACAGTCCTATGATTAATGTCCATAGGGAAATTGAAAGAATGTCCCAGTCTGGGCAAACAATTCATTTGTGCCTATATGGAATGCAGCTGGAGTGACATACTGGTGCAATACATGGTAATGCTGCCTCCCTAAACTAGGGCACTGTGCTCAATCCTGACTATGGGTGTTCATTCTCTTTCTGACAGTGTGGGTTTCCTCTAGGTGACCTATCTTCGACAACTTCCTCATGAATTATCTAAGAATCAAATGGGTTTTTGATGGTTATGCATAAGAGAGAATACAATGAAGGAGTAAAAAGAAGAGAGGGAAAGGAATTAGGGGATTGTTTCCGTAGGAGCTGGCATGGAGCAAAGAGGACTTCTGCAGTTTGCAGGGCACTAGTGAGACCTCACCTGAAGTATTGTGTGCAGTTTCGGTCTCCAAATTTGAGGAAAGACATTCTTGCTATTGAGAGATTGCAGCGTAGGTTCACTAAGTTAATTCCCGGGATGGCAGGACTGTCATATCTTGTGAGAATGGAGCGGCTGGGCTTGTATACTCTGGAATTTAGAAGGACAATAGGGGATCTTATTGAAATAATATAAGATTATCAAGGGTTTGGACACGCTAGAGGCAGGAGACATGTTCCCGATGTTGGAGTCCAGAATCAGGGGCCACAGTTTAAGAATAAGGGGTAAGCCATTTAGAATGGAGATAAGGAAAAACGTTTTCACACAGAGAGTTGTGAGTCTGTGGAATTCTCTGCCTCAGAGGGCGGTGGAGGCCGGTTCTCTGGAAACTTTCAAGAGAGCTAGATAGGGCTCTTGAAAATAGCGGAGTCAGGGGATATGGGTGATATGGCTGAATTATGTTAAAAATAAAAGAAAAGCTTACAGCTTATATTTAGTCTCAAATTAGGCTTTTCTCCAGTCGATTAATACAGAAAGGCAAGTTTAGGCTTGCCTCAGGTTGCTGTGTATTGAGATAATGAATGATATAACATTTGTCTACTAAGTGAGGAGAGATGGCCAATGTCTTTAATATGTAAGATATCTTGTACCATATGACAAAATGCCTTTGATGTGATGCATTCTGTGGAAACCTTTATTTCCTGTACCTCTGCCCATGACTAATGTTTGTGGAATGTGCTAAGGTGACAAAAAAACACTATATAATACGATGTAATTTATGTTGTTCAGAGAAGTGGATTAAGGACAGCCAAGTGAAAGTATTGCTCACTTGACTCGGGGTTCTTACTACTTCCATCAGCTGATAATAAGTAATGTTTTGAATTGGTCTACCAAACGTTTGTAAGTTGTCTGTTTATTAAGAAGCGAACCTGTTTGATTGTTATAAAAGGGACTTTATCATGGGGAGAAGGCAAGAATGGGGCACTGATTGTGGATGATCAGCCATGATCACAATGAATGGCGGTGCTGGTTTGAAGAGCCATATGGCCTACTCCTGCACATATTGTCTATTGTCTATGGTCTTGATGAGCTGAATGTCCTCCTTCTGTGTTATTGTCAACACAAGAATTTGGGAAAAGTTCATTAAATTTCCTGCTGGTTTTGGGAATAGCATAATGCTCGTAAACACGAATTCAAGTCTTTGAAACGTATATACCATTAATAATTGTTTCTCACCCATCTTAGGCCCCCCTCGGTCATGACTGAACATGGGTGTCTCCAGGGTGTTATTCCCTATATGCAGGACGCCTGCGTGTGACAAGTGGAGAGACTGGTGCACAGCCAACCTTGACAGATCTGGGTCAGGATCCAGTGGCATGGAGTCCAAGACGACCGGAGACCCTTTTCTGCTGCAGCCTTCATCTGCACTAATCCACTAAGGTCAGTCATAATCCTCCATCTGTTCCACCATTGAGGTCTTGGTTTGATTGCTCTTTGTCAGAGACATCCCCCTCAACCTTGCTGCCATGTTGTGTTAGATTACAGAACATATTTATTTTCAAAGAGAATCAATTACTTCTGGAATTGATAATCAAAATACATGTTGAATGGGTGAGAAAATGTTCTCCGTGGATTATCACCTTGTCCAATATTTTGTAACTTTATTGGCGCGCTATACATGGTGAGTTCCCATAGCTACGCCTTTGATTTGGAGGAAGTGGGAGGAGTCGAAGGAGACACGCATGGGCCCCTGCTATGCCTGCCTCTTTGTTGAACAATCCCTGTTCCTGGCCCTATCCCCGAACTCTATCTCCGCTACATTGACGACTGCATCGGTGCTATCTCCTGCACCCATGCAGAACTCATGGACTTCTTTAATTTCACTACCAATTTCCATCCTGCACTCAAATTTACCTGGAACAACTCAACTGTCTTGGGGAGAGCGTATTAACTCTGTACAGACAGCACTTGTAGTGAGAATCGAATCTGGCACTGTTAGGCAGCAACTCTACCTCTGCGCCACTGTGATATCTCAAATAGGAACCTGAGGGGAAACATTTTCATACAGAATGTGGTGGATATATGGTAAGAACTGCCAGATGAGGTAGTTGAGTCAGGTACAATACAGAGCTGTCAAGTAGAACGGATTTTCCATATTTTGTACGGAATTGCGATAAGAATACGGATGTACGATTTTGCTTTGTTAAATATGGATTTTTTTTTTTTAATAGGCCCGACTTCCTGCTTCATCTTGCTGCTTAAAATATGCAAGGATATAAAAAGTCATACTGTACCTCTAAAAATTATACCAGATTAAATCAATTGGTATTTTAAATTTAAAGACCTGGATTATTAATTTGTAAGCTTTGATCTGCTTGTCCCGCTCCAGGTTTAAACAACGTTGTCAGTCTCGCGTGTGGGGATTTAAATGAAGAGCTGACGGCTACAGCTCTAAGGGTTCTAAATATAGCGCTACCGGCTGGAGCACTATGAGCTTTAAACATAACATAATGAGCTTTACACATAGCGCTATGGCCACAGCGCTATGGGTCACAGACTGTTCGGGGAGGGAGGGAGGGAGAGAGGGAGAAGGAGTGAGAGGGAGTGAAGGAATAAGAGGAAGGGAGAAAAAAGGAAAATGAAAGGTATAAAGGAAGAATTAAAGGAAGAAATATGTCAAATAAACAGTCAGATGGATCAGATGAAAAATCAATTGAATGAATTTCAAAAAGAAACAATGTTAAAAATTGAAAAAAAGGTCAAGAAAGTATCGGAAGATTTGAAGAAAGAACTTATTGAAATGCTTAAGGATATGGAAACTAAGATGGAGAAAAAAAACTTGAAAAGGTTAAAAAAGACTTTCAAAATAAGATTAATCCTATTGAGAATGTGCTGGAACAACAGGCAGCTGGCATGAAGAACCTTGAACAGATAGCGGGGGCAAGTACTGAGTCTACAGCAAAGCTGATAACAGAACATGAACGTCTAATGACTTTGCTGACTAAAAACAACAGAGAAATGTACTCAGCTAGAAGGCTATCAGAGAAGACAGAACTTGAGGATCGCAGGGATTCCCGAGGGTCTCGAGAAACACGAAGATCCTCGAGAATTCACTGCTAAACTACTCCAAAAGGTTTTATCTCTGGATGAAAGGCCTTTATTAGCTCGTGCACATAGAGTCGGCAGACATCAGACCAGTATAAATGCCCCCCCAAGACAAATGATCATAAGCTACAATATGATTTTGTCCTGGAGGAGATCATGCGGAAAGCTGCGAGAAATAGGAATTTGACATTTGAAGGACAAAGGATCAGTATCTATCGAGATTACCCTCCAGAGGTTGCTAGAAAACGGAAGGCTTTTAATGAATCCAAAAGCCTAATGAGGGGTGTAGAAAATCTGAGATACGGTTTGAATTACCCAGCCATTCTTAGAGTTACTTTTAACACAGTGGAGCATTTCTTTAAAACCCCAGAAGCAGCCTTGGATTTCGCAAAGCAGTTCAAGCCTTGAAAAGTATTTACAAGCAAACATACTGACTTTTACTATTTTTAGAGACCGAAAATGGAGTCTCAACACTACCAGCAGCCTTGGATTTCGCAAAGCAGCTCGAGTCTTGAAAAGTATCTACAAGCAAACATACTGACTTTTTCTACTTTTAGAGACCCAATACGGACACTCAACATTCGTGAGATTTCATATGATAATATGGGACTAGAAGTAATGGAAGTAATGGACAATGCCGTACGGAATGAAGAGGAAAAAACTGGATTGGAAGACGTTTTCTGGATACTGACAATTAGTCTTAACATATAACTAATATAAACAAATAACACACATATTAAAATCACAACGCGGTTTTATTATCACTATGATTATTATTAATCAAGATTGCTCACTTTTGCTAATTAATATCACTAATAATTAATAACTAATGTCTCGTTAATGAATGGAGTTAAATTTAGCTATGGATCTCATTTGGAGATCCTTTTTTTTCTAATAATAATTTTTATTTTGTACTTTAAATTATATTTTTTATGTTTAATACTGCTTAGATTTCTAAGTTAATTTTAGATATAGATACCCTTATATGACGACTATCACCACTTTTTTCATTCCTTTAATATTACACCCCAGTTAAAATATATTGATGGAATAATAATTCCTCAAATCTAGGAGCTGTCCAAGTTAATAACAACAATGCCGGAACTCCTTAGTTGGATAGCCAAGTTAATATGGCTAACACAAACTACAAATACTTTATTTGTAGTTTTTTCCTTCTTTACACAAACTATTAATTTCTTTAACTATTCTTTACTATCCTTTTATATCTATTGTATTTTTCAGTTTGAATGGAGTTACACATTGGACCAATGGAGATATATTCGTGAGGTATATAAAAGAGATTTAAAATTCATCTATTCGGTGTTCGGGTGTAAGGTTAGGTCTACTGCGCTGACCCTTAGACACTATTGCAGATTCCCACAAACTTAAAATGCAAGACTTAAAAAAGAAATACGGGGAATGAGGGATTAACATTTTGCAGTTGGAACGTTAAAGGTATTAATGAACCAATAAAGAGAGGAAAAAATATTGACACATTTAAAGGCAATTAAAGCTGATGTAATTTATATTCAAGAAACCCACTTAAAAAAAGACGCTGAAAACAGGTTGAAAGCTAAATGGATAGACAAAATATATCATTCTTCTTTTACGCATAAATCAAGAGGTGTAGCAATATTATTTCGTAAAGGTACTTTATTTAAGCATACATCAACTATATCTGATAAAGATGGTAGATACATTATTGTGATAGGAGAAATAAACACAGAAAAAATGATTTTCGTTAATATATATGGACCAAATTTTGATAGCCCTTTGTTTTTTTAAGAAAGTACTTAACAATATTCCGGAATTAACACGTTATAATTTGATAATCGGAGGAGATTTTAATTGTACACTAGACCCTTACCTAGACAGATCTTCAAAACAAAGAAAAACTAAATCACATTCTAGTGATTTATTAAATCCATATATTCAAAACGACTAATATTAAAGATGTTTGGAGAATAGAAAACCCTACTGGTCGAGAATACTCTTTTTACTCACCAGTACATAAAACTTACTCAAGAATAGATTATTTTTCTGGTAGATGCAAAGCTTATCTCACTTACTTACGAACCCAAATATCATAATATTATAATCTCAGATCATGCACCAATAACATTTAAAATTAAAATAAATGGTAAAACAGAAAATTGTGGACAATGGAAACTTAATCCACAAATTTTTAAAAATAAAACCACTCAGGAATATATTATAACTCAAATTAAGATTTTTTTTGAAACAAATGATCAACCAGAAATATCTCGCTCTTTATTATGGGAAACATTTAAAGCATATCTTCGAGGAATTATGATTTCTTCACAAGCATTCCATAATAAAAAGATTCGGAAGGAACAACAGGACTTGGAAAGGGAGATTAAACAATTAGATATACAGAATGCAATAAAACCAGATATAATAATAACATAATAAAATTGTAGCATTGAAATATAAATTAAATAAAATATATACTGATCAAGTTTTAAAATTTTATCAACATACTAAACAATTACAGTTTGAATTTGGAGACAAACCCCAAAAATTATTAGCTCGACAATTAAGGAAAATTGAAGCTGAAAAAATCATACATAGGATTAAATCACAAAATGGTGATTTATTAATACAACCTAAAGATATTAATGATAGATTTATGCAATATTATAAAAATCTATATACTGCTAAAGCGACAGTAAATAAAACAGAAATAGATGCCTTTTTAAAAATATGTAACTTAAAAGGTTTGGATTTACAAAATAAAGAACTATTAAATGCTGATATTTCAATAAAAGAAATCCAAGAATCTATTAGATCATTAAAAAATGGTAAAACACCGGGACCGGATGGTATTGGCTCGGAATTTTATAAAATTTTTCATGATCATATGGTCCCATATTTGAAATCATTATATGAACAGATATATACACAACAGAAATTACCAGATACGCTGAACGAGTCTATTATAACACTTATACCTAAAATAAATAAAGACTTGGATGAAACCAGGATCATATAGAGCAATAGCTCTATTAAATACGGATCAAAAGATTTTAACAAAAATATTAGCACAAAGATTAAGTACAGTTGTCAATGAATTAATTCATCCCGATCAAACAGGATTTATATCTAAAAGATATTCCTCATATAATCTAAGACGGTTATTTAATATTATATATTCGAAAAGAAGTGATAAAAAAGATTTAGTAGTTATCTCGCTGGATGCAGAAAAAGCTTTTGGACCAAGTGGAATGGCCTTATCTATTTTCGGTGATGGAAGCTTTCAATCTCGGTGAGAAGTTTACTACTTGGATTAAATTGTTATATGCAAACCCAACAGCTAGAATAACAACAAACCGTATGTTATCTACTAAATTTAGTTTTATCTCGAGGTTGTAGACAAGGCTGTCCTCTATCACCTTTATTGTTCGCGCTAGCAATAGAACCTCTCGCCCAAAGGGTGAGATTACATCCGGAAATACATGGATATGATACTAAAGATACTAAGAATAAAATCTCCTTATATGCGGACGATGTATTACTTTATATCACTGAACCGGAAATAAGTATCCGAAATTTGTTAAAACTAATAACGGAATTTGGATTAATCTCAGGATACAGTATCAATTGGAATAAAAGTGAACTTATGCCAATAACGATGAATAATTTACAGATATTACAACAGTTTCCTTTCAAGATAACAAATGAAAATATTAAATATCTTGGCATTTTTGTTACAAAAAGATTTGATTCTTTATTTAAATCTAACTTCCCGTTATTACTGAACAAATTAAATAAGAATATTTTATACTGGAAAAGTTTACCTATTTCAATGTTAGGTAAAATCAACGCGATAAAAATGATTTTTCTCCCACAATTATTATATTTATTTCAATTAATACCGATATATCTCCCTAAAAATTTTTTTAAAAAATTAGACTCCCTAGTTACTAACTTTATTTGGGATTATAAGAACCACAGAATAAATAAAAAACACTTATGTAAAGCTAAAATAAATGGGGGATTAGCATTACCAAATTTTATGTTTTATTATTGGGCAGTTAATATCAAAAACATGAATTTTTGGCTAGAAGAAATAGATAATAAACCAAACTGGTTAAAAAATGGAAAAAAGAAGATTGTTCTCCATTTGAAATTAGTTCTATAATATTTGCTAATACTAACGTGACTAAGAAAATTTATAATGAAAACCCGATAATAGAAACGGAATCCGCATTTGGAAACAAAATAAAGAAAACATTAAAATTAAAATCTATACCGTTAGGTCTTACCATTGCCAATAATTTTACGTTTAAACCTTCAACGATGGATAAGGCTTTTTTACAATGGAAAAATAAAGGAATTTTAAACATAGGGGATCTTTATCATTTCAAGAGTTACAACAAACTTATGGACTACAAAACAATGAATATTTTAGATATTTACAAATCAGAAACTATATCTCTGCAAATACACAAGAACTTAGAAATAGAAAGCCTGAAATTTTAGATGAATGCTTGAATAAACATCCAAATACAGAAAAAATGATATCATATATTTATAATATTTTATTGGAAAGTGATATCCCATCAACGGAAATACATAGACAGATTTGGGAAAATGAATTAGGTCAAATAATAAGCTCAGAAATATGGGACGAAAGCTTACAACACATACATCATTGTTCGTTAAATGCTAAACATGTTCTTATACAGTTTAAAATTCTACATAGACTACATTATTCCAAATCTAAATTACATAATATATTTCCAAAATTATCGCCTATATGTGATAAATGTCAAATCTCAGAAGCAAATTTGTCACATTCATTCACTAATTGTATAAAGATTGTAGAATATTGGAACAAAATATTTAAGATAATTTTCGAATGTTATTAATATTACTATGATTTCTGATCCAAAGTTAGTAATACTTGGAATACTTGAAACGGACCAACTAGTCACAATGAACCAAAGAATTTTTATCGATTATTGTCTAATAATTGGGAAAAAAAAATTAATACTAAAATTTTGGAAAGGCCCTGCATCCCCAACAATTAAAATGTGGAATACAGAAATGTCGGAGACACTTCATTTGGAGAGATTGAGACTTGTCCTTATGGATAGGTTAGATCTCTTCAGAGAGATTTGGTCTCCATATATTAAATATTTACAGGGTCATAACGGTTCGGCGCGAAGACTTGACTGAGGCCTGAATATCTGAATGGATGAAGAAACATATATAATAAATCATGAATATATCTCCAAGGACGAATTAATGAATAATATTTCAATCTCCATCAAACTTTCAACACTCTCTTTTCTATTTTCTATTCTTTATTTTTTTCTATCCTTAATTAGAAAAAAAGTATAGAAACACATTATATTAAATTTTTAATATTAATGCGAATATATGTATCATTACTTGTATGAAAATATTATTGATGTCCTGTATTTTTAATTACATAAAATTGTGTAGTTTCAACTATACAATAATTTGGAAATATAAAGTCAATAATAATACAAACACTCTTATTATTATGAAAATATAATGAATATTATAGAAGTTCGGTTAATATTGTGTATTTATACAATTATAACATGGGGGACTTGTATTTTGAAATTAGAGGAAATATGGACATTATGACTAGTATGAGTATATTGCTAATACTAGGATGATACTATACACACTTCCAATTATACAAAATAATTAACCTTGATATGTATAATTGATAATATTATAAATAATATAAACAGTATCAATTTATCATTAATATTTATAGTTTTTATCATTGTATAAGAATGTATTTTGTAATTACTTTGTTTCTATAATAAAAAAATTTAAAAAAAAAAAAAAAAAAAAAAAAAAAGAAGGTGGGAGGGAGGGAGAGGGAGGGAGGGAAAGATAGGAAGGAGGGAGAAAGAGCGAGGGAGTGAGAGGGAGGCTTCCAAAATGGCTTCTACATCATCATCTGGTGCTAAAAGCAGGAAGCAGCCGTTCAAACAGCAGTATGTAAAGATATGGCAATGAATGCACTGTCAAGTAAGGTGCATAGAAGACATGTCAATTGGTAATGTCAACGAACTAAGCATAAACATTTCCAATGAAAGGTGGAAAGAATACTTATTAAATGTGCACAAATGCTCAATTAACGTAAGACACACTTTAATACAATTTAAAATTATACATAGATTATACTACTCAAAAACTAAATTAAATAAATTTTTCCCTAACGTTTCACCAATTTGTGATAAATGCCACTCAAGAAGCTACAATAGTGCACTCATTCATCTTTTGTACAAAAATTCAAAGGTTTTGGATTGAAATCTTTGAAATTTTCACAAAAGTGTTTAAAATAAAAATGACACGAAAGCCAGAATGGATTCTTTTCGGAATAACAGAAGGTAGTCCGGAATTAAATGCGTATCAAAAGAATTTATTTGATTACGGCTTAATAACAGGAAAAAAACTAATCTTAAAATTCTGGAGAAATGCTCCTATACCAACATTAAATATGTGGATTTCAACTATGTTTGAAACAGTACATCTGGAAGATATGAGACTCTGCCTGGAAGGAAAATCAGAACGCTTCTTTTAGACGTGGTCTGCATTTATAGAATTGCTACAAAGATAGGGTGCAGGAGTACTTCGGGCCTTGGTAGGGGGGGATGAAAAACTATGGAGTTGGTGGATTCATTTTGCGTGATATATATAACAGAGTAACTGGCTTTTTTTTTTTTTTCCTTTTCCTTTTTTTATAGGGTCTATCTCTTAACCCCCTTTCTCTAATTCTTTGACCAAGGGTTTCTTCTCCCTTTTGGCACGCTCTTTCACTATCACAACTCTTTTCACCTATTTCACTCTCTTTCTTTCTATTATTTTTCTTTAAAAGCCATAAAATTATGCGGTACAATGATTGTAACAAGATATATGTGAAGTACATTGATGTATTTACCTCTAATAAATAAAATATTAAAAAAATAAATTAAAAAAAAAAAATTGGTAACAAAGTAATGTATTCTTGAACTCTTAATGGGTATGACTGCACATTAAAAAAAAATCAGCAAAATGGCGCCGTGTAAAAATACTTATTTCCTCAACAAAATACTGATTTTCAGTTACTAGAATACTGAAATGCTCTGACAATACTTGGCAGCTCTGACAATAACAACATTTAAACGGTACATGGATAAGGAAACATATCAAGGAACATGGGCCAAACATGGGCAAATGGAACTAGCTTAGATGTGGCCTCTTGATCGGCACAGACGAGTTGGGCTGAACAGCCTGTTTCCGTGCTGTATGGCTTTAGGAATCAATGACTAAGTCTCTGTAAAAATTGTATGTCTATTTCCAGGCAGGAAGAACAATTAATGGGGCCATGCCAGGCTATCTCTGAAGGTCTTGATGATTCAATGCTACACGTATATTTGGCTCAGATTGTAAATAGCATTAGACAGCTTGCACACATATAAAGTGCCTGATTCACAGCAGTGTTATGGACATCGAGCATGTTTCATATTTCTCAGCTGCACTGGTCTATAAATAAATACTGTAGGACATTTCATTACATTTACAAAGAACTGTTGGGTTGGTTACATTTTTTCCTTTCAAACAGGAAGGTACATAAATAAAGACACAAAGTGTTTTTTTTATTTGTAAACCAGCATCTGCAGTTCCTTGTGTCGACAAGGTACATAAATATTTCACGTGAAATCTCTTTTCACTGCCAGCCACTTTTATACTAAGATATCTTGCAGTCTTACTTTTCTAACTTTCCTTTCAGTCCTCAATTTTTTTTTCTGGCTGTTAACAAATTCAATTTATTTTATAAAGTACAAGTATCTGCTACATGAGAGACACATCTCATAAATATATGAGATTTTCAAATAATGCCGTGAATAGACTCTTATTCTGGCAATTTTATAAACTGACTAGACAGTGCAGAACCGTTGGATCTGCTCCCCCAACGCAATATTCCACCATTCACCCGTTCCCCAATGCAACCAGTTCCCCCAATGCAATATTCCACCACTCAAGTATAGCCCCCAACTGCGCAGGCGCAGCCCATTTCCCCTCATCCCCAAACACTGCCACCCCTGCTCTTCATCCTCCCTCTTCTATCCCCTCTCCTCCTCCCCCCATCACACTCCTTTCCCACACCCTCAGTCACTCCCTCCATAACTCCTCTCCCCTCCCTACCCCCTCATATCCCTCTATTCCCCCACCCCTTACCTCACCCTATTCCCCCCCCCCCCACTATCCATCCTGACCTCCCCCACTACCTTCCTCTCCCTCTATTCCCCACTCCCTACCTCCCCGCCTCCTATCCCCAATTCCCCCACTCTCGCTCCTTACCTCCCCCACTTTCACCACTCTCCCTCCCTATCCCTCCTCTCCCTCAATCCCTCCCTCTCCCTCCCTCTCCTTCCCCTACCCTCAGTCACTCCCTCCCTCCATAAAAAGCAGCATCTGCAGTTCCTTCCACAGGCCATTCATTGTTAGCTGGGTTTAGATCCCATTGACTTGACGATTGGACCAGTTTTCATCGCGTGTGTGTTTGCGTGAGTTACTCAAACTCCACGCAGGATGCTCGGCCACACTGCAACCCGACTCTCCCTCTGTCCACTCCGGCTCAGCCACAGCTC
This sequence comes from Okamejei kenojei, assembly GCA_035221665.1. NCBI lineage: Eukaryota > Metazoa > Chordata > Chondrichthyes > Rajiformes > Rajidae > Okamejei > Okamejei kenojei. The sequence continues at coordinate 154,674,468 of CM069131.1, forward strand.
GGCCCATCCCCATCCCCGCCCTGCCCGCCCGCAACTGCCGCTCAGCCCGTCCCCACCGTGCCCACCCGCCTACCTGCCTGCCTGCCCGCTGCCGCACATGGAGGTGTTCGTCACAGTGGGCACCACAAATTTTGATGAGCTGGAGGAAAAGATCTCCTCCGTGAGGGTGAGATACCGCAAGGGCAGCGGCGGAGGTAATGGAAGTTTGCAGCCATTCACCCGGGGGGGACGGGTAGACGGGACTGCCATTGCCGCAGAGGGCAGCCAGGGGAGAGGGGTGAGTGAGGGAGAGAGAAACATGACCAGGGCCTCCACTAAATCCCCCCTCCCGCGACCACCGCTGGTGGTGGGGGAGACGGTAGACAAGTTACTATGAGGAAGGGGAGAAAGGAGTTTGTGTGAGGCGGGAGAGGCTGCGATGCAGGAAGGGGCACTGCAGTCCCAGCCGTGGCATTGACTGACAGGAGAGGAGACCAATCTGCATGATGCTGACTGTCAGGAGAAGAGACCAATCTGTGCATGTGCGGTTTTTAAGATTTTTAAACCTTAATAACTTTTAAAATATACCATAGATCAGAACAAAATGTAGTGCACTTGCAGCACAAGAGAACGGTGAGTAATGTGGCAAAAAAAATTGTAGCGCTATCATGTACCGTTTTTGCGCAAATAGAAAAATCACACAAACCAGAAGAGCACAAGATTAGTTTTAGTTATGTGTAGATAGATAGATAGATATAGATAGATATGGATAGATGGATAGATAGATAACATTAAAATGAGAATGTTAGTGAATAAAATGGATTCCTCGTCTGAGCAGCATATCACTAAATTGTAAAATATCAGAGGGCAATATTATCTTAAGTTCTGTACGATTGATAGCCATTATGTGACTGGTCCAGAAAGGACACTGATGAAGTTTTACATGTGATTCTTTACACCGGCATTCTTGATTGAACTTGAGATGAATCATGGGGTGGGTTTAAACTATACTTGTGGGGTGGGGGGGGATGGAGGCAGGATACAATGCAGGTTTAAGGCAGGTGAGGGGCTGTAAGTCGGTATGGAAAGTGATGAAAGGATGTTAGTAGGGCACAGAGCAGGGTACAAGGAAGGACTGTTGGAATGAATTCCATTAATTTGAATATGGGAGGCATGATGGGTAAGGCAGATGAACGCAAGGTGCAGATAAGTACATGGGACTGGGACATTGTACGAAGTAACTGACAATTATAGACAATTAAACTCAAACAATTTTGAAGGTGGTACGACGAGTCATAAGTGAAAGGAGTAGAATTAGGCCAGTTTGGCCCATCAAGTCTACGCCATCATTCAATTATAGCTGATCTATCTGAGAAACCCATTCTCCTGCCTTTTCCCCATAACCTCTGACACTCGTACTAATCAAGAATTTATCTATCTCTGCCTTAAAAATATCCACTGACTTGGCCTTCACAGCCTTCTGTGACAAAGAATTCCACAGATTCACCACCCTCTGACTAAAGAAACTCCTCCTCATCTCCTTCCTAAATGAACATCCTTTAATTCTGAGCCTATGGCCTCTGGTCCTAGACTCTCCCACTAGTGGAAACATCCTCTCCACATCCACTCTATCCAAGCCTTTCACAATTCTGTAAGTTTCAAATGAGGTCCCCCCTCATTTTACTAAACTCCAGCAAATATAGGCCGAGTGCTGTCAAACACTCATCATATCTTAATCTCATTCCTGGGATCATTCTTGTAAACCTCCTGTGGACCGTCTCCAGAGCCAGCACATCGTTCCTCGATATGGAACCCAAAATTGCTCACAATATTTTAAATGCGGTCTGATCAGCACCTTATAGAGCCGCAACATTACCTCCCGAGAGGCGGTTCCTCCAATTGGTGTTTAGCCACACTGACACTGGAGGATGCCTAGGACAGAAAGGTCAGTGTAGGAATGGGAAGGGAAATTAAAGTGTTTGGCAACCGGGAGATCAGGTAGGGCTTCATAACAAGAGGAATTCAGTATAGGAGCAAAGAGGTCCTTCTGCAGTTGTACAGGGCCCTGGTGGACCACACCTGAAGTATTGTGTACAGTTTTGGTCTCCACATTTGAGGAAGGACATTCTTGCATTTGAGGGAGTGCACCGTAGGTTCACGAGGTTAATGCCCAGGATGGCGGGACTGTCATATGTTGAAGGAATGGAGCTCCTGTGCTTGTATACACTGAAATTTAGAAGGATGAGAGGGGATCTTATTGAAACATATAAGATTATTAAGGAAATGGAGGCAGGAAACATGTTCCCGGTGTTGGGGGAGTGCAGAACCAGTGGCCACAGTTTAAGAATAAGAGGTAGGCCATTTAGAACGGAGATGAGGAAAACGTTTTTCACTCAGAGAGTTGTGAAACTGTGGATTTCTCTGCCTCAGGAGGCAGCGGAGGCCGATTCTCTAAATGCTTTCATGAGTGAGGTGGTGCTGGAAGACTGGAGGGTGGCTAATGTGTCTCTATTTAAGAAAGACTGCAAGGAATAGCCTTGGAACTATAGACCAGTGAGCCTAACAACTGTGGTAGGCATGTTATTGGGTTCAAAGGAACAATGTAAATATGCATTTGGAGAGACAGGGGCTGACGAGGGAGAGTCAACATGGTTTTGTCTGTGGAGGATCATGTCTTACAAATCTGATCGAGTTTTTTGAAGAAATAACCATAAAGGTTGATGATGGCAAAGCATAGGTGAGGTTGCATTTGGAGTATTGTTTTCAGTTTTCGTGCTCTAGGAAAGATGTTAAGCTGCAAAGAGTGCAGATAAAATTTACAAGGATGTTGATAAGACTTGAGGGTCTGAGGTGGAAGGAGAGGTCAGGTAGGCTTGGGCTTTATTTCTTGGAGCGCAGGAGGCTGGGTGATCTTATCGAGGTTAACAACAATGTGAGGAGATTAGACAGCGGAAATGCACAGATGGGGTATCAAGAACCAGAGTGCATAGGTTTTATGTTGAAAGGGGAAAGATTTAATATGAACTTGAGGGGCAGCATTTACATACAGAGGTGTTGGGTATCTGGAGCGAGGTGCCAGAGGAGGCAGTTGAGGCACATTCCGTGATAACATTTAAAAGACATTTGCATAAGTATGTGGATAGGAAAGGTTCAGAAGGATATGGGTCAAATGTGGGCTGGTGAGACTAATGCAGATGAGGCATCTTGGTCGGCGTGGGCAAGTTAATCCAAAGGGGCTGTTTCCATGCTGTGTGACTCTATCTATCAATCAAGTTATAATTGTTCTATTTATGGCTGCAAGTTGGTAGGACAAAACAATTATTTTAAAATTGAATTGTTCTGAAATTTGAGCCACAAAGACATCGCTAATGATGGGTGGATTAACTGATTAACCAAAAAGGTGCAATTCAATATATCTAAGGCAGGGCTAAAATTAACAGTGACAAAAAATATCTCTTTGATTTTCAAGAGCTTCTGAAGAATGGTGAGAATTAATGTAAGCTTGTCTCTTCCAATCAAAGCATGACGGCTAAAGAAATTACGTTGGACATGTGTAACTGACTGATACATTTGTTAATTTAGCACAGTTGCTACATTTATTGATGATGCTGATGCAAGTGCCGGAGTCACATTGAATGTTTAATCAGAATTAAACAAGCTTAACAATTAAAGTAGCTTCAATTCTTCCATTTCCACTGTTCCTCTTACCCACTCCCCATCATCATTATCGTGATTATCAGACAGCCTCACCTTCCTGCAACTATCTCTTTCGTATTAGAGCACCATGCAACCACCAAATACCTTGCGCCTCCCCACCCCCCCCCCAATCACTATCTATCCCAAGATCATCACTTGTCAGATCACCAGACAGCCTTATCCAATGCTCCTTTCTTCTACCTTTCTCTTGCCATCACCACAAATCCCACTCTCATCACCAATCCTCCAAGTGCAACCATTGTTCATAACAACAACTACCCTTGATTTTCATAAAAGTCCAATAATGGCATGAATGAGCAGAGGTAGAGCAAATACCTTACAGTGCCAGTCCATTGACTGGCATTAGGGTCTGAGCTAGAGGGAGCGGTTGAGCAGGCTAGGACTCTATTCCTTGGAGTGCAGGAGTATGAGGTGTGATCTTATAGCAATGTATTAAAATTATGAGAGGAATAGATCGTGTAAATGCACAGAGTCTTGTGCCAGAGCAGGACAATTGAGAGTGAGAGGACATATGTTTGTGGTGAGGGGGGGAAGATTTAATAGGAATCTGAGGGGTAACTTTTTTTACACAAAGGATGGTGGGAGTATGGAATGAGTTGCCGAAGAAGGTATTTGAGGCAGGTACTATCATAATGTGTAAGAAATCTTTATTCAAGTTCATGGATAAGTTCATAAGCTCATAAGGAGCAGAATTAGGCCAATTGGACCATTTGGACCATCAAGTCTACTCCCCCATTCAATCATGGATGACCTATCTTTTCCTCTCAACCTAATTCTCCTGCCTTCTCTCCAAAACCCCGGACGCCCATATAAGATAGATTTAGAGGGGTATGGACCAAACGCAGGCATGTGGGACTAGTGCAGATGGAGCATGTTGATCGGTGTGGGCAAGTTGAAAGAATGAATGCACAAATGAATGAATGAATTAATTGATTAATTAATTATACTTTATTGTCACATGTGACAAGTCATAGTGATATTCTTTGTTTTGCATACCCAAAGTATGTAAAGAGTCAATGGCAGACACAAAATGCTGGAGTAATTCAGAGGGACAGTCAGCATCTTTGGAGAGAAGGAATGGGTGACGTTTCGGGTCGAGACCACTTCTTCAGACTGCTTTTCATGTCATGGTGGGTCCGACCTGAAATGGCACCCATTCATTCTCTCCAGATATGCTGCCTGGCCCACTGAGTTACTCCAGCATTTTGTGTCTACCTTCGATTTAAACCAACATCTGCAGCTCTTTCTTACGTATTCAAAGAGTCACCACACAAAGGATGCCGTAAAGTTACAAAATATCGCACACCTGGTCCTCCTTTGTTTCCCCCCTCCCCTCCCCTCCCCGTGGTTCCCCCACGTCAGGTCCTCCTTTGTTCTCACACATCTCATGGTTAGTTGCCAATGGGCCAGTTTCCACACGGTATGACTCAATGACTGTAGCACTGCTTATGGAAAATTCCCAACATCGTCACCACTTCCCTTTGTTCGGCACTAGTCCTTGCTATCTCCATTGCACTCTCCGCCATTGCTTGTTCACATGTCCAATCCTTGGCACATTGCTGCGAAGGAGAGAACTGGGGTAGACACAAAATGCTAGAGTAACACAGTGGGACAGGCAGCATCTCTGGAGAGAAGGACCCGAAACGTCACCAATTCCTTTGCTCCAGAGATGCTGCCTGTCCTCCTGAGTTACTCCAGCATTTTGTGTCTACCTTCGATTTAAACCAGCATCTGCAGTTCTTTCCTACACATACTGAAGAAACTTGGATGTGCTTTTGGTATGGTTCTCATGTTACCTTTTTATATGATTGCATCAGGAAGCATTGATGATACAGATAAGAAAGAAGCAATGCTCAGATTTTTCACCTCATGTTCATACATAGGATAGATTACCAATATTATCGTATTACTCAGGTATCAGCAGAAGACATCAGCCCAAGGTTGACTGAAGGATATACAACTTTATTGATTAAGTCCTTGGCAGTCGAAAAATAGCTTGTACTGATTCAGTTAAATGTCAACCTCCCTCAGCCCCAAAATACTGAAAATATATTACAAGCATTTATCAACATGGCCAGGTACTGGTAATGACCTCGACCATTGACTCATTTTATTCAGTCAATTTTGAGAAAGGTTTCATTCTTTCCAAATCAGAAATCCTAATGTGAACTTTTATTCTGATAAATGATATCACTAAATGTGAGGGAAGGAACTGTAGATGCTGGTTTATACCGAAGATTGACACAAAAAACTGGAGTAACTCAACCGGTCAGGCAGCATCACTGGAAAAAGGAATAGGTGGCGTTTTGGGTCGGAACTCTTCTTCAGACTGCTTTTAAAAAGAAAATATTTATTTTTAGTTCTATGGGTGGGCCCAGAACCCGTTGAGGTAGGGGTGGAGGGGTACAAAGGTGAGGCCTCTGTTGTGGACAGATCATTCTATATCGGAAAGGGGGAGGTCAGGGGGGATAGTGAAAACACAACAAGGGTGGAGGTTGGGGTCAGAGGGGAGCAGGGGAGGGGACGGAGGTTTAGGCGAGGTACTATGGGGGGATGATGGGGCGGAGTGGTATGAGTGAGGATTAGAGTGTGGGTAGTCGGGGTAACCTGGTTAAAAGAGGGGGAAGGGCAATACCCAGTGGTATCACTACTGAGGTTCCCTTAGGGAGGGGGGAGTGGGGGGAGAGTAGGACCCATACCACAAGAGAATCGTACCACATAGTGGAGGAGACTGCATCGTGGAGGTTGTGGGCCTGGAGCTGAGCCTGGAACTCGAGTGAAGCGATGGCCCTGGCCCGCTGGTGGGCGGTGGAGGGGCGAGGGTCAGCAGAGTCGCTGCTGGAGGCACATGCGGGGGCAGGAATTATTGGATTGGATTGGATAAGGGTTGGAGGCAGCAGTCTATCACAAAATGCGAGTCTGGACTCTATCCTCATAGACCCTCCTTGCCAACCACTGGCAAATTGCTGACATAAGGATATACCAATGACTGAGGCAGCTGTGGTGATCCAGAAAATAGTGTTGGAGAAAATAGTGTTAGAGGAGCCCCCCCCCTTTGCAGTTGTCCAATGTATACAAGGTTCTTGCTGTTTCTAGTGACAAGAGCAGAGAATGGAAGGAACCCTTGCAAACTAACTCATTGTGATTCAAAGAGCCATTCAATTTCAGATCATACAAAGAAATGGTGGTGTGACAAATAACTGTTCAGTGAGGGGGATTAGATATTGTTCTCTACAGCCACGAGCCTGCATCCTGGACAAATGCCCATGTTAAGGAGATCTCTTTAGGGTCAATAAGGAACTTGGAAAGGTAGAGCAAATACACAGTTATTGTTTGTAGGAAGGAACTGCAGATGCTGGTTTAAACCGAAGATAGATACAAAAAGCTCCAGTATCTCTGGAGAAAAGGAATAGGTGATGTTTTGGGTTGGGTTAGGCAGGGGTTCACTTGCACCTCCTTCAACCTCATCTACTGTATCTGGCGTTCCAGGTATCGACTCTTATACGTTGCAAGACCAAATGTAGACTGGACGATCATTTCGCTGAACACTTTCGCTCAGTCCGCCTGGGCCTACCTCGTCTCCCAGTTGCCAAACATTTCAACACCTCTTCCCATTCCCACACTGACCTTTCTGCCCTGGGCCTCCTCCATTGGCAGTGAGGCTAATGCAAATTGGAGGAAGAACACCTCTTATTTTGCTTGGGCAGCTTACATCCCAGCGATATGAATATTGATTTCTCTAACTTCAAGTAACCTTTGCATCCCCTCTCTCCCCGTCCCTCCCACACCCTAGTTATTGTACTAGTTTCACTGTGACCTGGTGAGTTTCATTGTCTGTAACTGATTTTCACCTAGCCCATTGCCCATTGTTACTTTTGTGCATATCTTTCATTCATTTGTTCTATATTTCTCTATATCACCATCTATATCTCTTGTTTTCTTTTCCCCTGACTCCCAATCTGAAGAAGGGTCTCAACACCTATTCCTTTTCACCAGAGATGCTGTTAGACCCACAGAGTTACTCCAGCTTTTTGTGTCTAAACACAGTTATTGTGGCTGTGGGAACCAGTGACATAAACAGCACTAATACAAAGGTGCAGGATAGAACTGCAGATGCTGGTTTAAATCAAAGGTAGACACAAAATGCTGGAGTAACTCAGCGGGGCAGGCAGCATCTCAGGTGAGAAGGAATGGAGAGAACTGAAACAAAGTATCTGTTGAAGGAGTATCACTAGCTAAATTCCAAATTATAATGCAAAACCACAAAGGTAAACACTTCTGGATTACTATCTGGGCCATGTTAAAACTGGCATTGGGTCATTATGACAAGGGGATTAAATGCATATTTAATGATTAGTGTGAAAATGCACACCAATTCATGACAAAATTCAGATTTTCGTTCTGACAAAAAAAAGTCACCTGAATCTGATTTGAGACTGGTGTTCGGCAAATCAAGAAATTGGGACTATACTTTGGACTAAATAATGAAGTACAGAAATCTAGTCGGGGTAAATTTAGAAGGTTGAAGAAAAACAGCAAGACAATTGTTTTTTGGGTAAAGAAGCATAGGGAGATATATGGAGAAATGGTCACAAATCCAGGTGGGGCACAGCGAAAGAGAGGGGAGACAGGGAGAATGGGTGTTGGTTTATGTTTATACGGTCAGGTTGTAAGAGATTGCTACCCAAGTGAAGTATGGGGTGCTGACCCTCCAATTTGTGTGTAGCTTCACTCTAGCAATGGCGGAGAACCAGGATAAAAAGATCAGTACAAGAATGGGAAGTGGAGTTAAAATAATTGACAACCAGGAGATCCAGCAGGCCTTGTCGGACCGAGCGCAAGTGGTCAGCGAATTGCGCTACCAAGGGCTGTTGGATCTTCCAGTTGCTAATCATTTATACTTGTAACCTTTCTGTCCTAGGCCTCCTCCATTGCCAGAGCGAGACAACATGCAAACTGATGGAATGACTCCTCATATTCTGCTTGGATAGCTTACAACTTATCAGTATGAATATTTAATTCTCAAATTTAAGCTAATGAACCTACAACCCCTTCCTCACTTCTTTCCCTCCTTTTTTTTTCCTGTGCAACACTTGGACTTGCACCCATTTCCCCCTTCTGCCTATATTCCTTCCTCTGACCACATTTCACTCCTCTTCTATCCTTTTTTCTTATACCTTTTTTCTTTTCATCTCTGGACTTTGTCCAACCTGCCCTCACCGGTATTCACCTATCGCTCACCAGGTTTTGTCCTGCCCTCCTCTCTTACAGCTTTCTTCGCCTTCACCCCATAATCAGTTTGAAGAAGGGTCCCGACCCAATTTATCACCTACCCATGTTCTCCAGAGATGCTGCCTGGCCCACTGAGTTACTCCAACAATGAGTCTATTTTTGTAAACCAGCATCTGCAGTTCTTTGTGTGTACACTACACTATGATACACAGAAATCTTGCTGAGATTGTTTTGGGCATGTGTCATATGACATGTAGTTTAGTTTAGTATATGATCACATGTACTGAGGTGCAGTGAAACTGTACACTACTTCTATGTTTTGTATCATACACACTACCGACAATTTACAGAAACCAATGAAACTACAAACATGTAGTTCAGTTACTTATTGTCACTGATGTACAGTGAAAAGTTTTTAAGGTCATAAGTAAAAGGAGCAGAATTTGGCCATTCGACCCATTAAGTTTACTCCACCATTCAATCATGTCTGATCTATCTCTCCCTCCTAACCTCATTCTCCTGCCTGCTCCCCATAACCCCTGACATCCATACTAATCAAGAATCTATCTCTGCTTTAAAAAAATATCCATTGACTTGGCCTCCACAGCCTTCTCTGGCAAAGAATTCCACAGACTCACCATCCTCTAACTAAAGAAATTTCTTCTCATCTCCTTCCTAAAAGAACATACTTTAATTCTGAAGCTATGACCTCTAGTCTGAGACTCTCCCCCTAGTGGAAACATCCTCTCCACATCCCCTCTATCCAAGCCATTCACTGTTCAGTACATTTCAATGAGGTCCCCCTCATTCTTCTCAACTCCAGCGAGTACGGACGCAATGCCGTCAAACGTTCATCAAAGGTCAACCCATTTCTGGGATCATCGTGTAAACATTTTGCGTGCTAACGAGTCAGCAGAAAGACAATGCATGATTATAATCGATCCATTTACATTATAAGGGAATAATGTTTAGTGCTAGGAAAGCCAGCAAAGTCCGATCAAGGATAGTCCGAGGGTCACCAAAGTGGTAGATAGTAGTTCAGCACTGCTCTCTGGTTGTGGTAAGATGATTCAGTTGCCTGATAACTGCGGCCATGTCTTTGGAATGTGATGGGAAACCAGGCCACCTAGAGAAAACGTTCACTCAGGAGGATGTACAAACTCGACACAGACAGCACCCATCGTCAGGATTGAACCAGGGTCTCTGGCACTGCAAGGCAGCAGCCCTACCACTGCACCTCCGTGCCAACATCAGATGCCATCGAATGATGGAGAAGATTTGACACCAACTTGTGCTCTTAATTCTTGCTAAATATTTCCTATATGTATGTGCACTAATATGTAGGGTGTTGGGGCAATTAATCATAGTTCATAGCTGCCACCTTCAGGATAATATAGCACACTGTTCTTGTGCTTTGGTTCAGGATGATGTTTAAGAATTCCACACTGACATATGAAAGCAAGACCACCTCGGTTGGTAGTTTAGTTTAGTTTAGAAGTTTATTATCACGTGTTCTGAGGGACGGTGAAAAGCATTTTTTGTAGCGTGTTATCTAGTCAGCAAAAATACATAATTACAATCGAGCCGCCCACAGTGTACAGATACACGATATAGGGAATAGTATATAGTGCTGCTGTTGGAGTAGAGGTGTAAAAGAGTGGTGCAATTGTATTGAATGATTGCAGGTCCACTTCCGGGACAGCGCGCAGAGCAGGGGTTCACAACCTTTTTTGTCCCTTTTACCCCTGGCAACTTTAATAGCACATAACAATGTTATTTCACTTTTTTATGAACAACTTAATGAACAGATACCGAACCAAACACAGTCAGTCAATGAGAAAAAATATGTACAAATCCAGAATCAACAAATTTACCCCCTGGGTAGGTGAAATTCACCCCCTGGGGGTAAATTTACCCCAGGTTGGGAACCCTTGGCGTAGAGAGTCGCCTGGCATGGCACCATCTCGCATCTTACGAGTGTGGAATCAAATGTTTTGGAGAGATAGCCAGAGCAATCAGTGTCAAAGTTCAAGATAATGAGTGTGCCGGATCAAGAGATGAAGAGAGGAAGGTCTGGAGGAGCACATGGTAAACACCGGTAAGCAACTTTGGCAGATGGACAACAGGAAAAAAAAAGTACATGTGCAAACTTACAAAATGGGGCAGGAGTGGAGGAAAAAAATAATTCAAATTATTCCAAAACAGGTAAATAAATAAATAGTACATTCAAATTCTCTTGGAGCATGCTTTGTTGATTGATGATAGACACAAAGTGCTGGAGTAACTCAGCGGGTCAGGCAGTATTTCAGAAGAAATAGGATGGGTGACATTTCGGGTTGGGACTCTTCTTCAGGGTTAAAAGAGCAGGAGTGTTGTAGAGCAGAAGGATTTAGGAGTGCAGGTGCATGGTTCCTTGAAGGTTCAGTCGCAGGTAGATCGGGTGGCATTGGCCTTCATCAGTTAGAGTATTGAGTATAGAAGTTGGGTCATGTTGCAGTTGTATAAGACGTTGGGGAGGCCGCATTTAAAGTATTGTGTGCATTTCTGGGCACCATGTTATAGAAAATATGTTGTCAAGATGTAAAAGGGTACAGTGAAGATTTACAAGGATGTTGCCAGGACTATAGGGTCTGAGCTATAGGGAGAGTTGAGAAGGCTGGGGCTCTATTCCTTGGCGTGCAGGAGGATGAGGGGTGATCTTATAGAGGGAGTATAAAATTATGAGAGGAATACAGAGGAGTACAGAGGAGATTTACTAGAATGTTGCCAGGGTTCCAGCAACTATGTTACAGAGAAAGGTTGAACAAGTTAGGTCTTTATTCTTTGGAGCGCAGAAGGTTAAGGGGGGACTTGATTGAGGTCTTTAAAATGATGAAAGGGATAGACAGAGTTGACGTGGATACGTTTTTCCCATTGAGGGTAGGGAAGATTCAAACAAGAGGACATGACATGAGAATTAAGGGACAGAGGTTTAGGGGTAACGTGAGGGGGAACTTCTTTACTCAGAGGGTGGTGGCTGTGTGGAATGAGCTTCCAGCAGAAGGGTGGAGGCAGGATCGATTTTAACATTTAAAAGTAAAGTGGATAGGTATATGGACGGGAAGGGAATGGAGAGGTATGGTCTGAGTGCAGGTAGGTGGGACTAGGGGAAAACAAATGGTCGGCATGGACTGGAAGGGCCGAGAGGGCCTGTTTCCGTGCTGTAATTGTTATATGATTATATGGTTATATAGGGGTGAACCCTCGAAAAGCGTCTGCACCTGATGGTATACCTGGTCGTGTTCTAAAAAGCTGTGCGGACCAACTGGCTGGAGTATTTACGGACATTTTCAAACCTGTCACTTCTGAGGTCTGAGGTTCCCACCTGCTTCAAAAGGGCATCAATAATACCGGTGCCCAAGAAGAGCAAGGTGACGTGCCTCAATGACAATCGACCTGTGGCACTAACGCCTGTGGTGATGAAGTGCTTTGAGAGGTTGATCATGGCGAAAATCAACCCTACCTCGGCAAAAACCTGGATACACTGCAGTTCGCTTACCACCACAACAGATCAACGGTGGATGCGATCTCGCTGGCCCTCCACTCCACTCTGGACCACTTGGACAACAAAAACTCATATGTCAGGCTGTTATTCATCGATTACAGCTCGGCATTTAACACAATCATCCCTCCAAGTGGTTACCAAACTCACAGAACTGGGTCTCTGCGCATCCCTCTGCAATTGGATCCTGGACTTCCTCATTCACAGACCACAGTCTGTTTGTATTGGTGGTAATGTGTCAGACTCAATAACAATCAGCACGGGAGCACCTCAAGGCTGCGTGCTCAGCCCCCTGCTGTACTCACTCTATACTCATGACTGCGTAGCTGGTCATAGTGCAAACTCCATCATCAAGTTCGCTGATGACGCCACTGTTGTGGGACATATCACTGATGGGGATGAGTCAGAGTATAAAAGAGAGATCGAGCGACTGTCAATATGGTGTCAGCTCAATAACCTGGCCTTCAACACCAGCAAAACCAAGGAACTGATTGAGGACTTTGGAAGGAGTAGGATGGGGACCCACAGTCCTGTTTATATCAATGGGTCGATGGTTTAAAGGGTCAAGAGCTTCAAATTCCTGGGCGTGCACATCTCTGAAGATCTTTCCTGGTCCGAGAACACAGATGCAATTATTAAGATAGCTCATCAGCGCCTCTGCTTCCTGAGAAGATTACGGAGAGTCGGTCTGTCAAGGAGGACTCTCTCTAACTTCTACAGGTGCACAGTAGAGAGCATGCTGACCGGTTGCATCGTGGCTTGGTTCGGCAACTTGAGTGCCCTGGAGAGGAAAAGACTACAAAAAGTAGTAAACACTGCCCAGTCCATCATCGGCTCAGACCTTCCTTCCATCGAGGGGATCTACCACAGTCGCTGCCTCAAAAAGGCTGGCAGCATCATCAAGGACCCACACCATCCTGGCCCCACACTCATCTCCCTGCTACCTTCGGGTAGAAGGTACAGGAGCCTGAGGACTGCAAACAACCAGGTTCAGGAATAGCTACTTGAGGACCAGAAGGCATAGGTTTAAGATGAAGGGGTAATATTTATTAGGAATCTGGTGTGTACTGTTTTCACACAACGGGTGGTGGGTGTATGAAACAAGCTGCCAGAGGAGGTAGTTGAGGCAGGGACTATCCCAACATTTAAGAAACAGTTAGATTGGTACATGGATAGGACAGGTCTGGAGGGATATGATCCAAACATGGGCAGGTTGGACTAGTGCAGCTGGGGCATGTTGGCCAGTGTGGGCAAGTTGGGCCGAAGGGCCTCTTTCCACACTATCACTTTCTGATTCTATGATATTTATTTGTCCTCCAGTTACGACCTCATCGTGTCAACCTCATCTTGCAATACACATCTGATGAGCTTCAGGAAACCGAGCGGTTTGTTTTTCTTGACATTTCTGACCTTTTGCTTTTGTAATAAGCAAAATGTATTTGGAGACTTTTTTGGGAGTTGGATTGCTATTTCAAGTAGACTTCACACTGACGTGTCAGAAATTTCAATTTGGAAATGTAGATTTCTGCAAATTCTGAAATCTGTAAAATTCTAATGAGACCATGGAGTTGAAACCCCTCGATATTGTTTTCAAAAGCAACAAAAGATTTTGAGTTATTTTCATTTCTTTCATAGAAACATAGAAACATAGAAATTAGGTGCAGGAGCAGGCCATTCAGCCCTTCGAGCCTGCACCTAACGCCATTCAATATGCTCATGGCTGATCATCCAAGTCAATATCCTGTACCTGCCTTCTCTCCATACCCTCTGATCCCTATAGCCACAAGGGCCACATCCAACTCCCTCTTAAATATGGCCAACAAACTGGCCTCAGCTACCTTCTATGGCAGAGAATTCCACAGTCCTAAAAGACTTCCCCCTTATCCTTAAACTGTGACCCCTTGTCCTGGACTTCCCCAACATCGGGAACAATCTTCCTGCATCTAGCCTGTCCAACCCCTTAAGAATTTTGTAAGTCTCTATGAGATCACCCCTCAATCTTCTCAATTCCAGCGAAGTACAAGCCGAGTATCCAGTCTTTCTTCATACGGAAGTCGTGCCATCCCAGGAATCAGTTTGGTGAACCTTCTCTGTACTCCCTCTATGGCAATAATGTTTTTCCTCAGATTAGGAGACCAAAACTGTACGCAATACTCCAGGTGTGGCCACACCAAGACCCTGTACAACTGCGGTAGAACCTCCCTGCTCTTGTACTCAAATCCTTTTGCTATGAATGCCAACATACCATTCGCTTTCTTCACAGCCTGCTGCACCTGCATGCCTACTTTCAATGACTGGTGTACCATGACACCCAGGTCTCGCTGCATCTCCCCTTTTCCTAATCGGTCACCATTCAAATAATAGTCTACCTTCCTGTTTTTGCCACCAAAGTGGATAACCTCACATTTATCCACATTATACTGCATCTGTCATGCATTTTCCCACTCACCCAGTCTATCCAAGTCATCTTGCAGCCTCCTAGCATCCTCCTCACAGCTAAAACTGCCCCCCAGCTTCGTGTCATCCGCAAACTTCGAGATGTTGCATTTAATTCCCTCATCCAAATCATTAATGTATATTGTAAATAGCTGGGGTCCCAGCACTGAGCCTTGCGGCACCCCACTAGTCACTGTCTGCCATCCTGAAAAGGACCCGTTCACTCCTACTCTTTGCTTCCTGTCTGCCAGCCAGTTCTCTATCCACATCAATACTGAACCACCAATACCGTGTGCTTTAAGTTTGTATACCAATCTCTTGTGTGGGACCTTGTCGAAAGCCTTCTGAAAGTCCAGATATAACACATCCACTGCTTCTCCCTTATCCACTCTACTAGTTACATCCTCAAAAAATTCAATAAGATTCATCAGACATGATTTACCCTTCTTAAATCCATGCTGACTTTGTCCAATGATTTCACCACTTTCCAAATGCGCTGCTATCCCATCTTTAATAATTGACTCTAGCAGTTTCCCCACTACCGATGTTAGACTAACTGGTCTGTAATTCCCCGTTTTCTCTCTCCCTCCCTTTTTAAAAAGTGGGGTTACATTAGCTACCCTCCAATCCTCAGGAACTACTCCAGAATCTAAAGAGTTTTGAAAAATTATCACTAAGGCATCTGCTATTTCTGGGGCTATTTCCTTAAGTACCCTGGGATGCAGCCTATCTGGCCCTGGGGATTTATCGGCCTTTAATCCATTCAATTTACCTAACACCACTTTCCGGCTAACCTGGATTTCACTCATTTCCTCCATCTCATTTGACCCGCGATCCCCTGCTACTTCCGGCAAATTATTTATGTCTTCCTTAGTGAAGACAGAACCAAAGTAGTTATTCAATTGGTCTGCCATGTCCTTGTTCCCCATGATCAATTCACCCGTTTCTGACTGCAAGGGACCTACATTTGTTTTAACTAATCTTTTGCGCTTCACATATCGATAAAAACTTTTGCAGTCAGTTTTTATGTTTCCTGCCAGTTCCTGCCAGTTTTCTTTCATACTCCATTTTCCCTTTCCTTATTAAGCCCTTTGTCCTCCTCTGTTGGTCTCTGAATTTCTCCCAGTCCTCTGGTAGGCTGCTTTTTCTGGCTAATTTGTACGCTTCATCTTTTTCTTTGATACAATCCCTGATTTCCCTCGTTATCCACGGATGCGCCACCTTCCCTGCTTTATTTGTTTGCCATACTGGGATGAACAATTGTTGTAGTTCATCCATGCAGTCTTTAAATGCCTTCCATTGCATATCCACCGTCAACCCGTAAAGAATCAATTGCCAGGCCAATTCACGTCTCATACCCTCAAAGTTACCTTTCTTTAAGTTCAGGACCCGTGTTTCTGAATTAACAATGTCACTCTCCATCCTAATGAAGAACTCAACCATATTATGGTCACTCTTGCCCAAGGGGCCACGTACAACAAGGCTGCTAACTAACCCTTCCTCATTACTCAATATCCAGTCTAGAATAGCCTGCTCTCTCGTTGGTTCCTCCACATGTTGGTTTAGAAAACTATCCCGAATACATTCCAAGAAATCCTCTTCCTCTGCACCCCTGCCAATTTGATTTCGTGTTCCTTTTCTAGGTCTGCACAAAACTTGAGAGGCTTCAGTTTACAACAGAAGTCTTTAATGTTTCACTCAATGCTGGCAGCAAGAATAGTGACAATGGCTGCCCGCATACTGTCTGCTCACAGGATAAACTATATACAAGACATCTCCCTTTGTCCTCTGCAGCGGCACCTGCTGCATGGGAGGAGCAACAGGTCTTCCCATCCCACACAGTCCACCAAGCATCACGCTCCCCCTTTCCAGTTTGAACATCTCTATTCCTGAATGAGTCGCCTTGGGGGAATACCACGATTGCAACGTGTCGGTCGATGAAGGACCACAGGCAGATCAGCATTGAGTTCATCCGGCGGAACTTCATCAGGCCTGGGGGGGGGGGGAAGTCAGGCACTCCAGTATCCACACAATTTGGCACTGGGGTGTCCGACTACTTGGTTTTGGTCAGGTTCTGCGCAGACTTAGCTGGAGGAACGCGGCTTCTTAATTGTTCATCATGACGTTTGCAATGTCCATCTTGTCCTTGGACAGTGTACATTTTGGTTCCAATATGAGCCATGATCCTGCCAGCGCACCATTTGCTTTCCTTGGCCGTATAATTGCGGTAATATACGTAGTCGCCAATGTCAAATTTGGACTTGTTCGACTTCGTTGGCTGAGTGAGCGCCATATAGGAGTTACCGGACAGGTTAAAAACTTCGCCCACCCGAGTGACAAAATGTTGTACCTTCGACAAAATGGGGTCTGTGCTCATATAGTTGGCGACCGTCCTTGCGGAGACGGGGAAATCAGCGATGACCCGCGTGTTTAGCAATTTCACGTCCATCTCAATTTCCATAATTTCTTCCTCTTTATCGAATGTCAGATCGGGTCCAATCGGTAGATGAGACAGTGCATCAACATTGGCATGTTCAGCAGGCTGTCAGTAAATGAAGTGGTAATCACTTCCCATCATGATCAGGGCCCAACGTTGTAGGCGCAGCAACATCTCCGGATTGAAAATAGTCAGCAGCGGCTTGTGGTCAGTGATGAGCAGGAAATGTCGCCCATTCAAATATTGGTGGAACTTCCGGACACCAAACAAGATCGGCAGTGCTTCTTTCTCCGCTTGGCTGTAGTTTTTCTCGGCTCGTCAGCGTTTTGGATGCGAACGCAATTGGTTCTTCCTTGCTGTTCGGCGCCGTTTGTGAGATTACTGCTCCAAGACCAGATGGCGATGCATCGGCGGCCATTGAGATCGGCTTCGATGGGTCATAGCGGACCAAACGCGTCTTCTGGCCGAGCATCTCCTTCAACCTGGTGAATGCATGGTCACACTCTTTGGACCAGTGTCATTCGACATCCTGTTTTCGCAGGTTGTTCAATGGTGTGCACAAAGTCGAAAGTGCTGGTATGAACTTGCCACAGTAGTTAACCTTGCCCATGAAGCCTCTTTCTTCCGATGGCGTCAGACCAGTTGCCGAGATCACAAGTCCGAGATATGTGACCTGTTGTCGGAGGAATGCGCAATTGTCAATGCACAACTTCATGCTGCAGTTGTTCAGTGCCGTGACGACCTGTTTTAGGTTCTGCAGGTGTTCATCCTCTGTCCAGCCGGTGACAATTATGTCATCCAGGTAGGCGGTTACATACGGAATCCTGGTAACCAGATTGTCGGCCAGTTTCTGGAAAATGGCCGGCGCCAGTGCAGGTGAAAACGACAATCGGGTGTATCTGAACAGTCCCTTGTGCGTGTTGATCATGAGCAGGTTTTTTGTCTCGTCGTCCAGTTCCACTTGGAGATACGCGTCGGACATGTCCAATTTCGAGAAGTACTGTCCTCCTTGCGGCTTGCCAAACAGCTCGTCCACTCTTGGTATGGGGTGTTGATCAATGTGCAATTGAGGGTTTACAATCACTTTGTAGTCGCCACAGATGCGCACCTTGCCGCAAGGCTTCTGAACGACAACTATGGGTGTGGCCCAGTCTGAATGAGATAATTTCCATTTCTTCAAGATGGCAGAGTTCCTTGTCGATGGCTCCATCCGACTGAACAGAACTGGTCTTGGATTGAATAACTTAGGGACGGCATCGTCTTTGAGTATGAGCCATGCCTTCATCTTTGTGCAATGAGTCCAGGTGTGAAAACAGCTGGAAACTGGTCAGGAACCTACTGCAGGTTGTTCTCGCACTTGCTGACCATGTTGCAATCCGGGGTAGATGACAATGCCATAGCCATGATCTTAGATCAAGGCGTTCATCTCAAGATTGAAAGCATGGATCCAGTCGTTGGCGCACAGGGATGTACCTTCTTTACCAACGACGATCAGCGGCAACATCTGTGTCATACCATTACAGGAAACGGCGACAGTGCATTTGCCTTTCGTGGGAATGCGCTGTCATCCGTATTCAAAAAGGCGGATGTTGGCCGATTTCAGTTTCGGCGATCCGATCCTCTCCCAGATGTCCTGACCCACTAGTGACACAGCCGCACCAGTGTCCACCTGGAACTGTAGATGGACGTTCGAGACCCGCAGCAAAATCCTCGGCTTGTCGGTGATCGTGGACACACCAAACACGTCAATAGAAATGGTTTCTGCGATTTGGTTGACTGTGTTTTGTGCTTTCTTGCCCTTTTGCACCTTCCCTACGGATTGACACACTGCCTGGAAATGACCTTTTTGGTAACAGGCATAACAAACGGGCTTGATTATATGGGCACTCACGTTGATGATGAGCAGTCAAGCCGCACCAGTAGCAGGGTTTTGATCCTCCCCTCACAGGGGGACGGCTCCTCTGAAACTGTCCCACCTTCTCCGGATTTGCTCTGGGTCGATCAAGTGGTTTCTGGCTTTGCGGACGAGTCTGACGAACTGTATGCACCTCCTGAGGGAGTTTCGACGCTGTTTCGCCAGCCATTTTGTGCAGTTCTTTACTCAGCAGCTTGGCCATCTTAGCACACTGCAGCACATTCTTCAATGAGGCGTCCGATTCCTTGAGAATCGCCTGCTGGATGAATGCGTGCCTGCGGCCCATGACCAGTCTATCCTGCAACGCATTGTCTTGGCACTTTTCGCAGCATTGAGTTTTAAAATCACATTCCTTTGCTTTGTGTGAAGTTCGGCAAGAAATTCGGTAATCGATTGCCCTTCCTTTTGCACCGTCAGTAGAAATCAAGGCGAGCTGCGAGGAAATTTCAACTTTCTTCTAAATGCAGCTGCAAAGCCGTCGTGATTTCAGCATATGAGGCTTCAGTTACTTCTTCTGTAAGTAAATTTTGAAGCAGTGCAAAAGTTTCTGGAGACATTGATGAACACGAGAGTCTTCTTCCTCTGGTCAATCGTAATTGCCATACTTTCAAAATAAAACTCAGCACACATTAAATACGACGACCACCTTTCTCGCTCAGGATCGAAACAATTGAATTGCCGAGATATGTTTGTTTGAGTTCTGTTTTTTTAAACAAAAAATAGGCTCTTATCTGGGTCTTTGGATACCATCCGAAAAATCCCACTTCTGACACTTTCATGTTAGTTTTCCAGGTCTGCACAAAACTTGAGAGTCTTTGGTTTACAACAGAAGTCTTTAACGTTTCACTCAATGCTGGCAGCAAGACTAGTCACAATGGCTGCCCATATACTGTCTGCCCACAGGATAAATTATATACAAGACATCTCCCTTTGTCTTGTGCAGCGCCACCTGCTGCACGGGAGGAGCAACGGGTCCTCCCACCCCACAGTCCACCAAACATCACAATTTCCCATGGAATTCTGGAGTTTAAATAGCTTCTGTTCAAAACGAAACCACATCACTGGAAATGTCTCGACTCGAAACTTCACCCATCCAAGTTCTTCAGAAATACTGCCTGACCAGCTCCAATATTGTGTCTCTTTTTTAACATCATTATCATGTATGTTTAGGAAGAGCAGAAAAGTGGCAAATAAGACATTGGTGGCGAATACTTTAGCCACAGGGAGGCAGTTTAGTAGATAGGACAGCGAGGTGCATGGCAAAAATGAGAGGGAACATTGGTTGTTGAAACTGCACGTACTTCAATACAAGGGGCATAACTTACATCCTCCAGCACCTAGACCACCAGAGGACCTATGCGAGGATCCTGTTTGTTGATTTTAGCTCTGCATTCAACACCATTGTGCCAGAGCTTCTACACTCCAAACTCTCCGAGTTGACTGTGCCTGAACCCCTCTGTCAGTGGATCACCAACATCCTGACAGACAGGAAGCAGCATGTGAGGCTGGGAAAGCACATCTCAGATGCGCAAACGCTCAGCATAAGAGCACCGCAAGGCTGCGTACTCTCTCCTCTCCTTTACTCTCCTTTACTCTCTCTACACCAACGACTGCACCTCCGCAGACAAATATATGTGGATACTTGGCCAATAAACTTACTTACTTAACAGGTAAGGTAGATGAACTCAGGGTGTGGAATGGCTCAAGGAAAGGATATTATGACCATGAGAGAAATATGGGCGAAGGGAAAAGCAGGATTGACATCTTAATGCTCCAGAGTATAGAAGATACAGGTGTGCTAGAGGTAAAATAACAGTTGGGATGGAGTTGTGGAGGGCAGAACGTGACTGGATTTTTGATGAGGGAGGACTTACTAACAGTGTTTAGAGATGATACTCTTGGGGGATTGACCAGTGAGGATATATGGGTAAAAACAATGGGTGATCACGTTGATGGGAGTATAATACAGGCTCCCATAATAGTTGGTGGGATTAGGAGGAGCAGACATGTGAAACGGGTAAGGAGTGAGAATAACAGGGTCATATTAGTGGAAGATTTTAAGGGCCTGTCCTACTTAGGTGAATTCTTCGGCGACAGCCAGAAAATGGGCTGTTGCCACGTGGTCGCGGGGTGATGCCTGTATTGTCATGAGTTGTTTCCTCAAGTGTTGTAACTTTTTCTTGTCGCCGCTGGATTTTGAAATGTTCAAAACCTTTCGGCGACAGTGGGCTTGACATTGCCTGTCATCTCCTGTCGTAGGTTGTCGCCAGGATGACGCCGGGTGACGTTGGTTGTCCCCGGGTGATTATCTTGGTGATTTCCACTGGCGACAACCTATGTCAACTGCCGACAGTACAGGCGTCAAGAGAAGTCTTCCATTGTCTTCATTTGTCGCCGACAGGGTCGTAGCTTCTCGTGGGCAGAGGTGGGTTGACTTTGGTTGTCGTAGGTTGTCGCCTGTGTGGTCGAAGGTTATCATAGGTGTCATCATGGTTGTCATAGGTGTGGTCGTAGGTGGGCGTCCCAAATCACGAGGAATTGTGTCGCCGGTTGACGTAGCTTGTCGTAGTTTGACGTCGACTAGGTGGTAGCTTGTCGTAGACATTGTCTTAGGGTGGGTCCATTTTGGCGTCCCGCTACGACTGTGAACGTTGGCAGTCGTCTAAAAAAATCGCGTAAGTGGGCCAGGACCTTTAATTTCCTTAATGTAGACTGATGCACTCATAGAGCAAAGGGCTTGAACAGGGTGGAAATTGTTAAATGGGTCCAAAAAGGTTTCCCTGCTAGAGAATGTGCATTAATCAATCCCCTCTTGGGAATCAAGGTAGAACGAGTGACTGAAATGTCAGTTGGCAAGCACTGTGGGCCCAGTAACCGCAATCCTATTAGTTTATAAATAGTTATGGAGGAAGCTTGGACTGGCTCACGGCTTAAGGTCCTAAATTGGGAAAAGGCCCATTGTAGAGGCATTAGGTAGGAACTTGCAGAGGTCGACTGGATGAGTCTGCTTGCAAGTAAATGAATGTATGGCAAGTGGGAGGCCTTTAAAAGTGTGATGTAAAGAGTTTGGGGACAAAATGCTTCTGTTGGGGCGAATGGTAAGGCTGGTAGGTTTACGGAACCTTGGTTGTCAAGACCATATAACCATATAAACCATATAACCATATAACAATTACAGCACGGAGACAGGCCCTCTCGGCCCTTCCAGTCCGTGCCGACCATTTGTTTTCCCCTAGTCCCATCTACCTGCACTCAGACCATACCCCTCCATTCCCTTCACGTCCATATACCTATCCACTTTACTTTTAAATGTTAAAATCGATCCTGCCTCCACCACCTCTGCTGGAAGCTGATTCCACACAGCCACCACCCTCTGAGTAAAGAAGTCCCCCCTCACGTTAACCCCTAAACTTCTGTCCCTTAATTCTCATGTCATGCCCTCTTGTTTGAATCTTCCCTACCCTCAATGGGAAAAGCTTATCCACGTCAACTCTGTCTATCCCTTTCATCATTTTAAAGACCTCAATCAAGTCCCCCCTTAACCTTCTGCGCTCCAAAGAATAAAGACCTAACTTGTTCAACCTTTCTCTGTAACACAGTTGCTGGAACCCTGGCAACATTCTAGTAAATCTCCTCTGTACTCTCTCTATTTTGTTGATATCCTTCCTATAATTAGGCGACCAAAATTGTACACCATACTCCAGAATTGGTCTTACCAATGCCTTGTACAATTTTAACATTACTTCCCTACTCCTAGAAACATAGAAACATAGAAATTAGGTGCAGGAGTAGGCCATTCAGCCCTTCGAGCCCTTCCTATATTCAATGCTCTGATTTATAAAGGCCAGCACACCAAAGGCTTTCTTTACCACCCTATCTACATGCGATTCCACCTTCAGGGAACTATGCACAGTTATTCCTAGATCCCTCTGTTCCACAGCATTCCTCAATTCCCTACCATTTACCATGTACGTCCTATTTTGATTTGTCCTGCCAAGATGTAGCACTTCACACTTATCAGCATTAAACTCCATCTGCCATCTTTCAGCCCACTTTTCCAAATGGCCCAAATCTCTCTGTAGACTTTGTGAATCTACTTCATTATCCACAATACCACCTATCTTAGTATCATCTGCATACTTACTTATCCAATTTTCCACCCATCATCCAGATCATTGATGTACATGACAAACAACAGTGGACCCAACACAGATCCTAAGGCACCCCACTGGTCACCGGCTTCCAACCTGACAAACAGCCATCCACCATTACTCTCTGACATCTCCCATTCAGCCACTGTTGAATCCATCTTGCTACTCCGCCATTAACACCCAAAGATTGAACCTTCTGAACCAACCTTCCATGGGGAACTTCCATGTCAAAGGCCTTACTGAAATCCATATAGACAACATCCACTGCTTTACCCTCATCAATTTCCCTAGTTACCGCTTCAAAAAATTCAAGAAGGTTTGTCAAACATGACCTTCCAGGCACAAATCCATGTTGACTGTTCCTGATCAGACCTGTTTATCCAGATGCTTATATATATTATCTCTAAGTATCCTTTCCATTAATTTGCCCACCACTGACGTCAAACTAATAGGTCTATAATTGCTAGGTTTATTCTTTGAACCCTTTTTAAACAATGGAACAACATGCGCAGTACGCCAATCCTCGGCACTATTCCGTTTCTAATGACATTTGAAATATTTCTGTCATAGCTCCTGCTATTTCTACACTAACTTCCCTCAATGTCCTAGGGAATATCCTGTCAGGACCTGGAGACTTATCCACCTTTATATTTTTCAAAAGTGTCAGTACTTCCTCCTCTTTGAATCTCATAGTTTCCATAGCTACTCTACTTTTTTCCCTTACCTCACAGAGTTCAATATCCTTCTCCTTGGTGAATACCGAAGAAAAGAAATTGTTCAATATCTCCCCCATCTCTTTTGGCTCTGCAGATAGCTGTCCATTCTGGTTCTCTAATGGTCCAATTTTATCCCTCGTTATCCTTTTGCTATTAATATAGCTGTAGAAACCCTTTGGATTTACTTTCACCTTTCTTGCCAAAGCAACCTCATATCTTCTTTTAGCCTTCCTAATTTCTTTCTTAAGATTCTTAAGACATATTGAGACTGGTCAGGAAACAGGAGCCAGACATCAGGTTTAGGTAGTCGCGAGTATAACAAATACAGGAGTACACTTAAGTGGAAAATTAGGACTGAGTTGTTCGGAGAGGTTTGGCAAACTAGGACTTTATTTTAGTTTTGTTTTTTAGTTTAGAGTTGAAGGGTGAGGGGCACACAGAAGGTTAATGCACATTTTTTTCCCAGAGAAGGGAAATCAAAATCTAGATGACAAAGTTTTTAGGTAAGAGGGGAAAGATTTAAAAGGGACCCAAGAGGCAGGTTCTTCACATAGAGG
This sequence comes from Okamejei kenojei, assembly GCA_035221665.1. Lineage (NCBI taxonomy): Eukaryota > Metazoa > Chordata > Chondrichthyes > Rajiformes > Rajidae > Okamejei > Okamejei kenojei. The sequence continues at coordinate 154,699,149 of CM069131.1, forward strand.
GCAGTGAATAAATGGAATGAACTGCCGGAGAAAGTGGTTGAGGCATGTACACAATACACTGAAAACACATTTGAACCACAATATTGGTTTAGATGTATGTGGGCTGAGCACGGGCAAATGAGACCAGCTTAGAAGGGCGTTGGCATTGGATGAGTTGAGCCAAATAACTTGATTCCATGCTTACTTGATCATTTTATTTGGTGATTCTAGGGCTAAGGTATTTAACTTCTGAATGAACCAATTTTTGCCTTCACACCGCTTGTTTAAACTACATTTAGATTGAGTCATTAGTGTTGATTGATTCAGTTTTCTGTTGGTTCCCTGGAGGTTCTGTATGACGGTGTCAAAAATTGGAAACAGTGATCTTAGACTGCATGCTTAGGAAGCGGTAGAAGGAGGCTAATTCTTAACCCAATGATAAACAAGGGCAACATTCCAAATATCTCCGCTTCAAAGAACTGATGAACATAGTAATGGAAACTTGCAAACGACCATTGGATAAATGACTCAATTGCCTCAATTTTAATGTTACTTTAATAGCATCATTAAGTATACAACCATACAGCAAGGAAACAGGTCATTTGGCCAAATTCCATTTGCCTGCACCTGGCCCATATTCCTTAAAACCTTTCCTATCCGTGTACCTATACAAATGGCTTTTAAATGTTATTGTACCTGCCTCAACTATTTCCTCTGGTAGCTTGTTCTTTATGCCCATCACCTGTGCAGAAAAAGTTGTCTCTCAGATTCCTATTAAATTTTTCTCAACTTAAATTCCTGTCCTCCAGTCTTGATTGCCCTACCTTTGGAAAAGGCTGTGCATTCATCCAATCTATTCTCCCCATGGTTTTAAACATCTCTATAAGATTGCTGCTCAGCATCCCATGCTCCAAGGAATAAAATTCTAAACTGCTCAATCTCTCACTTCAGTCGCTCGATGGTCCAGGAATGAAAGAGGCTGCAAAAAGATGTTGCCTGGTCCTTCAGAGGTACTGACCGTCCACCTTGGAAGGGATCGTTAGGAGACGCTCTCAAAATGGCAGCTATTTCCATCAAAGACCTACTCTTTGACCCCGCCATGTATTATGCACCATAACTATGTAGCGCGACTATTAACAAAAGGGCTGCCATTACTGCCGTTAATTGTGCAACACCATTTTCTTTATTTTTCCTCTTCCACCTCTTGCTGACTGAAGTGATGGTCAGCTGCAGACCCACTTTCATTTAACTCCATCACCATTGCAGGCCCAGAACCACTCCCGGTGTTCCCACATCCCAAATGTGTGCAGTTTGTCGGTTAATTAGCCGCTGCAAAACTTGTCCTGAGTCTGTAGGGAAATAACATAGAATGAATGTGAACAGGTGATTGATAGTTGCAGTGGACTCAATGGGCCACGTTTCCATGTTGTACCTCTAAAATTACATCATGACATTAAATAAGTCCCCTCCTTATTGACCCAATGATGAGACTGAGGGGAAGGGAGAAAAATTGGACTTAGCAGATTTTTCTAAGTCTGCTAAGCAGGATGAGGTTTTTGGCAGAAACAAGAAAAAAAGCAGCTGGTGTAATTCACTTGAAGCATTCTTTGATAAATTGTGTTGATGGATCCTTTTTGCACAGGCTGTCAGTTTCTCTTTTCAAACTCTCACAGCAGCTTAGCAAAACATTCCTCTTTAGTTTTGTATACCGATCAGCAATGTAATCATCTGTGAAATCCAAAGAGAATTGGTAAGTTAGTTCTCAAATTGTCTTAGCACCTTAGGTAATAGGAGCTTCAGCGATTGCATGGCTCTATGCAGTAAGGCTCACAGGCTTCAAAAAATAAAGTGCTAGAGGAGCTCAGCAGGTCAGGTAGCATCAATGAAGGGAAATGGACAAATGTGATTTTGATAGTCTGAAAGGTCCCAAACTTCAGTAAAAGTTTCAGGCACCTGGCTGGTGCTGGCCGATGTCACGAAAGAAGGATCCTGACCTGAATAAGCGAGTTTGCTATTCCGACTGCGCATGCCCAGGTCATAGGTCACTGGAGATAAACATTGGATCGAACTGGGTCTCCGGCGCTGCAAGCGCTGTTGAATTGTTACAGGAGTTAGCAACACTAGTTCTCCACTGGTCCATGCAGAAATGTCAGCAGTCACAATCTAATGAATCACAGTCCGGTCCCCCTCAGCCTGGGTCCATTCTCACTCAGGCTGCCCTCTCGGGTTATACAGGGTTATTATACAGGGGCAAACCACGCAACCCTCTCCTGCATAACCCCAGGAGGCAGATTTGTGAATGGAGTCTCACTACCATCCCCGTCCCTTCCTGAGTGTCCCATGCCTGTCTGGGGGCGGCCGGAGATGTCCGGGGTGCCCCTGGACTGACACGACACCGGCCCGGAGCAATGGCGGCCTCAGACACAGCCAGCACGGAGAAGAAGCGCTAACTCCAGCTCAATTCTGCTCCAACTCCTGAGGAACCTGTTCCCCGATGGGTCGGGGACTGTCAGCTGCACCTTGCCCCTTATAAAGCTGCACCTCGCGCCTTAACCCCCTCAGTGCCGATGAAAGCCGAGCACCAGTCATCAACGGGGATACACACAAAAAGCTTCAGTAACTCAGCGGGTCAGGCAACATCTCTGGAGAAGTGTTTCGGCCCGAAATGTCACCTATTCCTTTTCTCCAAAGATGCTGCCTGTCCAGCTGAGTTACTCCAGCACATTGTGTCTACCTTCGGTGTAAATCAGCATCTGCAGTTCCTAGGGTAAAGGCGAGGCGGCGGGGAGAGAGGGAAGGGGAGAAGGATGGGGAGGAACTCGCTATCGTGGCTTAACCGCAGGTCCCGGACACCCCGTCTCTGCCAGAACTCCCCGCGCTAGGACAATCTCCCCCCCTCCTGGACATTGCTCGCCTCTGCAACCAACGTGCAAACCCCGGTACTCCCCGCGAATGTTAAACTAAACGCAACTGTGAGCAAAACACAAATACACACGTCTTTCACTCCCCCACTTCTCACTGTCTCTCCGCCGGTCCAGTCTCTCCCCGTCTCCCACTTGCATCTGCCCTCCCTTTCGCTATTACACACCACTCTCCTGCTGCCTGGCAGCCCCGTTTGCTTTTCTATTTCTCGACTGATCTTTGACAAATCCCATGATTCCTTGCGTTTTTCAGAATACCAAACTCACTTATTGCATGTACTTTGCCTCCTCAGATGATGGATAGTTTGACTCCTGAGATGGAGACAGCAAGATTCCCCCCCCACCCGTCATCCTGCAATTAACTAAACAAAACCAGTTCCACTATTCGCATCCTTGTATCACTCTCGTTAGGGCATCTTCCCCAGCCAACAATGGGCCATTGTGGACTCCACCCTAATTTGTTCTGGCCTTTCCTCGCTTCCAGTTCTCCCCAAATATCCTATAGCAAAGCAAGATAGTGCACTTCTGCGAAAACCAATGGGCTGACGTGTAGCATGCAACAGAGCGTAACGTTAGCCTTTTTGTCGGCCATTTCAGTAAACCCGACCCGACTTTGTATATCCCTCTCGCAGTGTAATCAGCTGTGTGGGGGAACATTTTGTGTGTGTGATATAGTGTTAGATTCATGACTCATAATTCTGTTATTTGTTGTGAATGATTAGATGTTAATAAATTATAATTCTGTTAATTTTCTTTTTTAATGTTTTGGATTCAAAGACGCGGGATTGGGATCGGACTGTGCAAGGGTGGAGGAGGCACTCAGAGCAAAGAGGCTGTGCCCACACAGCAGTGTAAAAGGGGAGACGTTTCCAATCCACTGGGGTACGAGCCAGACTCCCACCACACTGCTGCAGCACCTGGGCGGACCAAACAAAAGAGCCATTCCAGCACTCAGCCATTTTGGCAGAAAGAGGAATAAATGTCCGACAGTCAGCGACGCAAAGAAGTAGCGAATAGCAGACCGGTCCGGAGTTTGGGAGCTGGGCAGCGAGCATGATGGGGGAAGAAACCGAAGGGCCGTCTGTTCTCAGCTTCAGATCTCATGCCCGCCCTCTTTCCCCTCGTCAGTGAGTCTCTTTAAAGGGGCAGAGAGAAAATGAGAAGTTTTTCACCAAAGATCTTTGATTTATACGAGGATGTTTCCGTAACCGGCTTCTGTCTCTGCACTAGTATCTTTGCTCAGCTTTGGCGGACAAAGATGGCGGACACGGAAGCCGGTTACGGAAATGGGGCCGAAGATTACCCATGGATCTGCCCATGACTGCACGTCTTTTTTGTCGAGTACACTATCTTGCTTTGCTCCCCACCTCTATCAGTCTGAAGAACGATTCTGGCCCAAAACATCACCTAATATTTTATCCAGAGATGCTGCCTGACCCTTTTTGTGTCTATCTGCACTTGCACTCAATGGGGGCAACACAGTGGTATAGCTGCTGCCTTACAGTGCCACTGACACGGGTTAAATCCTGACTATTAGTGCTGTCTATACAGAGTTTGTACATTCTCCCCGTGACCACGAGGGGTTTTCTCCGGGTGTTCCAGTTTCCTCCCACATTCCAAAGACGTACAGGTTTGTAGGTTAATTGGCTTTGGTAAAATTATACATTTTAGTGTGCAGGATAGTGTTAATGCACAGGGTGATCGCTGGTCGGCACAGACTCGGTAGGATAAAGGGCCAGTTTCTGCAGTATCTTTATTTCCAGATATATGATATGCTTAGCTTTGAAGATGCCATCCTGTATTTCAATTACATTTTAAGGCTGAACAGATTGTTGCAGTGGGGTCTTTTTTGATGAATGACCAAGATCGCTATTAATATTCAGCCAGCAATCCGACAGTTAAAGGTACAATCTAAAAAAAAACTCACAGCTGCTAAGTAATTAACCATCCTTACATTGTCAAATTATCACTGAATGTCACAAATATTAAAATCTAGCACCATGAGCTGCCTTCAGTACTGCAAATGTTTTCATTAAAATCAAATACTATGCATGGTTTTTCTTTAAAAGGTATTGATTTCTGTTGATTTTTCCTTCCTTGCACCTTGGCTCATTCTGGTAAGGCACGAGGAAAGTACAGTTCGATTTATCATTAAAACATTTTACTGCAAATTGGAAAATACAAAATGTGATAGGAACATTGACCCAAATATAAAATGTCAGAAGTAATCATGAGCAAAAGAGATCTAATAATTTACTCCAAGAAATGTTAATTAGTTCCAATAATGTTCTTTCAAGCTCAGGGACTTGGGGATTATTTTGTTAATTTTGCTGTATATACTTTGCAGCTATCTTCTGGAATTGTAACAGGGCTTGGTGCAACAGCATTTGGAAAAAAGCTTGCTTTAGGATACAGTGCAACAGTGAAACAGGGCAAACCTAATTACGTTTTCCAAATGTTTTGGTGTACCTCACTGGAAGGTTCAATGCATCTGGGCATCAGCTGTGGACAGCACCAGATCCAGTGTAAAAATCTGATATAAAAGTCTGTTGTCACACTCAGTCCAAAGTTATAGGTCTTGGACATTGAACATACCAAAGAGCCAAATCTCATGCTTTCAGAAAAATATCAATGGATTGACAAAAAATACGCATGCCACTTGGTAAACTTTTTTTTCCCCCATTGGATTTTCTTTTTAAAAAGCATCAGAATAAAATACCATTCCTCAAATGTTTGATCATATTATCATCCTCAGCTTCTGGACTTCTTGGGCCTCTCTCCTCGGCCAGATCCATGCTGCTTGCCTCCTCTGCCTGTCCCCGCTCCACCTTGGCGCTTCTTCTTTTGTGCCAGGGCCTCCTCTTTTAAAGAATGTACCCAGAAAGCATCAAAGGATCCAGGAGGCTGGTAACCCGGCTCATTTGTAGGAAGGTCATCTTTCGACAGTAAAATGCAGATGGCAGGAATATTTCTTTTTACAGTTAAACTATCCAACCCTGCTTCAGAAACAATGGGTTCCCAGAGTTCTTCAACCTGTTTATAAAACAATTTGGTAATTTGATGAAGGCCTTTTATTCTTCTCTTCATGATTTCCACACAGCTGATTGTTTTGCTGACTGCTTTCCCGGTGCCAGTGAAAAGGATCTCTTTGGTACTATCCGACTCCATTTTGGCAATGGCGTAACCCATGAGATTTCTTATTTTGCTGCTTTCTTTCACTTTCATTTCAATAATATCTTTTGGAACATTAGCAATTGGCTGTGGACAAGGCAGCTCGGTGATTTTTGTTTTCTGATAGTTTTCCATTTTAAGGAACTTCCTGTAATTCCAAACAGATGAATATCAGAACTTGTCATTTTTTTTGGTTTATTTTTGTTAGAAGTACAATAGTGTGGTACTTGAGTACCTAATACATACATACATATTTCCATTCTTGTACAACTTCGTATTTTTAATTTAATAATAAAAGAACAGTGAGAGAAAAACGAAATAAAGTGTGTCAGAATAAATAGACAAGCAAGTAGAAACAGATAGCAAAAGAAATAAAGGACAGAGATGAGAAGCTAAAAAGATTGAAAGAAAAGGAGAAAGTATAGAAAAAAGAGATTAGGAGAGATCTACCCATTTCGTATTTTTGCCCATCCGTCACCTGGTTCTAAACCATTTAATTTCTAAGGTTGCACCATATGCTTGTAAAAAGTTGATAAAAGGAGGCCAAGTCTTTAAGAATTGGTCTACTTTGCCTAGTAGGAGGAATCTAATTTCTTCAAGATGTAGCGTTTCCGACATATTTGAAATCCACATTTTGAATGTTGGCGTGGTTGCGTTTTTCCAAAATTTGAGTATATGTTTTTTTGCTGTTATTAAACCGTAATTAAGAAAAGATTCTTGGAATATAGTTAGTTTACTTCCCTCTTCCATTGATCTAAAGATAATCAGTTCTGTATTGGGGTTCAATTTTGTGTTAAATAGTTTTGTAAAAATTCCAAAAATTTCATTCCAAAATTTATGCCGCTTTGTACAAGAGACAAAGGAATGTGCTATAGTGGCATTTTGAGTTAGACATTTGTCACAGATGGGGGAAACATTTGAAAATATTTTATTCAGTCTAGTTTTCGAATAATATAATCTATGTAAAATTTTAAATTGAATTAGGTTATGTCTTACATTAATTGAACATTTATTTACATATAATAGCTTTTTTTCCCATCTATCGTTCTGAATTTTTATCAATAACTCTTGTTCCCAGTCCCTTCTAATTGCCTCTGTCGTTGGTGTTTCTATATTTAGAATTAAGTAAGATATTAAATTGCTTGATTCTGCCTTTCTATTCATTCCTTCCTCTAATAAATCTGGGGTTAAAGTTTGATATCCTTGTATATATTTTTTTCAAATAATCTTGAATTTGAAGATATTTCTAAAATTATATTTTAGTTGTAATTGTTGGAATGATAAAAGTTTTCCCATTTCATACACATCTCCCATCATTTTATAACTGTCTATTTAAATATAATTACCCTCAATTATTAAATAAACTAAAAAAAAAATTGATATTGGAAAACACTACCTATATCAATGATCGGTAGAATAAATGCTATAAAAATGATTTTTTTTACCACAATTGTTATATTTATTTCAAGCCATCCCTTTATATCTCCCGAAAATGTTTTAAAAAAAAACAGATACTTTGGTTAATAGTTTTATTTGGGACTATAAAAACCATCAAATAAGTAAAAAACATCTATGTAAATCTAAAATAATGGTGGGACTAGCACTTACCAAATTTCTTATATTATTTCTGGGGCAGTTCAGATTAAGAATATGAATTTTTGGTTGGTAAATTTTAGATCATGAACCAAGCTGGCTAAAGATGGAAAAGGAAAACTGTTTGCCTTTTGATGTGGTTCGATTCTTTTTGCACCAAGGGAAGTACAAAAAAAAATGTATGGTGACAACCCTATAATTTCATAGCAATAGACGTATTTGGAAACAAATAGTTAAGACCCTACATATGGATAATTTGTCACTTTGTTTTGCCAATTATGAATAATCCCTTGTTTAGGCCCTCTGGATTGGGACAAGGGGTTTAAAGACTGGAATGATTTAGGAATTAAAAGGATAGAACACCTTTACAAAAAAGGAAAATTTCTTTCATTTCAAGAGTTACAGGATATCTATGGATTGCAGTCAAATAACATATTTAGGTATTTACAAAAATTAGAAACTATATTAAGTCAAAATACGCAAGACTATAAAAATAGAAAACCATGATTATTAGATGAATTGTTTAATAAACACCCAATATACAGAAAACTTAATAGCATATAATATATTATATATATCTAATACTATTTTGGATATGGAAATCCCAACTTCGGTAAATATATCGAACAAACATGGGAAAATGAAATAGGTTTATCTATAACGAAGGAAACTTTGGAAGAAAGCCTACAATGTATACATCGCTGCTCCTTAAATGCTAGACATATATTGATACAATTTAAGGTATTACACAGATTACATTATTCAAAAACGAAATTAAATAGAATTTTATTCTAAACATTTCTCCTATTTGTGATAAATGTCAGAACCTTGGAAGCTAATTTAACGCATAGTTTTGTAACACGTATAAAACTTAATTATTATTGGACAGAAAATCTTTAGAGTTATCTCTGAAGTTCTTAAAATTAAACTGGACGCAGATCCAAAATTAATAATATTAGGAGTTCCGGATTCAAATCTAATATTAGCAGTAAACCAAAGAAATTTCTTGGATTACTGTTTGATAATAGGGAAAAAATTTAATATTGAAATTTTGGAAGGGAACATTATCCCCCACAATTAAAATGTGGACAGTGGAAATGTTGGAGACGTTGCATTTGGAAAGAATCAGATTTGTCCTAATGGACAAATACGAACTCTTTGAACAGATATGGTCTCCATATACAGAATATTTGAAGGGGTAGCTGTTCTTGGCATCACAACTCAATGGGTACCCGGCAGGATCAGATGAAAATAACTTTCTGTTTTTCTTGTTGATTTGTATACACGTCTCGCTATTGATATCGCTATTTGAAATTGTGTTAATCACTATTAAGATGTATACTATAATCTCTCTTTTTTTAATATATATATATAATACTTTGTTTTAATTAAATACATTTTTTTTCTCTCTCTCTCTCTTCTCTTTCTATATAATCAAAATTATTATTTAATCACTATTCTTATTGATTAAAATCTATTTTTTCTTTTTCTACTTTCTAAAAAAATAGAAGTTTATAAGAATTTCTCGTAACATTCGTATACTTATTGAAATAAGTTGGTTGTGTATTTGAAAAGTTGTTAGATAGATATCCATAGATATCCTGTAACTCTTGAAATGAAAGAAATTTTCCTTTCTTGTAAAGGTGTTCTATCCTTTTAATTCCTAAATCATTCCAGTGTTTAAACCCCTTGTCCAATCCAGAGGGCCTAAACAAGGGATTATTCATAATTGGCAAACAAAATGACAAATTATCCATATGTAGGGTCTTAACTATTTGAAAAGTTGTTATACCGTTGTTATGATGGATTACTTCTAATAAAAATATTATTACGAAAAAAAAAAACAAAGGTTGGTGGGTATATGGGACGGACAGCCGAAGGGGACAGTTGAAGTAGCCACAATTGTAATGTTAAAGAAATATTTGGACAGGTACATGGATAGGACAGGTTTAGAGTGCGATATGGGCCAAATGCAAGGAGGGACTAGTGTAGATGGGGCATGTTGGTCGGTGTGGGCAAGTTGGGCCAAAGGGCCTGTTTCCACACTCTGTGACTAATAACAACAAGCTGAATATGAGAGACATAATGTGAAATTAAATAAGGGTTTTCTCAAATGTTATACTTTCTTGTGTTATACTTTCTCTTTTCCTAAAGGTGCTTATCATCATCAGCAGAGACATTGAGAAACCTCCAGTCGCTCACTTAGCAGCCATACCACAAGTTTTTAGAGGCAACCAAACCAAATCTGATCCTATCCTTGTCAGGTTCTAGCTCGTCTTAGGACCCAACAATTGCATGGCAAAGGTCGGTAACCTTACGCAACTTTGGAGGTCAAGGGACATTACCAGTATTTATACTCCAGAAGTTAAATACCAAAGACACTATAACATATAGTAGAACTATAACAAATAAATAAAACATGACAGACATATTCAATAGGTGGGCTGCATCTACAACTGAAAAATAGAAATAACATTTTTGGTCAAAGACCATTCTGGTCAAGACTAGGACAATCATTCAACTTCCCTTCCATCGACTCCATCTACACTTCACACTGCCTCAGCAAGGCTGCCAATAAAATCAAGGATGGGTCTTACCCCAGACACCCCCCGTTGTCCCCTCACCCATCATGCAAGAGGCACAGAGATGTGAAAATGCATACTTCCAGATTCAGGACCAGTTTCTTCCCAGCTGTTATCAGACAACTGAACCATCCTATCACCAACTAGAGAGCAGTCCTGACCTACCACCCACCTCATTGGAGACCCTCGGACTATCTTTAACGGGATTTTACTGGACTTTATTTTGCACTAAATGTTATTCCCCTTATACTGCATTTGCACACAGTGGACAGCTTGATTGTAATCATGTATAGTTTTCCTGCTGACTGGATAGCATGCAACAAAAAAAACTTTTCATTGTACTTTGGTACTAGTGAAAATAAACTATATTGATTTAAGATATTAACTCTGGTTCTCTCTACACTGGTGCCTGACCTGCTGAACATTACCAGTATTTTCTGCTTTTGTTACCGTATTCATGCTACTGCATCAACCAAGATCCATGAGCATAACAAAAGTTGGATTGTTATTGAACTTTCCTGATTAACTCTTTAGGAGAACCCTCGTGGTGCATATATTATCTAAATTATATGGTGAATGTTTTTTTGATCATGTTTCTTTTATTTCATTCTATAATTCATTCCATACTATCTCTTCTATTTGCTATTGTAGACTGTACCAGGCCAAGCCTACTTCTCACTCAGAGGTTAACCAGTTAGGTGACTGAGTATGGATAACTCAACCAACACCTGAAACAGAAATGTAGATGCAAGAAGCTACATATGCTCGTTTACCAAAAATAACCCAGTGCTGAAGTATTTCAGCAGGTCAGACAGCATCTCTGGAAAGCATGGATAGGTTATGTTTCAAGTCGAGACCCTTCTTCAGTTTAATTGCAGTGGTGGCGCTGTTGGACAGAGCGGGGGGGGGGGGGGGGGGGGGGGGGGGGGGAGGGAGGAGAAAACAGGAAGAAAGGAGGTGCCGCATAAAACCTCCTAAGTGACAGGTGGATACAAAAGCTGAACAAGAATATGTATTTACTTCTAATAAAAATATTTTACAAAAGCCAGAGATGAAAAGACATACGGCGTGAGATAAGGACCGAAGAGTTCTGAATTTTGAAGCCAGAGGAAAGGAATAAAGGTGGAGGGGAGAAATGGGCACAAGTCCAGGTGGGCATAGGGGGGGGGGGGGGGGGGGGGGGGGGGGCAGGGGTATAGAGGAGCACAAAAAAAATTAAAAGGGGATTGTTTGTAGATTAGTTAGTTAAAATTGGTGAATTCAATGTTCATGCCATTAGATTGTAAGCTACCCAAGCGGAAAATTAGGTGCTGTTCCTCTAGTTTGCAGGTGGCCTCACTCTGGGAATGGAGGAGACCCAGGACAGAAAGATAAGTATGGGAAGGGGGGTTAAAATGGTTGGCAACTGGGAGATCCAGCAGGCTTTGGCAGACACGACTCTAGTGTCTGGCGAATTAGTCTATACTGGGTCTCGCCGATGTAAAGGAAGCCAAAGGAAGCCATGAAGGAGGAAATCCACATTGGGCAGGAAATGGTGTTGGGTAGACTGATGCGACTGAAGGCTGATAAATCCCCAGGGCCTGATGGTCTGCATACCAGGGTACTCAAGGAGGTGGCTCTAGAAATTGTGGATGCATCGGTGATCATTTTCCAATGTTCTATAGATTCTGGATCAGTTCTTGTGGATTGGAAGGTAGCTATTGTTATCCTACTTTTTAAGAAAGGCTGGAGAGAGAAAACAGGGAATTATAGACCAGTTAGCCTGACATCGGTGGTGGGGAAGATGCTGGAATCAATTATAAAATATTAAATAGCCGCACATTTGGATAGCAAAAACAGGATCGGTCTGAGTCAGCATGGATTTATGAAGGGGAAATCATGCTTGACTAATCTTCTGGAATTTTTTGAAGATGTAACTAGGAAAATGGGCAAGGGAGAGATCGTGGATGTAGTGCACCTGGACTTTCAGAAAGCATTTGATAAGGTCCCACATAGGAGATTAGTGGGCAAAGTTAGGGCACATGGCATTGGGGGTAGAGTGCTGACGGATAGAGAAGTGGTTGGCAGACAGGAAACAAAGAGTGAGGATTAACGGGTCCCTTTCAGAATGGCAGGCAGTGACTGGAGGGGTACCGCAAGGCTCGGTGCTGGGACCGCAGCTATTTACAATATACATCAATGATATGGATGAAGGGATTCAAAGTAACATTAGAAAATTTGCAGATGACACAAAGCTGGGTGGCAGTATGAACTGTGAGGAGGATGCTATGAGAATGCAGGGTGACTTGGACAGGTTGGGGGAGTGGGCAGATGCATGGCAGATGAAGTTTAATGTGGATAAATGTGAGGTTATCCACTTTGGTATAAAAAACAGGAAGGCTGATTACTATCTAAATGGCATCAAGATGGAAAAAGGGGAAGTACAACGGGATCTTTTTCATTGTTCATCAGTCCTTGTTCATCAGTCTATGAAAGTAAGCATGCAGGTACAGCAGGCAGTGAAGAAAGCGAATGGCATGTTGGCCTTTATAACAAGAGGTGTCGAGTATAGGAGCAAGAGGTCCTTCTGCAGTTGTACAGAGCCCTAGTGAGATCACACTTGGAGTATTGTGTGCAGTTTTGGTCCCCTAATTTGAGGAAGGACATTCTTGCTATTGAGGGAGTGCAGCTTAGGTTTACAAGGTTAATTCCCGGGATGGAGGGACTGTCATATGCTGAGAGAATGGAGCAGCTGGGCTTGTACACTCTGGAGTTTAGAAGGATGAGAGGATATCTTATTGAAACATATAAGATTGTTAAGGGTTTGGACAGGAAACATGTTCCCGATGTTGGGGGAGTCCAGAACCAGGGGCGACAGTTTAAGAATAAGGGGTAAGCCATTTAGAATGGAGACAAGGAAACACTTTTTCCTCAGAGAGTTGTGAGTCTATGGAATTCTCTGTCTCAGAGGGTGGTGGAGACAGGTTCTCTGGATGCTTTCAAGAGAGAGCTAGATAGGGCTCTTAAAGACAGCGGAGTCAGGGGATAAGAGGAGGGCAGGAACGGGGTACAGATTAGGGATGATCAGCCATGATCACATTGAATGGTGGTGCTGGCTCGAAGGGCCGAATGGCCTACTCCTGCACCCATTGTCCTATTGAGAATTAAATGCAGTAGATGGAGTTAGAGGACGTGCACGTGAACTTCGGCCTCAATTGGAAAGGCTGCTGGGGTCCTGCGATGGAGGTGAGCGAAGAGGTATAGGGACAGGTGTTAGATTTCCTGCAGGTGAAGAGGAAAGATCTGTGGAATTCTCTGCCACAGAAGGCAGTGGAGGCCAATTCACTCGATGTTTTCAAGAGTGTTAGATTTAGCACTTAAGGCTTAAGGAATCAAGGGATATGAGGAAAAAGCAGGAACGGGGTACTGATTTTAGATGATCAGCCATGATCATATTAAATGGCGGTGCTGGCTCGAAGGTCAAATGACCTACTGCTGCACCTATTTTTCTATGTTTTCTATATTTTTCTAAGACCTGGGAAGGGGTGGTTTGCGTGGAAACCAAGGAGTTGTTGAGGGAGCAGAAAGGGACATGGATGAAAAAAATGCGACTGGTGGTTTGATCATGATGAAGGGAGCGGAAATGTTTGAGAATGGTGTGATGGATGTGGAGGCTGAAAGGTGAGGAGCAGGGTGGCTCTACCCTGTTTTTTCTGGGGGAGGAGGAATGGGAGCAGACCTAAGGGACATAGAAGAGACGCAGGTAAGTGATACATCAATGTCAGCCATGGGTAGAAACTATGTTTACTAAAGAAAGAGGAGATCTCTTGGATGGCCAAGGACGGAAAGACTCACCTTTGGGATCAGCTGCAACGGAGACAGAGAAATTGAGAGTAGGGGAGAGCAACATTGCAAGAGGCAGTGGGAGGAAGGATCGCCCAGATAAATGTGAGATAACTGACCCGCTGAGTTACTCCAACATTTTACGTCTATCTTCAGTATAAACCAGCATTTGCAGTTCTTTCCTACACATATTTAGAGTTTAGTCTGGAGATACAGTTTGGAAACGGGCAATCGAGCAACAATCACCCATACACTATTTCTATGTTACCCTACTTTGGCACACCAGGGGGAATTTACAGAAGACAATTAACCTACAAACCCGCATTTCTATGGGATGTGGGAAGAAACAGGAGCACCCAGAGAAAAACCACTCGGTCAGAGGGAGAACGTACAAACTCTGTACAGACAGCACCTAAAGTCATGGTTAAACTCCGGTGTCTGGCGCTATGAGGCTAGTAGCTCTACCTCTTCAACACTGTGCTGGAGAACCATAGTGGATAAGACATCATCCGGGGGGGGGGGGGGGGGGGGGGTGGACAGGTAACTTTTCAGGTCCAGGGACCCTTCTACAGACCAATCAATCTGATGAAAGACCCCAAAACTGAAAGGTTATCTGTTTAGACATAGAAACATAGAATTAGGTGCAGGTGTAGGCCATTCAGCCCTTCGAGCCTGCACCGCCATTCAATATGATCATGGCTGATCATCCAACTCAGTATCTCGTACCTGCCTTCTCTCCATTACCCTCTGATCCCCTTAGCCACAAGGGCCACATCCAACTCACTCTTAAATATAACCAATGAACTGGCTCAACTACCCTCTGTGGCAGAGAGTTCCAGGACTCACCACTCTCTGTGTGAAAAAAGTCTTTCTCATCTCGGTCTTAAAGGATTTCCCCCTTATCCTTAAGCTTGTGACCCCTTGTCCTGGACTTCCCCAACATCGGGAACAATCTTCCTGCATCTAGCCTGTCCAACCCCTTAAGAATTTTGTAAGTTTCTATAAGATCCCTCTCAATCTCCTAAATTCCAGAGAGTATAAACCGAGTCTATCCAGTCTTTCTTCATAAGACAGTCCTGACATCCCAGGAATCAGTCTGTTCTTTCCAAATAAGAGCATAAGAGCGGAATTGGTCATCCAGCCCATCCAGTGTAGTCCGCTGGTCAATCATGCCTGAATCTATTACCCCCCAGAGATGCTGTCTGTCTGAGCCGCTGAGTTACTCCACCACCTCATGCGGCGGAACACAAACCCCTTTTGATGAAGGGTCTCATAGAAACATAGAAAATAGCAGGAGTAGGCCATTCGGCCCTTCGAGCCTGCACCGCCATTCAATACGATCAT
The DNA here is from genome assembly GCA_035221665.1 of Okamejei kenojei. Taxonomy (NCBI): domain Eukaryota; kingdom Metazoa; phylum Chordata; class Chondrichthyes; order Rajiformes; family Rajidae; genus Okamejei; species Okamejei kenojei. The sequence goes on from CM069131.1 coordinate 154,714,561, forward strand.
GGCTGATCATCCAACTCAGTATCCTGTACCTGCCTTCTCTCCATACCCCCTGATCACATTAACCACAAGGGCCACATCTAACTCCCTCTTAAATATAGCCAATGAAGGGATAGCCAAAAGCAAATATAGCTCAACTACTTTCTGTGGCAGAGAATTCCAGATTCACCACTCTCTGTGTGAAAAATGTTTCTCTCATCTCGGTCCTAGCCGGTCTCGGCCCGAAAAGTTAATGTTCTCCAGAGTAGCCGCCTGCCCATGGAGTTACTCCAGCACTGACATTGCGTCTGTCCACCTGCAGCCCCTAGATGCTTCGACTCGCATCCGAACCCCTCTCCCTCATTTCATTTACCGGCGATTTCTCCGCGGCGAGAGGCGGACACCGAGCGCTTCCCGTCTCACTGCACCTGTGCGAGTGGCCGCTCCCCCTGCTCCTGCTCCTGCCGCCGCTCACAGGCCCCGAGATCCTAGCTTTAGGCGCCCTTGCTCCGCTATAGATCTTTCACACGGGCCGGACTGGGCCGGGGACGCGCTCCCTCCTCCTCGCCGCCGCCGGATATCCGCTCGGCCGCGCTCCCTGCGTCACCGACGCCACTTCCCGCGCGACAGCAGGCAGGCGGGGCGGGGCGGGCGAGGCGGTGATGGCGGAGCTGAAGAGGCTGCAGGACCGGCTGGACAGACTGGAGACTCGGCTGTACGGGGACAGGCCGCTGCAGGCAGCGCAGGTACACACAGGGAGAGGGGAGAGGGGGGGGATGGATCTCAGCGGCCCCGCCGCCCAGTCTGTCTGATCGCGGAGAGCTGCGTCGGCCCACATCTCCCTATAGGCCTCACTCTATTAAACTCTATACAACCGCAAAATAAGCTCCGAACTACAACTACACTGGGTTTGTCTTTTTGCCCTATTGATTGTAATTTTATATATGTCTGCGTGTGTAGATACTGAACCATTTTTCCGTTTATTATATTGTTTACAGAGTACTATGTTTACATATTCTGTTGTACTTTCATTGTTCTGTCTGAGACATATGACAATAAAAAAAACTCTTAACGATCCCTTGATCTATCACTTATCGCCACATTAGCTTTTTTTGATCTGGCATTCAAAACTCCAGAGCTCCACTACTCTCAATGGCCCCACAATTCAATATGATCACTGCGAGTTGTGCTAGCCTATATCTCTCCTGGTGCGGGCCCTTGCTGCCCCTCAGCTCCCCTGCGCCGCTCCCCATGGCTCTCAATCCCCCGATCTAGTATTTGCCTCTAGACTAAATACTTCTCATGATTTGGCATGCACAACTCACGGGGGTAGAGAACTCCAAAGCATCACTATTCTCTGAGGGAAGAATGAACTTTAGTTTTAATGGTTGGCCCTTTAAAACACATTTGAGGATCTCTCTGAAGTATCATATCATTGTTACAAAGCTTGTTTGTACATCCTCAGCCATGTGGACGCCTGGGTAGGTGAGGGTGGAAGGAGGTTCAGTTTCCAGCCAGACAGAGGGACCAAGAGTTGAGTAGGAGAATTCTATTTGGGAATGGGAGGAGGAATAGAGGGCAGAGTACAGGATGGATTAGTGATGGGTAGGGAAGAGAGAGCATGTATGGGAAAATCTTGTACAGGCAAAGGAGATATGTTGAACCTGAGATGTTTGGCACGGGCAGTATGGACCGAAGGACTTGTTCTTGATCCGTGTTGTACTAATCTATAAACCACAACGAACGAGTAACTCAGCAGGCAGCATCTCTGGAAGGAATGGAGAGGCAATGTTTCAGGTCAGGACCCTTCTTCAGATTGAACCAAAACATCACTATGCCCTCCCGAGGTGTTACCTGACCCGTTGAGTTACTCTAGCACTTTTTTTGTTTTACTCAAGATTCCAGCATCCTTGTGTCTCTTGTGCTGTTTTATGTGCTATGATAGTCTTGAGATTTTCTATATGGAGCCCAATGGTATCAGAATTTTGCTTCTGTTGTTGTGGTGGGGGAGAAACCTGGGTGACAGATTAGTGGTGAGGTGTGTGACTGCATTAGACAGGCATGCATGGCTGTGTGAGGTGCGACGGTCAGCTGTAATTGTGCACTGGGCAAGTTCTGGCATTTGGTGGGGATAGCTGGATCGAGTGGGAATAGTGACCGGGGACAGCTGTGGAATAGTTGGTGAGAAGGCTTGGACAGACTGACGTTTGGTGGGTGGGGATTGGCAGTGTAGAGTTGGCAAGACAAATGGCAAGTTGCATGGTTGCAGAGTGAAAGCCATTATTGCCACTCTTTGTCTTCTGCCATCCAGTCAACCTGCTATCCATGCTTGGCACCTGTTATCCATGCTGAGACGGTGGGCTCTCATCTTCCTAAGCAGCCTAACGTGTAGCACCTTATCAAATCATCATCATCATCATCATCGTTGAAAACATCAACGGACACAGTGTCTTACAATGCTATGCATGACAGTGATCGCAGCTTCTACTGAAGTGTGGATGGCCGTTGGCTCGCTAGGAGCTCATCCGCCCTTTGACAGGTCTTGTTTTTGGTCCTGCTGGGGGTCCACAGCCCCCTCCTCACCTGACAAACCAGGTGCGGGAAATGGTTTAGTTGCCGACTATCCGACCATGGAGCAGGTGGCACAGGATTACATGGTACCCGTGGCGGGGGGATCTCCCCCCAACCTGACGTCAAAGGCTTTCTGAAAATCTAAGTAAACAACATCTGCTGACTCTCCTTTGTCTATCCTGCTATTTACTTCAAAGAATTCCAGCAAATTTGTCAAGCAAGACCTCCCCTTCACAAAGCCATGCTGACTGCCTATTTTATCGTGAACTTCTAATAGCCCTGTATCACGGTGCAAGTCCACCCACGAGTGATCCTGAGTGAAAGAAAAAATCAAACTCGTGGTTGTCTACGAGATTCCAAGTTTATGTTCACGAGTTTAAACAAGTTCCCACGTGTATGTCTAATTTTGCCATTTACCTCTCATTTCTGTGATGTGCCAAGTTCCTCTCCCGAGTTACTCTTGAGCTAACAAACGACTACCGACGTGTGGAAAAATCATCACATGGTAAAAATGATGTAATGCAGTTTTTTCACTATAAAAAGACCCAGCCTGAAAAACAATCTCGACCCGAAACACCACCTATTTCTTTTCTCCAGAGATGCTGCCTGAGCAGCTGAGTTAGTCCATCATTTTGTGTCTATCTTTGGTTTAAACTAGTATCTGCAATTCCTTCCTTCAAACTTTTGAAGAAACAATCCTTCCAAAATTGCACTTAAAAGTCCATTTGAACGGCATTTGTTCAAAGTCTGGCATCAATCATTGAAAGGCATAGGCTGTTTTGTGTAGGGAGGAACTGCAGATGCTGGTTTACACCGAAGATAGACACAAAACGCTGGAGTAACTCAGCGGGACATGCAGCATTTCTGGAGAGAAGGAATGGGTGACGTTTCTGATCGAGTCCCTTCTTCAGACTGAAAAAACGTTTCGACCCTTCTCTCCAGAGATGCTGCCGGCTTGGCTGAGTCACTCCAGCTTTTTGTGTCTAGTAAGATTATTTTATTCTCTTAACTTAGTTCACATCAAAATGTTGGTAAACTTCTAACAAAAAGATTAGGTAAATTGAACATTAACGTTATTTTTTCCCCCGACAGCAAGGTCCGTAGACCAGAGGGATAGCAGTGTGTGTCTCTCTACTCACCCAGTATGTCCGTCAGAGCAGCCGTCCCACCGTCGCAACTTAAACTGTATAAAAAGCAGCGGGTCAAAACATTGCTGATTGGGCAGATCTGCCCAGAAACCACCCCTTTCACACTCACCCCAGCCCTGGGAAACAAAGTTTTCAGAGCCCTACAGTCACCCCAGCCCGCCCGCGAACCTCTGAATGAAAGACAAAGCTCAGATGTTTTCTTCAGCAGTGGTGTCCCAGAGTTTCCCAGCGCCTGGCCCAAGTTTCAATTTAAACTCGGGTAAACTGAGTTTTTATTAAAAACCCGAATACAATTGGCCCTTAATTGAGAATGTTTTCCTATATTGTACGGTAGACTATCATCCGGTGTAGATACCATAATTGTTGGAAAAATATGAATACGAAGCCTTTCTTGACGTCCTCTGAGCGAGGGCTATATGTATGTAGTGATGTTTGTATTTAATCTATGAGCCACTGTTGTTTGTTATACTATTCTTATACCAATGTAAAGCACTTTGGCCAATGTGAGTTGTTTTTTAAATATGCTATATAAATAAAAGTGACTTGACTTGACACAAACACAGGGGTTAGTTAAAAATTGGAGTCGTATCCCATCTACATCTCACACTCTCTTGCTGGGTTTCTAAGAAATGTCATTAAGGACTTATGTTATGTGTTTTTGCTGGACAGAAACCAACCCATTTACAACGTAAAGTTGTGGGCAACTTTTTAGGAGAATACTTTTGATGTAAAGAACCTGAAATTAATTTATTTTACATAACACACAAAAACAACTCTGGTCTTAATTACCAATGCAGCTTGTGAACTTATTTGCAGATGCGTCAACATCTATGGAGCGAAGGAAATAGGCAATGTTTCGGGCCGAAACGTTGCCTATTTCCTTCGCATCATAGATGCTGCCGCACCCTCTGAGTTTCTCCAGCACTTTTGTCTACCTTCGATTTTCCAACAAATTTGCCTATTACCTGCTGTTAGCGTTACGAGTCGCTAAGTTATGTCCACGAATATTGACATTCCCGCTACGTTATTTCTACGTGATTACCACGAGTTTGATTTGTTTTTAACTCGGGATCACTCGTGGCTGGACTCGCACCCACGAGTCCAGGGGTTTAAGTACTCCGTAACCTCACCCTTTTTAATGGACTAAAATCTTACCATTTTCTTTATCGTAAGGATGTATAAGAATGATCTAAGGATATTTGGATTCTTAGCTATTTTTCAAGCGATGAATTGTTTTACAGTTCTGTATGTCTGGAATTCTGGGAAGAGGGTTTTATTTACTTTTTTGCAGCTCACTTGCGGTCTCTAGTGGCTAAACCAAAATGTTGCAGTTTTGTACGATGTGCTATAAATGCATTGAAAAAGGACAAAAGGACTTTTATTGTCACATACACCAATTGGTGTAGTGAAATTTGAGTTGCCATGGCAGCACACCAATAAAAATAAACACATCATTATAGAATTTAACATTAAACATTTCCCAATGTGAGCGAAGGCAGCAAAGTATTATATTACATTTTTAGTTATGAATGGTATTATGAATTTTGTTTGAAAAGATATGTACGTAAGATAAAGTTACATGTATTAAAACACATCGATCTGAAGCACGGGTATGAGGTTGGGATAGACGTGCTGAGACATCTACTCCATTATAATCCACCTTAACACCAAAATGCAAGACATTAACATGAAAACTGGGGGTGATGGAATCACCTTCTGCAGTTGGAATGTAAAAGGAATTAATGAACCAATTAAAAGAGGCAAGGTTTTAGCTCACTTAAATAGACTTAAAACAGATATAATCTTTCTTCAAGAGACAAACCTCAAAAACGATGCTCAATATAGACCAACAGCAAAATGGATTTCTAAAGTGTATCATTCTTCATTTACGCAAACGTCTGGAGGGGTTGCAATTCTTATACGTAAAGGTATACCATTTAAACATACCTCAATAATAGAAGATATTGAGGGTAGATATATAATAATTACGGGTGAATTATATTCAATGAAAGTTGTTCTTATGAACATATATGGACCTCATTTCGATAATCCGTTGTTTTTTAAAAAAATATTTAATAATATTCCGGTATCTACACAACATGATCTAATAATTGGGGGGGATTTAAACTGCACTTTAGATAATTATCTAGATAGATCATCTACTAAAAGAAAAGTTACATCAAGCAAATTTATACATTCCTTTATTAATACTGCAAATGTTAAGGATGTTTGGAGAATTGATAACTTCTGGTCGGGAATACTCATTTTACTCACCTGTATTCGGAACCTATTCAAGGATAGATTATTTTTTAATAGACTCAAAATTAATTCCATTTATGTATGACTCAAAATATCATAATATTATTATTTCGGATCACGCACCATTAACATTTAAGATGAAATTAAACGGTATAACTAATAAACAATCTCAATGGAGACTCAACCCTCAAATTTTAAAGGAACAGGCTTGTTATGATTATCTGGGTAAAAACAGATTAAATTGTTTTTGGAGGGACTAATGACAAACCGGAATTTCAGCGTCACTTCTTTGGGACACATTTAAAGCCTTTATGCGTGGTGCTATAATATCTGCGCAAGCATACCCTAATAAGGAAAACGAAAGATGCAACAAAACTTTTAGAAAATGGAAATAAAGCAATTAGATATTGAAAAATGCAATATCTCCATCTAAGGTGATACATAATAAAATTGCAATATTCAAATATAAGCTAAATAAAATATACTCAAATCATGTTATAAAACTTTTTCAACAGACTAAACAAGTACATTTTGAATTTGGTGACAAAAACCACAAAAATTACTGTCACGGCAGCTTAGAAAATCAGATGAGGAAAAAAATGTTATATAAAATCAGATCAAAACAAGGTGAAATATTAACTTTGCCAAAAGATATTAATGACAGATTTCTGCATTACTATCAAAAACTTTATTCAACCAAACTAACGGGGCAATCGGATGGAATGGAAGCATCCTTCCATGAATGTCATATCAAAGGTTTAGATCAGGAAGGCAAAGATTTGTTAGATGCTGAAATATCAGTAAAAAACATTGAGGAATCAATCAGATCGTTGAAAAATGGAAAAGCCGCTGGCCCTGATGGCCTAAGTGCTGAATTTTTTAAGAAGTTTCACGACTTGATTTCACCACGTTTACAAGCGATATATAAATATGCTTACGAACAAGGAAAGTTACCAGAGTAGAGCTAATAGGACTTGATGTTTCAATCCCTGTAATAAGTCGGCACTCTTGCTATTTGCAGTGGGATTGGAGTGGTGAAAGGTAGGGTAGGTATGTCATCGGGGTCATCAGGTGGGCCCCTCCTTCTTTGACGTTTCATTGATAAGCCCACAACATCTCCAGAGGATTCAACGGTGATACCTGGCGTCCCAGTTACACCCCCTTCAATTCCATACCCTCCAGTATTCATCTTGCAGCCCAATTGTTGTCTCTCCTTTTAATCCAGATCCAATTGCTGCTTTTTTCCGCAGAATTTGATAATAGAAATATAGAAATTAGGTGCAGGAGCAGGCCATTTGGCCCTTCGAGCCTGCACCGCCATTCAATATGATCATGGCTGATCATCCAACTCAGTATCCTGTACCTGCCTTCTCTCCATACCCCCAGATCCCTTCAGCCACAAGGGCCACATCCAACTCCCTCTTAAATATGGCCAACGAACTGGCCTCAATTACCTTCTGTGGCAGAGAATTCCACAGATTCACCACTCTCTGTGTGAAAAACGATTTTCTCATCTCAGTCCTAAAAGATGTTGCATTTAATTCCCTCGTCCAAATCATTAATGTATATTGTAAATAGCTGGGGTCCCAGCACTGAGCCTTGCGGCCCCCCACTAGTCACTGCCTGCCATCCTGAAAAGGACCCATTCACTCCTACTCTTTGCTTCCTCTCTGCCAGCCAGTTCTCTTTCCACATCAATACTAAACCACCAATACCGTGTGCTTTAAGTTTGTAAGATTCGTTTTAAGTCAATAAGATTCATCAGACATGATTTACCCTTCGTAAATCCATGCTGACTTTGTCCAATGATTTCACCACTTTCCAAATGTGCTGCTATCCCATCGTTGGATTTCCAGGAGACGACGGGACTTGGGCGGAGGAGGCCTATCTTTCCTGCTGAGTTGTTTCTTTTCACCAAATTTCTCCTTTCCATACCTGTAGACTAGATCACCCATCTTCTCCAACTTCTTTTCTGGTGTTCTCTTGATTCCACTTAAGATTAAGCTCACATCTGCATTGATGATTTCCCACTCCTTGCTGTTAGACTTTGGCCATTTCACCAATAGCTTACGTCCTTGCATGTTCTCCACTTTACGATGTGCCTGGTTGTGTCTTGGACTGTTGCCTGAAACTTCTGCCACATCCCGTAGGGTGCTGATGCTCTGCGGATGTGGATTTCTTTTTTCCTGCGCTGAGTTTCATCCGACTGATTTGACCTTCCTCTTAACTGAATCTGGTCAATGCGGGGCCCTGGGTTGCAGATTTTCAAGCATTTTTTTCGACCCTGATGAATTTTGAGACCACGAGTTGATGTTACTTTAATCCAGCCACACCTACAGGTCTGAAGAACGTGTCCAGCTGCTAGCTTTTCAAGAGTTTTGCCACTTACTTGATTCAATGTCGTGTCCGTTCCAAGGTTTGTTTCCGGGTGGTCAGTCGATGAGTCATCTTGCGCCCTCGCTCTCGCAGACTCTGGGGGTATTTTTCTCTTTGAACTTTTTGTAGCCAAGTGAGGGTGGCTCTTGTGCCCTAACAAGGTGACGGAGCCAGCTGTTATGGGTAGCTAGCCCATAACAGCCCCGTTGGGGTCTATTTCCTCCTCTCAGCTGTCTCTCCAAGCTGTCACACAGTCTTTCCCTTGTCGTCAGCTGCACTTTCACAGCAGTCACTGTTTTTTCCTCCAGAAGGTCAGTAGAGCTAATAGGACTTGATGTTTCACTCCCTGCAATAAGTCGGCACTCTTGCTATTTGCAGTGGGATTGGAGTGGTGAAAGGTAGGGTAGGTATGTCATCGGGGTCATCAGGTGGGTACCCTCCTTCTTTGACGGTTCATTGATAAGCCCACAACATCTCCAGAGGGCTCAACGGTGATACCTGGCGTCCCAGTTACACCCCCCTCAATTCCATACCCTCCTGTATTCATCTTGCAGCCCAATTGTTGTCTCTCCTTTTGATCCAGATCCAATTGCTGCTTTTTTCCACAGAATTTGATAATGATTTGATTGCTTGTTGGAGGCAGCGACCCCTCACCCCCATTTTCTTTAATAGCCTGGTCATAGATGAACCAACAAATCCCCTGCATCCCACTTCGACAGGAAACTCTAAAGGAGTCACAATCGCACTCATTCCTAAAGTAGATAAGGATCTGGAAGATCCTGGATCATATAGAGCAATTGCTCTTCTAAATACTGATCAAAAAATATTAACTAAAATTTTATCCCAAAGGTTAAGTTTAGTGATTAATGAACTAATATTCAGTATTTTGGAGACACCCGCATATGGCTACGAAAAGAATTAAAGAAAGAATACCCCTAGAGTCTGCGAGAGCGGGGGCGGAAGATGACTCATTGATGGATATCACGGCTATAGACCTAGGAACGGAAATGACCATGAGCAATACATGCACTCAACAAGAACCATGCGCACAATCATCATCCGAGAAGAGGCTTCTGGTCTGCTCCTGCGGCTGGATGCAAAGGGCCTGAAAATACATCAAGGAAAGAAAGGGTGCTTGAGAGAGGGAAAACAGGGACCTCGCATTGATAAGTACTTCCTGAGAAGTCAATCAAATAAGTCGAATGAAGTCCAGCGACTGGAGACTCACCAAAGTTTGCAGGGCATCAGCCCCCCTGATGAAGGAAACTCAAGCACAATTACGCAGGCAGAGGAAGATACGGAGCCCATCCAGGCAAGAAAACCAGCAATGGAGAAAAAGATCAGCGGAAGAAAACCTCGCGTCAAATGGCCTGGAGCCTCGGAGAAGAAAGAATGGGAGACCATAAATGTAGACCTGACTCGTATCTTACAGGTTCTAAGGGGTACAGTTGAAAGAAAGTTTGATAAGATGGGGGACATTATCTATGGCTATGGAGCAGAACGATATGGAATAAGGGAGAAAAAGGAAAAGGCACCAGCTTTGAAAAAAAAAAAAAAGTCCAGACGGCAAAAGGAGATGGAATACCTACTCCGGGAGAGAAGGCAGCTCAAGAAGCAGTGGAGGAAGGCATCTGATAGTGAGAAGGAGGGCATCAACATTCTCCAGGGAAACATCAAAAACCGTTTAGCAACCCTGAGACGAGCAGAGTACCTGCGGAAATCAAGAAAAATGAAAGAACGAACAAGATCACGTTCTTCAAGACCCCAATAAGTTGTTCTTAAAATCACTTTTCATCAAGGAAAAGGGAGGAAAACTGAAAACATCAAGGCAGGAGCTGGACGAGCATCTGGAAATAATGCATGCGGATGACAAGAGACACCAGAAGACAGCCATTCCATCGGACATTCCACCAATTGGACAACCAGAGCACAAGATGGACATTAGTCCTCCAAAGTGGAGGGAGGTGGAACGGACAGTAAAGCGGGCAAAGAGCTCATCTTCAGCCTCAGGGCCAAATGGGGTTCCGTATCGACTCTACAAGGGTGCTCCTGATGTTCTTCGCTTCCTGTGGAGGCTAATGAGAATGGCTTGGGAGAAGAAAGTCATACCCAAAGCATGGTGCAGGGCAGGAGGAATCCTGATTCCGAAAGAGAAGGGATCCACAGATATCAGCCAATTCCGCCCTATCAGTCTCCTCAATGTAGAGGGTAAGATTTTCTTCAGCATCATAGCTCAGAGGATGACCAGCTATTTAGAGAGAAACAACCTTGTGGATACAACAGTCCAAAAAGCAGGCATCCCAGGGTTCTCTGGATGTCTTGAACATACCAGCATGATTTGGCACCAAATCCAGACTGCAAAAAAAGAAAAGAGAGATCTGCATATCGTTTTTCTTGACCTTGCCAACGCGTTTGGAACTGTCCTTCACAGTTTCCTCTGGGCATCCTTTGACTTCTTCAGGATACCAGAAACTATCGCAAGCCTTGTCAAGGCCTATTTTCAAGATCTGCAGTTCTGTATCACCTGACTTCACGACCACATGGCACTGCATGGAGATTGGCATTATGGCGGGGCGTACCATCTCCCCATTGATTTTTTACAATGGCTATGGAAGTCATCATAAGGGCCTCCAAGTGGGGTAGTGGGTGGCGAGCGGCTGAAGTCTGGAATCCGTCTACCACCCATCAGGGCCTACATGGATGACATGACAGTCATAACAACAACAGCACCTTGCACCAGGCGCCTTTTAGGGAAGCTTCAAGAGAACATCACTGGGGTTAGAATGAAATTCAAGCCATCCAAATCAAGAAGCATTTCCATAATCAAAGGCAAACTGACAGATCAAAGGTTCTTCATTGATCAAGAACCTATTCCAACTGTGTCAGAGAATCCAATCAAAAGTCTGGGAAGATGGTATAACTCCAAACTGAAAGACACTGATCAGGCTAACGAGTTTAGGCAAGAGGTCATCAAAGGTCTGACTACTGTTCGATAATTGGAAAAAAATTAATATTAAAATTCTGGAAGGGAACATTATCCCCCACAATCAAAATGTGGACTGTGAAAATGTCGGAGACGTTGCATTTGGAGAGAATTAAGTTTGTCCTAATGGACAAATATGAACTTTTTGAACAAATATGGTCTCCATTCATTGATTACTTAAAGGGGTAGCTGAGCTCAGCACCATAACTCAATAAGTTGCCTGGTGTAGGATTAGATGAAAAAAAGTATTGGGATCTGTATACGTGTCTCAAGAGATATTGTTATATGAAACTGTTCCATTCAATGTAAAGATGTATTCCTTTTAAAAAATATATATATAATCATTATTATTTAATCACAACGTCTTCATTATTGATTTATACTTTTACTTTTTTTTTCACTCCCTTACCTTCCCAAAATAAAATCAAAAACAGTAGCATATATAAATTATCCCGTAATATCTGTACAACGTTTGTGATAAGTCTGATTTATATTTGAAGTGCTTTTGTACCTTAGATAATATGCAATGCTTCTAATAAAAATATTAAACAAAATGTTGCAGTTTTGTAAGATGTGCTATAAATGCATTGAAAAAGGACAAGGACAAAAGGACTTTTATTGTCACATACACCAATTGGTATAGTGAAATTTGAGTTGCCATGGCAGCACACCAGTAAAAATAAACACATCATTATAGAATTTAACATTAAACATTTCCCAACGTGAGCGAAGGCAGCAAAGTTCAGTCCACTTCCTCTATGTTCACCCGTGGTCGGGGCCTATTGAGGCCTCCGCAGTTGCCGCTACGGCAGCCCGATGTTTCAGGGCTTCTCATCGGGATGATGGAATTGCGGCGTCGGAAGAACGCTCTCAGCGGCTTGGAGTTCCGAAACGGCCGCTTGCTACCGGTGCCCGCGGCTCCCGACGTTCACAGGCCGCGCTCGTCGGAGCTCGAACACTGAAGATCTCGGCGAAAGATCCCAGGCTCCGCGTTGTTTAAAGTCAGCGCCGCTGCGGCTGGAACCTCCGCAGACCACAGCTCCACAATTTTGAAATCGGCAGTCCCAGCACTTCGGAGCTCCAACACGGCGACCCGGGTGAGGCATCGCCCCACTCCGCGATGGTACCTGAGTGCTGCGCTGCCGCTGAAGCTGCATCTCGAAGCTCTGGCCGGTCTCTGGCAGGAAAGACCGCGCCAATTCAGGTGGTAGGCCGCAAGGAGGGGCGAAGATGCGGCTCGGAGGAAGGACGCATCCTCGCCCGGGTCGGGACTGGAAAAAACGGTTTCCCCCTCCCCCTCCCATCCCCCCCCCACATAAAAAGACTAAACGGCCTCCAGAACAAAACTTTTAACACCCTAAAAAAATTTTAAAAGGTGAAAAACGAACAGCTGCAGGCGAGGATGCCACTCTCTATGGCGGCACCACTTGGAGCTAGTGGTGGTGCCATAGAACCAAAAACCAAAGTGCCCCTCTAAATAATTGAGTACATTTTTTTTATTATTTTCAAACGTGAGCGGATTTCCATGTCAGCAATTGACGGGCTTTACGTCCAAACCTTTGATTAAAATTGATGAAAAGAACGATGAGATTGAGAAAATGACCTTTGTAGCAAAAACATCTTGACCCCAAATTTACACAATGCTTTTTTTATCCATTGTATTCCATTGTTTTCTAGTTTGTCGATGCCGTTGTGAAAATCCAGGCCTCTTTGGGAAATATTTCCAACAAAAGAGAGAGGATAAAGACTTTGTACAAGAAAAGTAAGTAGACATTATGCTCAGTACAAAATTGAATTACTTATTGCATTAATTTTTTAATTTAACTTTTGTCTAATATGTATATATTTTTCTAAATCACTTGATTCCAATTCTTTTCACTTTGAGCTCTCGGATTTTATGCAAGGAAAATGAGTCATTTATTTTAAAGTTTTAAAATCAAGATTATAAGCAATTACAATTGAGATCTATAAATCAAATAGAAATAAAAGGTAAATCTGGAAGTAAGGAACAAATATCACAGCATATAATTTCAAACCCCCCACTCTGCGGAAAAGATTATGGGTGATTTTATTATCCTCTAAGTTCTAACCTATCCAGCCTTTCCTTTATAATTGTAAATCTTTTTTACACCTTTCTAGTTTAATGACATCCTTCGTACAGCAGGGCAGCCAGAACTGTACACAGTGCTCCAAATATAATCAATGTCTATAACATGACATCCCAGCTTCTGTGCTCAAACCTCTGACTGATGAAGGAAGGCGTGTCAAATGCTGCCGCCATCATCTTGTCGACCTTTATTGTCATTTTCAAGTAACTATGTACCTGCATACCTGTGTTTCTCAGTTCTGCAACAGCTCCCAAGGCCCTGACATTTACTGTGTAAGTCCTGCCCAGATTTGGCTTACCAAAATTATATCTTAGGATACACTTTTATATCTGGACATGCATGTTATTTTAGTTTACTCAATGTGCATTCTAGTTGTTAACAAGTTCGAGTGATTGAACCATGTGTTCATTTAACAAATTTGTAGTAGCTCAATTTATTCAAAGTAAGATGACATTTAGATAAGGTTTCTTTTGATTAAGAAACATTATTAGTGGTAGAGTTATTATTCTTCAATCATAGTTTCTTCTACGTTCAGTCAATAATTTGTCTTTGTGCAATGTTACGTTTTGGTATCTTTGTAAGGTTTATTCCTTTTTATGTAAGTATTTTAACTAGCTTTGTGTGTAATCAATATTTGCAGTTGATGATCTAATGAAGTTCTTGGATCCTCAGTACATAGACAGGATTGATGTTCCAGATGCCATGAAACTTGAGTTTATTCTAGCAGGTAAGGAACAGTTACTTAAATTCTTTAATGATCTTAGGAGAAATACTATTGATGATAAATCTACTTTATCAACTCAAAATGCAGCTGATATTTTTATGTCAGCTAACCTTCCTGACTGCACTGCTGCAACTGACAGGCTATGTATATAATTTACATGCAACTATCATTCATTCACTATATTCTGGATCAATTATGTTGATTTTACTTAATTTCTTTGTTTATTTTTCTTTGAGTTCTTTCAATACATCTACTGCTGTGATTTACCATGTTAGCAATAAATAAAACTAAATCTGAAGGTATTTCACGCCCTCCATGATCACCTATTGACAATATTTGCTTTTGTGCAAAGGCATCTGTTCAACTATGTCTAATTTAACATTCTATGGAAGTTTTTGTTTAGTCTTTGAAATTTCCAAAGCCCATGTATTTAAAGCTGCTATAGGGATTAGTGAGCAGGAAGAAACTGCAGATGCTGTTTTACACCGAAGAAAGACACAAAATGCTGGAGTAACTCAGCGGGACGGGTAGCGTCTCTGGAGAGAAGGAATGGGTGACGTTACGGGTCAAGGCCCTTCTTCAGACTGAAACGCCACCCATTCTTGCTCTCCAGAGTTGCTGCCTGCCCCACTGAGTTACCCAAGCATTTTGAGTCTATCGAGAGATTATTATTGGCTAGAATCTTAACTCTGTCAAAAATCTTTGCAGAAATTGGTAAGATAAGAAAAGAACATGAGAAAGGAACAGTGTTATACAACCTGATGGGAAGTCATTTTTAATAAGACTGGGCTGAGAAACCCAACAGAAAAGATGGGGCAACATTTTCTCAGAGGGTTCCATATCAGGAATGAGCTACCAGGGGAGAAGTGGATGCAATTACATTTTTAAAATACAGTAAACAGATATATGGGTAGGAAGGTTTTAAATTTTACAAAAATCACGTTTCAAATCGCGTTTTAAATATGTGGGCCAAATACAGGTAAATAAGACAAGCCCAATCGCATGTACCAACTTGGACAAGGTGAGTCAAATAGCCTGTTTATATGCTGTACAAATCTTAGACTCGAAGTGACAGTTTTTGAAACCTTCTCTGAACTGCTTCAATGAATGAATACGTTTATTGGCCATGTATGTACACATACAAGGAATTTGCCTTGGCGCTCTGCTCGCAAGTAACAACACGACATACAGTAAACAATTAAGAATAAAACATTATAGTTTAAAATGTGAATGAAATAAAACACCAGGGCAAAAGGCTACAGACTTTTGGTTATTGAGTAGAGCTACTGCTTGTGGAAAAAAAGCTGTATTTATGTCTGACTGTGGTGGCTTCGACAGCATTCAAAAGCATTTACCTCCTTAAATTAGGAGACAATTAGTTCAGTACTCCAGAGTCAATCTAATCAATGCCCTATAAATACTAGAGCTAACCGTACATGTATTCAATTCTATCAACAATAAACAGAAACATTCTGATAGCTATCCTAATTACTTGCTGCACCTGTATATTAGCGTTGTGTGAGCCATGCACCAGAATGTCTACATCCCACTCTATCACAACTCAGAAATCTTGCCATTTGCATTAGCATTAGCATGTTTTCATATTTCCTGCTATATTGTATACTCATGTCATTTTCCTACTTTAAAATGAATCTATCAATATCCCTTTTTTGCCTCCTTATATTCTTTCACATTCTTTCCTACCTATCTTTGTCATCAAAAAATTTAGCAAGTAGACTTAGTAGTTCCATGTTCAAAGTTTTTCAAAGTCTGTCCCTTCTACATAATGAGATTCTATTCTGTGCATAGCATTTGAAATGACAATGTTATCAAATATTAGACCAGGTGCGGATCCGTTGGGCCCATCTCCCAAGAGTAATATTCCATCACAGACCCATAGCCCCCAACTGCGCAGTTCCCCTCCATACCCTCTCCACTCCCTCTCCTCTCCCTCTATCCCCCTACTCCCCCACTCCTCACCTCCCTCTTATCTCCCCCCCCCCCCCCCCCACACACACAATGAAAATCGTAATTTTTTTAGTTAAATGAAAATTTTCATTAAAATAAGCTAAACATAATGTTAGCTGTTAATGAAAACGGAAGGATTTGATAAAAACTTGTTTTTCATCGCGATTTTTAATGTAAATGAGATTTGGGATCCTATTGTGACGTCATTATGAAAGAAAACAGCGATTAAATCGCGATTTAAAAAAATATATAAATGAGATTCGGGATCCCATTGTGACATCAAACGTGGGTGACAGGCAGGGCAAGTGGAAAACTGGTTTAAAATGTGATTTTTGTCAAGTTTAAAATGTCAATAACTTGTAAAATATACCTTCAATTTATTCAGTCCATTCTTTCTTGTTGCATCTCTTGTTGCGTTCTGCAGCTGGGGGAGGGGGTCGGCTTCAGGCGGGGGCTGGTGGGGGGAGCGAACTGCAGCCTGGGGAGGGGCGGGACTTCAGCAGTGGCCAGTATTTTCCTTATAAAGATCACCCATCTTAGAAATTCCTTTATTTTTCCATTGTAAAAAAGCCTTATCCAAGATTGAGGGTTTAAACACAAAATTATTGACAATGGTAAGACTTAATGGTATAGATTTTAGTTTTAATGCTTTCTTTATTTGTTTCCAGATGCGGATTCCGTTTTCTATTATCGGATTTTCACTATAAGCTTTCTTAGCTACATTAGTATTAGCAAATATTATAATTTCAAATGGAGAACAATCTTCTTTTTCCATATTTAATCCAATTTGGTTTATTATCTATTTCTCCTAGCCAAAAATTCATATTTTTTAATATTAACTGCCCAGTAATAAGTAATAAAACATCAGATTTGGTAATGCTAATCCTCCATTTATTTTAGATTTACATAAATGTTTTTATTTATTCTATGGCTCTTATAATCCCAAATAAAGTTAGTAATTAAAGAGTCTATTTAAAAAAAAAAAAAATTTTAGGAAGATATATCGGATTAATTGAAATAAATATAATAATTGTGGGAGAAAAATCATTTTTATTGCATTAATTTTTCCTATCATTGAAATAGGTAAGCTTTTCCAGTATAAAATATTCTTATTTAGTTTATTCAGTAATGGAGGGAAATTAAATTTAAATAGAGAGTCAAATCTTTTTGTAACAAAAATCCCAAGATATTTAATGTTTTCATTTGTTATCTTAAAAGGGAATTGTTGTAATATATGTAACTTATTCAGCGTTATTGGCATAAGTTCACTTTTATTCCAATTAATACTGTATCCTGAAAGTGATCCAAATTCCGTTATTAGTTTTAACAAATTTCGGATACTTGTTTCTGGTTCAGTGATATAAAGTAATACATCATCCGCATATAAGGAAATTTTATTCTTAGTATCTGTAGTATCATATCCATGTATTTCCGGGTGTAGTCTTATCCTCTGGGCAAGGGGTTCTATTGCTAATGCAAACAATAAAGGTGATAGAGGACAACCTTGTCTACAACCTCGTGATAAATTAAATTTAGTTGATAACATTCGATTTGTTGTTATTCTTGCTATTGGATTTGCATATAGTAATTTAATCCAAGTAATAAACTCCTCCCCCAGTTTGAAAGCTTCCATCACCGAAAATAAATAAGGCCATTCCACTTGGTCAAAAAGCTTTTTCTGCATCAAGCGAAATAACTACTAAATCTTTTTTATCACTTCTTTTTGAATATATAATATTAAACAAACCGTCTTAGGTTGTATGAAGAATATCTTTTTGGTATAAATCCTTGTTTGATCGGGATGGATTAGTTTCATTAACAACTGAACTCAGTCTTTTTGCAATATTGTTGTTAATATCTTTTGATCTGTATTTAATAGAGCTATTGCTGTATATGATCCTGGTTCGTCCAAGTCTTTATTCATTTTAGGTATAAGTGTTATAATAGATTCATTCAACGTATCTGTAATTTCTGTTGTGTGTATATCTGTTCATATAATGAATTTCAGATATGGAACCATATAATCATGAAATATTTTATAAAATTCCGAACCTATACCATCAGGTCCCGGTGTTTTTACCGTTTTATAATGATCTAATAGATTCTTCAATTCCATTTATTGAAATATCAGCATTTAATAATTCTCTGTTTTGTAAATCCAATCCTTTCAGGTTACATTTTTTTAAGAATGCATCTATTTTCTATTTTATTTTACTGTTGCTTTAGCAGTGTATAAATTTTTTATAGTATTGCATAAATCTTTCATTAAATATCTTTAGGTTGTATTAATAAATCACCGTTTTGTGATTTAATCCTATGTATGTTTTTTTCCGCTTCAATTTTCCTTAATTGTCGAGCCAATAGTTTTTGGGGTTTGTCCCCAAATTCAAACTGTAATTGTTTAGTATGTTGATAAAATTTTATCACTTGATCTGTATATATTTTATTTAATTTATATTTCAATGTTACAATTTTTATTATGTAATATTATATCTGGTTTTGTTGCATTCTGTATATCTAATTGTTTAATCTCCTTTTCTAAATCTTGTTGTTCTTTTCCGAATCTTTTTATTATGGAATGCTTGTGAAGAGATCAATGTGAATTCCCCCGGAGATATGCTTTAAATGTTTCCCATAATAAGGAACGGGATATCTCTGGTTGATCATTTTTATTTCAAAAAAAAAAAATCTTAATTTGAATTATGATATATTCCTGAGTGGCTTTATTTTTTAAAATTGTGGGTTAAGTTTTCCACTGTCCTAAGTTTTCTATTTTGCCATTAATTTTAATTTTAAATGTTAAATGGCGCATGATCTGAGATTATAATATTATCATATTTAGGTTCATAAGTAAGTGAAATAAGTTTTGCATCCACCAAAAAATAATCTATTCTTGAATAAGTTTTATGTACTGGGGAGTAAAAAAGAATATTCTCGTCCCGTAGGGTTTTCTGTTCTCCAAAACATCTTTAATATTGGTCGTTTGCATGTATGCATTTAACAAATCACTAGAATGTGATTTAATTTTTCTTTGTTTTGTAGATCTGTCTAAGTAGGGATCCAGTGTACAGTTAAAATCTCCTCCAATTATCAAATTATATTGTGTTAATTCCGGGATATTATTAAATACTTTCTTAAAAAAACAATGGACTATCAAAATTTGGTCCGTATATATTAACAAGAATCATTTTTTTCTGTATTTAATTCTCCTATCACAATAATGTATCTGCCATCTTTATCAGCTATGGTTGATGTATGTTTGAATAAAGTCCCTTTACGAAATAATATTGCTACACTCTTGATTTATGTGTAAAAGAAGAATGATATATTTTATCTATCCATTTAACTTTCAACCTGTTTTCAGCATCTTTTTTTAAGTGGGTTTTTCTTGAATATAGATTACATCAGCTTTACTTGCCTTTAATATGTGCCAATACTTTTCCTCTCTTTATCGGTTCATTAATACCTTTAACATTCCAACTGCAAAAAGTTAATCCTTCATTCCCCGTATTTCTTTTTAAGTCTTGCATTTTAAATTTGTGGGGATCTACAATAGAGTCTAAAGATCAGCGCGATAGACCCAACCCAATAGTCGTTTGTGCTAGCCATATTAACATGGCTATCCCATCTAATGACTTCCGTCATTGATGTTGTTAACTCGGCCAGCTCCTGGATTTGGGGAATTATTATTCCATAGTAATATTTTAACGGGGGTATAATATTGAAGAAAGAAGAAAAATGGGGGTGATAATAGAAAAAGGAAGAGGAAGAAGATAGGGATTCATCCTATAAAAATATCTATATCTAAAGCTAACTTAAAAATCTAAGTAATATTAAACATAAAAAATATAAAGGCTATATAAAAAGAAAAATAACATACAATTAAGTTCAATTCAAAAAAGAAAAATTAGTTATTAATTATTAGTAATAGTGATTAGTAATAGTGAACAATCTTAATTAATAAAAAAAAGGAGACTAATAATAAAACCGCGTTGTGATCTTAATGTGTGTGTTATTTATTTATGTTAGTTATATGTTAGAACTAATTATCAATATCCAGATAACATTTTCGGATCTCGTTTTATTCCTCTCCATTCCGTTCGACATTGTCCATTCCATCAAGTCCAGTATTATCTTGTAGAGTCTCACTGAAATATTAAAAATCCATGTTGGATATCTAAAAGTGATAAAAAGTCAATATATTTACTTGTAGATACTCTTCAGGTCTTGAACTGTTGAGCAAATTCCAATGCTGCAGCTTGGGGTTTTAAAAAAGTGGTTCCGCGTTGTTATAAGTAACTCTTAAGATCGCTGGATAATTCAAACCATATCTCAGGTTTTTTTTCTACTCCCCTCATAAGACTTTTGGCTTCATTAAATGCTTTCCGTTTCCCCATTGACCTTTATTAAGGATGTCAGGGTTTATTATCCAAATAATAGTATGTTTATAAATATGGTAGAGAATTATTACAGTAATCAATATTCTGTGGATAAACCAGTAATTAAATGACAGTGGTGCTTGCATTTTTGTGACATTGTATTCTGTGTGAGCAGCAAGTGCATATTCTGTGGAGTAAGACAAGCTTATTGGGTTTGTTTTCTTCTCTCTACCATGTAGAAGAGGAGTTCATCCACTCCCAAGTACACCTTTTAGAATTGGTGAAGAAACAACAGCCTTATCTTGAGAGTGAGCATATTAAAGGTAAATGTGAGCTATTACCAGAAAATGTCCCATTTTTCTCCCAATCTCAGTTTTATTTATTTATTCAGATGATTCTTATGTTCTTTGAACTGACTATTCTGCACATTTGCTATTTAAAGCTCTTTAACTACGGCATGGTCGCATTTAGAGTATTGTGTTCACTTTTGGTCACCCTATTATAGGAAGGATGGAGTTAAGCTGGGAAGAGTGCAAAGAAGATTTATGAGGATGTTGCCAAGACGTGAGGGCCTGAGCTATAAGGAGACATTGAGCAGGCTAGGACTTTATTCATTGGAGCTCAGGAGATCTTATAGACCCACAGAGTCTTTTACCCAGAGTATGGGGAATCAAGAAGCAGAGGACATAAGTTTGAGGTGAGAAGGGAAAGGTTTTATAGGAGCCCGACCATAAGACATAGGAGTAGAATTGGGCCATTCCGTCTATCGAGTCTACTCTGCCATTCAATCATGGCTGATCTATTTTCCCCATTCTCCTGCCATCTCCCCGTAATCTATGATGCCTTTCCTAATCAAAAACCCATCAATGTCTTGGCCTTCACAGACTCACTGCCTTCTGTGTGAAGAAATTCTTCCTCATCTCCATTTTGAACGCAAGTCCTTTTATTCTGAGGCTCTGCCCTCTGGTTGTAGATTCTACCATTACTGAAAGCATCCTTTCCACATCCAACATTTTTGCACAGAGTGTGATGCGTATGTGGAATGAGTTACCAGAGGAAGTGGTTGAGGTAGGTACTATAACAGCATTTAAAGGACATTTGACAAGTACATGGATAGGAAAGGTTTAGAGGGATATGGGCCAAACAAGGGCAGATGGAGCATCTTGGTCAGCATGAGCAAGTTGGGCTGAAGGACCTGTTTCTGTGCTGCATGACTGACTATGACACAGAACATGAAGGGAACCTGAAATGTAGAAATGAATCTCCTCCTCATTTCTGGCATTATTTTTGCTGACCCCTGCTTCCCCTTACATTCTTTATCGTTCCCTGCTTGTCAGTCTTTCCCTTTTCTTCTCCCCTCTACTTTCTCTGTGTCTTAAAACATGTTTTGACTGTTTTCCTGTTCTGATAGATCCCTTCATCACTTTCCTTTTTGTATATGAATATTGCAGGATATAACCCTGTTGTGCATTGTATAAATATCTAACTAGGTGCTTGTATTTCTTCAGCTGTGCCTGATTATTCTTCAAAAGTGCAAGCACTGACCCAAGTTCAAATTGAGGAACAGGTAATTTCCAGCAAATGTTATCCTTTTCTTAATTGACTTTGCTTCATGGAATAAGTTTTACTTTGCAATTTAGCATTAAAAAAAATGGGATGCAATAAACTCTCCTGTCTGCTTTCTTTATTGTTTTGTTTAATTTTTTTGAAGGAATAATTTCAAACTAGTAATGGGTAAAAAAAAATTGAACATCTTTTAATTATTTGAATTGGTGACTTTACTTGTTCTCAGCTTAAGAGATATTTGTAAATCTATTTTCCAACATTTTTCTTTCTCTGTATTTTATACAGGATCAGTGTAATGCAATCACAGAAGATGTAACCAAGATGCTAGATGAGTATAATAAAATGGTATCCTTTAGTTTATGGCGTACATAATTCTTTTATATGGTCCCTTAGATTATGTAGCTTGTGTGCAATTCACTCCATTCAGCACAATAGCATTTCCACTGCAATACACAGCGTGAAGAACACTTGTCTGCCACTTTTCAATTCACCTTGTGTGGATTAACGATGATTGGGGGGGGGGGGGGGGAATGAAAATGGAATTCAAGCATGTTTTTGACATCTTTTTAGTAATCATTTTTACCTTAAATTATATTTACAATGCATATTTTTTCTTCCCATTACCCAAAGCCTACTTTCTCCATGTGGCATATGAACTTAAAAAACATAAAAGATGGGCAATTTGGACAACATTTATTTATATTTAACTGAGCTTCGTCTGTATTTCTAGCAGTTTGGGATAATAGGTGTGTGTATGTGTGTCATTACACATATCTGTCAAAGGGCACAGGTTCAGATGGGTACATCTGATCAGAAATGATGAACATAAGAGGATCCATGCTAACCCTGCATGCGCATAAACTAAACCTAGTTGGAAAAAGGTTATGCTTATTTGTTTCTAAGCTAATTTATCCCACATATTTGGGTCGCTATTTGTAAATTCTGTGTGAGTATTTCTGTGACTCAAGTGCCTGTAAGATGGGAGGGGGGGGGGGGACGCCTGCAGTCAGCAGTTTTGGTGCTGTTGTGGTGGGTTCTTGGAGCTTGGAAGATAGACAATGGAATTATTTTTATCATCGTGATTTTAAGGATATGATTTAATTTATTTTGTCATTCAATTTCTCTCACCATATCCCCGTTTACATTTTCTATTTTTTTTCTTCCCTTTCTCTGGATCTGAAAAATTGTATTTTAACCTTTTCTGGTTCTGATGAATTAACAGAGATTAACTTGACAAATTAACTCATACTTCCCTATCCATGGATGGGGCATGACCTGCTCAGTATTTACATTCCCTCTTTTAATAATATTTAAAATCTTCAGCATTTATTGTATTTTGCATTTGTAGTATAATTCGTATCTGGAGTTAACACTTAAAAAATTGTGATTTTATATTGTGCTTTCAGGATGCTGCAAATACCATTAATGTACCTTAACTTTGTCCATCAGATTTTACTTCTTTCAAAACAATTTGTTCAGTGGGAAGAAATGCTAACGAAGTTTGAAGCTGCAAAACAAATAAAGCCATCCTCTGACTGACATTATGTAGAGTAAATGGATCAAAATGTGGAAGTCAAGATCATTATTCTCTTTATTCTCAACATAACATTGAACATGTAATGAATAATTAAAACATAAACTGTTCTAACATGTGTTCCTTATAATAATGTATATTAAAATCTTTTGCGGTAATATAACTAGCATGTATAAGTCATAGCAATCAGAATAGTAGATTAATTCCCAAGTGCTCGGTTTCACATCTGCAAGTTTGCATTATAATATTTAAAACATAAACTGTAAATATATCTTTATTTAAAACAGGTCAGTTATGTTGACTGTCAGTTTCTTTTTGTAATATTTAAGGTCTGCTGTGATTAGTGCAATTCTGATGCAAGCTTTTTGTGAACCAATGTACCACTAAAATTCTTCAGTTTGCTGCTGAATTAATTGTTAAGAAAATTTTATATTTCTAATTCTAAATTCTTGCTTTTTTTTGCATTATTGTGATAATTAATATGTTAAACTGCAATTCTACCATTCTCTAATTCTCTTGCACATACTTGAATAGATGTCCAACAGTTGCCTCTAGCTGGAATCCTTGAATGTTATAATTGCAAAGATAGACACAAAATGCTGAAGTACCTTAGTGGGTCAGATAGCATCTTTGGAGAAAATAGACAAGTGATGTTCTGGATCGGGACCCTTGTTCAGACTGATTGATGTGGGGGAGGGGTGACTGGAAGTGATGGGAAAAAAAACAGGACAAATTGGGGCCGGCAACACATGGCCTAAGGACGTTCCTGATAGGCTGATTAATGGTGTGAGCCCAAGAGGGATATGTCATTGCAAGCTGTGGTTAACGGACGCTTAGTGAGGGGGGGGGGGGGGGAGGGGGGGGAGAGTTTTAAGCTACCCAAGCAAAGAACAAGATGCTGTCCTTCCAGTTTGTTTGTGGCCTCATTCTAGCAATGGAGGAGAGCCAGGACAAAAAGGACCGTATGAGAATAAGAAGGGGAGTTAAAGTGGTTAGTAACCGGAAGATCAATTAGGCAGACTGAACGTACGTTTTCGGTGAAATGGTAGCCGAATCTAAGCTTTGTTTCGCCAATGTACAGGAGCCCGCATCGGGTCAGAATTGCACTTTTTCGTGTATGTAAACATTGCAATATTGTTGCAACCAGAAGATGCTATAAGGGCATATCAAGTCAGCCAGCGTGTGGAAGGCATTAGTGAACTGGCTGTAATCTCTCAGTTTCAAGGGGATGGAGATGCTGTCGGTGCTCCCTGGTGTACCAGCGACTAAAGGTGATTATAGCAGGTAAAAATCAAACCATTACACCATTGCAACTCATAGATATTCTTGCCAATTATTGAATCAAAACTATATTTAGTAAATCATTTTAAAGTGGTACTATGCAATGAGAAATCGAAGCAAAACTGTTACAGTTCAAACAGGAATTAACAAATCTTTTAAACATAGAAAATCTCATGATTTGACAAATGTTCAGCTGCACAGGGTTCCACTATTGCACCCTCTTGTAAATGTCATTTATTGGGGCAAAAAAATGCCCAATCCCCATCCTTGTGGAACTTTATTGATTCCCCTGAGGATAGAGATTTTCATTGACTCCCACCCCCTCGAGTCCATCTAGTTCTGGACGTTCAGCTTGTATCCACTGAGGCAACTTTTGAGCATTTAAAGTGAACTGATAGGAGAGAAGCGGCAACCAGAAGCAGCAAAGAGCGAGTATTGGCTGAAAGAAGGTGAGTCACAGGGAATGGAGATTTAAAAAGAGAGCCAAAGATACAGGTTCAAGTAACTTGCAAATTAGCCCTAAAGTAGTTGATTAGATCGCAGATAGAAATAAGCGCATCTGTGGTGGAGCGTCCTTGTTGAGGTAAAGTGCGAGTCTCCTTGTTGAGGTAAAGCGCTAGTCTTTGGCGAGGAAGCTGAGACAAGGAGACGACACTTGATTGAAATGGCAGGCAAGTTGGTGCAGTGTGTTTCCTGCAGGATGTGGGAAGTTAGGGACACCGCTGGTGCTTCTGACAACTACACCTGTCAAAATTGTGCACAGGTGTAGCTCTTGAATGAACGTGTCAGGGAACTGGAGCACCAGCTGGATGACCTCGGGGTCATACAGGATAACGAGTGTTTCCTGGAAAAGACCTTCAGTGAGGTTGTCACGCCAAGGATACAGGAACAGCGAAGATGGGTGACTGAGAAAGAGGAGTAAATTTGGAGTGCAGGAGACCCCGGTGGCTGTAGCTTTTGAAAACAGGTACATCCTCTTGGGAGCGGATGACACAACAAGATTCAGTGGTAGTCAGGGCTGTGATTCCAACCCTGGTGCCAAGGCTCAACGGGGAAAAGTGACGTCAGCAGAGCCGTATTGGTGGGAGACTCCATTGTCAGGGGTGCGGACAGGAGATTCTGCGGCAGCCGGCGAGACTCCAGGATGGTGTGTTGCCTCCCTTGTGCATGTTGGCACAAATGATGAAGGTCGAAAGAGGAAGGAGATTCTGCAACCAGAATTTACGGACCAACATCCTAGCGGGAAGGTTTCCTAATGCTACACGGGTTTAATCGGCACATATTTTCATGCATGGGGCCTGACGGGTAAGACAGATGAGCTTAGGACATGGATAGGTGTGGGTGACTGGGACATTGTAGCCATGACTGAAACCTGGTTAAGGGAGGGGCTGGACTAGCAGCTCAATGTTCTGGGATACAGGAGATACAGGGGTGAGGGAAAAAGAGGAGGGGGGTTGCATTGTTGGTTTAGGAGGATGTCACAGCTGTGTTCAGAGGTGACATTACAGACGGTTTGTCCAGTGGGGCTATATGGGTGGAGTGAGGAACAAGAAAGGGATGAACACCTTGTTGGGGGTGTACTACAAACCTCCTAATAGTCAATGGGAATTAGAACAAATGTGCCAGGAGATTGCAGACAGCTGTAGGTCAAATAAAGTTGTAGGGGGTTTAAACTTTCCTAACATAGACTGTGAAATCATAGCATGAAGGGTTTAGATAGGGTGCAATTCCTCAAATGTGTTCAGGAGAGTTGTATTAAGCAGTATGTGGAGGCCCCCACACATGAGACGGCTCTAAGGTCTACGCTGGGTCTAGTGTTGGGAAATTGGGAAAGGTGAGTTAATGAAGTGTGTGTGGAGAAGCCTTTTGGGATCAGTGACCACAGTTCCATTAGGTTTAAGATATTTATGGAGAGGGATCACGTGTTAAAATGCTTAGCTGGGGTAAGGCCAACTTTGAGGGTATGAGAGAAGGTATCGCTCCAGTTGACTGGAACAGGTTATTTGAGGGGAAAGGAATTGGGATGTTTTTAAAAGTGTGCTGAAGAAAGCTCAGGATGTGTACGTCCTTGTTAGAGTGCAAGGCAAAGCAGGCAAACGTAAGGAAGCTTGGCTGATAAGGGAAATTGAGACGTCAGTCAAAAACAAGGATGCATGGGACGGGAAAAGGCAACTGGGATCAAGTGCATCCCTGGAGTTTCAGGAACTAAGGAGTATACTAAAAAAAAGAAATCAGACAAAAAGGGGCCAGGAGATAGCTCTGGTGTGTAGCATTGAGAGGGGATCTTATAGAGGTATACAAAATCATGAGAAGAATAGATCGGGTTGATGCACAGAGTCTTTTGCCCAGAGTAGGGAATCGAGGACCAGAGGACATAAGTTCAAGGTGAAGAGGAAAATAAATCTGTGGGGTATCTTTTTCACACAAAGAGTGGTCGGTGTATGGAACAAGCTGCCAGAGGAGGTAGTTAAGGCTGGGACTATCCCATCATTTCAGAAATAATTAGACAGGTGCATGGATTGGAGGGGTATGGACCAAGCGCAGGCAAGTGGGACTAGTGTAGCTGGGCCTGGGACATGTTGGCCAGTGTGGGCGAGTTGGGCTGAAGGGCCTGTTTCCACACTGTTTCATTCTATAACTACTGCACTCTGGTCTTTGGAATTCTGTCCTCTCATTTGTTTTTATATTGCTTGCTTGCTAACTATTATGCCATCAGAACATAAGTACTTGCTGTGAAAGTTTTGTTTTTAAGATATCCCCATGGTTTTGGAGACATTTTTGCAGCAGATTGCCCATTTCTTTGTAAAATTAGATTTGTTTTCCTAGTTTAATTTGGAGATACAGCATGGAAAAGAACACAGATAGCACTCCAGATATTCAGGATCGAACCCGGGTCTCTGGTGCTGCAAGGAAAATGTTGAGTAGCCTTCACAGATTTGCTCGAATCATACAAATATTTAAACCTTTAGATTTGGTCCACTCTAAAGAGTTACATACTTAAGGAGAGAATATTGGAGGTCACACATTCTTCTGGATAAAGGAGGAATATAACAGATCGCCACTCCTAAAACGCTCTTAGCAGAAGACTGACACAGAAGCTTACTAACCTCTGTTTGAAAACATCATAAACACAGTAGCCTCGAGAGTTGAGTGCTGCGATATTTAATCGTTTCAATGTAGAGGTAAGGCAGAGCGAATAGTTTAATTATAATTCACACAATAAGATCTTTAATATTTCATGGAAAAAAACCTAAGAAAAATGCATTTGTTAATGTTTTCTCAGAATTTTACACAGGGTGGTGCTGAGCCTCCAAGGGATATGGTTGAGGCAGGTACAATAACAACATTTTAAAAACATTTGGATAAGTATATGGATAGGAAAGGTTGAGAGGCATATGAGTCAAATGTGGACAAATGGCACCAGCTTGGATGGGCTTGGCATGGATTAGATGAGCCAAAAGATTTGTTTCCATGCTGTATGACTTAAAGAAACTCAATAGTAAAAAGACAATGTCTCAAGCCCAAACTACTGTAATCCTCTTCTGTATTATATGGTACTTTTTTGCATTTTAAAGACACTTGGGTGGAGATGGAGTTTGTTAGATTGCCCAGTGCCAAGGTTTCTTAATATAGGGCTGGAACTAGGGTTTCTCTTATTGGCTATTATGTGGTTGGGAATGCAGAGCAGTAGTCAGATCCTCAACTTACATCTGGTCTTTTAGTTTAGTGTGGGGTTTTTTAAGTTTAGAAATCATACCTCCACAGTTTTGTTTTTAGCATTGCCAGATTTATTGAAATGAAAACTAAGTTGCAGGAAACCTCAATAAAACAAACTGGCAACAGGATTCGACTCAGAAGGCTAGTTACTGATGGAATGAGATTGGGTTTGAATAAATGTAAACTAACATAGAATAAATTATTTGGCATAAACAGAGCACATGCATTTCATACAGTGTGGGAAATAGTGAGGATATCAGAGTCCAAGATTAATAGCATAGATTTCACATGCAAATTTCCATTACTGGACTTTTGATAACTTTCAACAAACTTAAAATAATTATTGTCATTTTAAAAAGTCATGTGACTTCATTGAAAGTTCTGTTCATATGTCAAGGTGGACTTTGATGTTATGACAATGGAATGGAAACGTCTGAAGAAAAGTATGAGGTGATTTTGATATTCAATTTCCCCATCTGTGTTAATCAATCCAGAAATATGCTAATGCCACCCTGCTGAACAGAACAATTAGTTCTTAAATGTTTCCAGACTTTCACCTCCAATATTTTGTTTGGTAGCCAATGAATGATTCATTGATCATTCTTTGTGTGCGGAAAGCTTCATTATGTCAGTCCTAAGTTCTATCCTTGTGAGCTAAATCATGTGTTCCACAGCCTATACGCAGTATTTATATTTCCACGGCATATATACAGTATATTGAAATAATTATCTGGATTATTCTTTCTCTTGTATAATATACACTTTCACATACCTCTATTTATTTCATGTCGAGATCATTGATTGTGTCACCAGAAATTCTATATAAATATCTATGCTGAGATTCATTCATATTTGATGTAGGGATCTAGTAGTTTCTTAAACTTTCATAAAGGGTGTGGTGCAAAATTCATGCTAGTCCAAATCATCGATGAGTTGGTCCGAAGAAACTCTTTTCATGCTATATGACCACGATTCTATGAGAAATACTCTGTCACTAGACCATAATAGTGCAAAGTACGCAGTGTAGCCAAAACAAAGTTCATAGACATCATAGGTAAATTGATTTACAGGCAATAGGTGCAGGAGTGTGCCTTTCGGCCTTTTCAGCCAGCACCGCCATTCAATGTGATCATGGCTGATCATCCACAATCAGTACCCTTTCTGCCTTCTCCCCATACCTCTTGATTCACGAGCCCTAAGAGCTCTATCTAACTCTCTTTTGAATGCATCCAGTGAATCGGCCTCCACTGAACTTTCTGTGCGAAAACGTTTTTCCTCATCTCAGTTCTAAATCGCCTACCTTACGCTGCACTCCCTTAATAGCAAGAATGTCCTTCCTCAAATTAGGAGACCAAAACTGCACAAAATATTCCAGATGTCACCAGGGCCCTGTACAATTGCAGAAGAACCTCTTTATTCCTATACTGAAATCCTCTTATTATGAAGGCCAACATTCCCTTAGCTTTCTTCACTGCCTCTGTACCTGCACGCCAACCTTCAGTGACTGGTGTACAAAGACACCCAGGTCTCGTTGTACTTCCCCTTTTCCTAAACTGACACCATTCAGATAATAATCTGCCTTCCTGTTCTTGCCTCCAAAGTGTAAAACCTCACATTTATCCACATTACCCTGCATCTGCCATGCATCTGCCCACTCACCCAATCTGTCCAAGTCACTCTTCATCCTCATAACATCCTCTTCGCAGATCACACTGCCATCCAGCTATGTGTCATTTGCAAATTTGCTAATATTTCTTTTAATTCTTTCATCTAAATCATTAATGTATATTGTAAATAGCCGCAGTCCCAGCATCGAGCCTTGCGGCACCACACTAGTCACTGCCCACCATTCTGAAAGTGACCCATTAATCTCTACTCTTTGTTTCCTGTCTGCCAACCAATTTTCTATCCATGACAATACCCTACCCCCAATACTATGTGCTCTAATTTTGCCCACTAATCTCCTATGTGGGACGTTATCAAAGTATTTCTGAAAGTCCAGGTGCACTACATCCTCTGGCTCTCCCTTGTCCATTTTACTTGTTACATCCTCAAATAATTCCCGAAGATTTTTCAAGCATGATTTCCCCTTTGTAAATCCATGCTGACCTGGACCGATCCTGTAACTGCTATCCAAATACCCGTTATTAAATCTTTGATAATCGACTCCAGCTATTTCCCCACCACCAATTGTACCTTCTCCCTCTCAAATTACAGATTAGAACCTATCATATTATGGTCACTATCTCCTAATGGTTCCTTTGCCTTGAGTTCCCTTATCAAATCCAGTTCATTATACAACACAAAATCCAGAATTGCCTTCTCCCTGGCAGGCTCCAGTACAAGCTGCTCTAAGAATCCATCGGAGGCACTCTACATAGAAACATAGAAATTAGGTGCAGGAGCAGGCCATTCGGCCCTTCGAGCCTGTACCGCCATTCAATATGATCATGGCTGATCATCCAACTCAGTATCCTGTACCTGCCTTCTCTCCATACCCCCTGATCCCTTCAGCCACAAGGGCCACATCCAACTCTCAAATATGGCCAACGAACTGGCCTCAACTACCTTCTGTGGCAGAGAATTCCACAGATTCACCACTCTCTGCGTGAAAAACGATTTTCTCATCTCGGTCCTAAAAGACTTCCCCCTTATCCTTAAACTGTGACCCCTTGTCCTGGACTTCCCCAACATCGGGAACAATCTTCCTGCATCTAGCCTGTCCAACCCCTTAAGAATTTTGTAAGTCTCTATGAGATCACCCCTCAATCTTCTAAATTCCAGCGAGTACAAGCCGAGTCTATCCAGTCTTTCTTCATATGGAAGTCCTGCCATCCCAGGAATCAGTCTGGTGAACGTTCTCTGTACTCCATCTATGGCAAGAATGTCTTTCCTCAGATTAGGAAACCAAAACTACGCAATACTCCAGGTGTGGCCTCACCAAGACCCTGTACAACTGCAGTAGAACCTCCCTGCTCTTGTACTCAAATCCTTTTGCTATGAATGCCAACATACCATTCGCTTTCTTCACAGCCTGCTGCACCTGCATGCCTATTTTCAATGACTGGTGTACCATGACACCCAGGTCTCGTTGCATCTCCCCTTTTCCTAATCGGTCACCATTCAAATAATAGTCTACTTTCCTGTTTTTGCCACCAAAGTGGATAACCTCACATTTATCCACATTATACTGCATCTGCCATGCACTTGCCCACTCACCCAGTCTATCCAAGTCATCCTGCAGCCTCATAGCATCCTCCTCACAGCTAACACTGCCCCCCAGCTTCATGTCATCCGCAAACTTCGAACTCCCTTTCTTCGGGTCCAGTACCAACTTGATTTTCCCAGTCTACCTGCATGTTGAAATCTCCCATAACAACCGTAGCATTACCTTTGTTACATGCTAATTTTAACTCCTGATGCAACTTGCACCCTATCTCCAGGCTACTGTTTGGGGGCCTGTAGATAACTCCCATTGAGGTATTTTTACCCATACAATTTCTCAGTTCTATCCACAATGACTCTACATCTTCTGATTCTATGTCATCCCTCGCAAGGACTGAATTTCATTCCTTACCAACAGAGCCACCCCACCCCCTCTGCCCACCTGTCTGCCTTTTCGATAGGACGAATACCCCTGAATATTCAGTTCCCAGCTCAGTTCCCCTGTTCCTGCCCTCACCAGCACGAGGTACTGGAAGCAATCCAGAGATAACCACCCGAGGACTCCTGCTTTTCAGCCTGCTTCCTAACTTTCTAAACTCAGGTTGCAGAACCTTCCACTTCTTTCCAACGGCGTTTGTGCCCACATGCACAACCACTTCCGGCTGCTCACTCTTCCGCTCAAGGACATTCTGAAGTTGGTCCGTGACATCTTGAACCCTGGCACCAAGGTCCTAAGGTAGGATTGTGGTTAGTGTTGCTCAGTGTTCAAGATCCTGATAGTTGCTGGGAATACGTTGTCACAGTTCCCATGCTTCTTCCCAATGATAGGAACCAGATAAGAGCGTGGCCAGGGTGGACAAGACATATCCATTTTTTGCTCATCATTTCTCGTCAGATGTACCCATCTCTAATTATGCAGACAATATAACTGTTTGTTGATAAGGGTAATGATGAGGCAGTACAGAACAAAGGTGTCCCATCAAAGCTGGTCTCATTTAACTGCATTTGGTATCCCTGTGAACCTTTCTTATCTATGTATCCAAATATCTTTTACATTTTGCTATTGTAATTTTCCACCGGGTGGCTTCGCGATGGCTGCCTCACCAACAGTTTGTCTGCCTTTTGTTATTTTTAGTGTGTTTTAAAAGTATGTGTTAATGTTCTCCGGTATGTTTTATGTGGGGGCGTCAGGGAATTTGTTTTTAAACCCCTTACCGTGCTGGTGATGCAATTGCTTTCCAGATCGTATCTCCAGTCGCTCTGTGGCCTAACATCACGGAGCTGGTGGCTTTGCTCGGAACTGACTTTGAGCCCCACCGCGACTTACCATTGGAGCCGATTCCTTGCCTGGGATCGAAATTCCAACCGCGGCCTGCGGATTTCACCATCGAGGAGCTCGCAGTCTTGGGTAGAGACCGATATCAGGATCTCCAAACGACGCAGAAGGTATCGACCAGCCCCGACCCGGGGTCAGATCTCCTGGCGCAGGGGAGCTGAGATCCCCCCCCCCCGATGCAGGAGCTTGATCGCCCCGATGTGAGGGCCCAAACAGCCGCCGGCTAGGGGAGCGAAGATCAGCCCGTCGACGGAAGACTCGAGTCACCCGATCTCGGGAGAACAAGAATGGGAGGATATTTAACTTTTTTTCATCATCCATCACAGTGAGCAATGTGAAGGAGTCACTGGTGGATGTTTATGTTAAATGTATTTTGTGTGTTCTGTTGATTTATATTGGTATGACTGTTTGCAAATCAAATTCTTCGTATGTTGCAAAACATACTTGGCTAATAAAGTATGATAATTACTATGAGTAACTACCTCCTCTGCAGCTTGTATCATGTACCTATCTCCAACTGTGTGAAAAGGTTGCCCGTCAGGTTCCCAGGTTCTTTCCCCTCTCACCTTAATCCTATGCTTTCAAGTTCTTGATTCCCCTGTCTTGCGGAAGCAGCTCTGTGCACTCACTCTATTTATTCCCTCCAACCCTTCCCAATCATTTATACATTTCTATAAGGTCAGCTCTCTGCCTCCTGAGTTCCAAAGAATAAAGTTCTGGCCTGCTTGACCAACCCTCTGGAGGTCAGGCCTTTAGGTCCTGGCAATGTTCTTCTAAATCTCTTAATGGCACCTTTCCTCTGAGATAACAAAAACTGAATACAATACTCCAAGCATAACTTCACCAACATTGTGTACAACTACTGGATATTATTCATTATTGTGTATTATTTGTGTTTTATTGCAAGAAGGGTCCCAAACTGAAAAGTCACCCACCCATACAGATTCCACAATGTGCGTAGCGTCTTCTATTGAGATTTCATGTTACAGATGAACCAGACATTGGTAAGACGACACATGGATTATCGTGTGCAATTATGGGCATCATATTAAAGGCAGGATGTGATTAAGAGTGCAGAAAAGATTCACAAGGATGTTGCTGGGACTGAAGGGCCTGATTTATAATGAGAGACTGAATGGGCTGGGGGTGTTTTCAATGCAGTGCAGGAGGTTGTGAGGTAACCTCATAGAGGTTTATAAAACCTGAGGACCATAGGTGAATAACCATACGGTAGGAGAATCTAAAACTAGGGTTTGGGTTTAAGGTGAAAAGGGAAAGATATAAAAGGGAACCTGATAAGTAGGTTTTTCACACAGGTTGCTGGGCATATAGAATAAGCTACCTGAGAAAGTGGTATTTTTAGACATTAGATATACAGCACAAAAACAGGCCCTTCAACCCACCGAGTCCACGCTGACTAGCAATCTCCCCATGCACTAGCACTATCCTTTACACTAGGGGCAAGTTACCATTTTACTGAAGGTTAACCTTTACCTTGCAGTTATAAATAGTCAACCAATAAATCTGTACATCTTTAGAGTGTGGGAGGAAACCGGAGCGCCTGGAGAAAACCCACGTTGGTCACAGGGTGAGCGTACAAACAATGTACAGCCAGCACCCATAGTCAGTGTTAAGCCCGGGTCTCTGACGCTGTATGGTAGCAGCTCTACTGCTGTGCCACCAGAGTGTAGAGGAGGGTAAAATTACATTTAAAATACATTGGGCAGATTCAAGGATAGGAAGAATTTAGAAGGATATGGACCAACTGCAGACACAAGGGACCAGCTCAGGCAGCCACCTGATTAACAAGGACGAATGACCTGAAACACCTGTTTCTGTGCTGTATAACTATAACTTTTACGAACATCTTTAATTTCTCCTTACTCAATTCTGCGGTAACCAACTGCTTCAAGACGACCACTATCATCCTGATGCCAAAGAAAAGCAAGATCTTATCCCTTAATGACTACCGTCCAGTTGCCTTGGCATCCACCATCATGAAGTGCCTCGAGAGGCACACATTACCTCCAGCCTACCACGCAGCCTTGTTCAACTTGTTCAACTTGGATAATGAAGTAGATTTTCAAAGTCTACAGAGAGATTTGGGCCATTTGGAAAAGTGGGCTGAAAGATGGCAGATGGAGTTTAATGCTGATAAGTGTGAAGTGCTACATCTTGGCAGGACAAATCAAAATAGGACGTACATGGCAAGTGGTAGGGAATTGAGGAATGCTGTGGAACAGAGGGATCTAGGAATAACTGTGCATAGTTCCCTGAAGGTGGAATCCCATGTAGATAGGGTGGTAAAGAAAGCTTTTGGTGTCCTGGCCTTTATAAATCAGAGCATTGAATATAGGAGTAGGGAAGTAATGTTAAAATTGTACAAGGCATTGGTAAGACCAATTCTGGAGTATGGTGTACAATTTTGGTCGCCTAATTTATAGGAAGGATGTCAACAAAATAGAGAGAGTACAGAGGAGATTTACTAGAATGTTACCTGGGTTCCAGCAACTAAGTTACAGAGAAAGGTTGAACAAGTTAGGTCTTTATTCTTTAGAGCGCAGAAGGTTAAGGGGGGACTTGATTGAGGTCTTTAAAATGATGAAAGGGATAGACAGAGTTGACGTGGATAAGCTTTTCCCATTGAGGGTAGGGAAGATTCAAACAAGAGGGCATGACATGAGAATTATGGGACAGAAGTTTAGGGGTAACATGAGGGGGAATTTCTTTACTCAGAGAGTGGTGGCTGTGTGGAATGAGCTTCCAGCAGAAGTGGTGGAGGCAGGATCGATTTTAACATTTAAAAGTAAAGTGGATAGGTATATGGACGGGAAGGGAATGGAGGGGTATGGTTTGAGTGCATGTAGATGGGACTAGGGGAAAATAAATGTTCGGCACGGACTGGAAGGGCCGAGAGGGCCTGTTTCCGTGCTGTAATTGTTATATGGTTATATGGTTATAACTGCAGTTTGCCTATCGCCACAACAGGTCCACGGCTGATGTTATTATTCTTCTCCAAGATTTTGGGGTGGCATGGTAGCACAGCGGTAGAGTTGCTGCCTTACAGTGCCAGAGACCTGGGTTTGATCCTGACTACGGGTCCTGTCTGTATGGAGTTTGTACTTTCTTCCCGTGACCTGCATGGATTTTCTCTTGGATCTACGGTTTCATCCCACACTCCAAAGACGTGTAGGTTAATATTAGCTTTGGTTAAATTGTAAATCATCCCCAGAGTGTGTAGGATCGCATTAGTGTGTGGGGATCGCTGGTTGGCGCGGACTTGGTGGGCCGATAGGCCTGTTTCTGCGCTACATCTTTAAACTAATGCACTCAAGACCCTGGTGGTGCCCAACGGTCCTGGAAAGAAGCCAATTTACCAGTGGACACTGCATGCTCCCTCGCCATGGACAGTCAGGCATGGGCATGAGTACAGATGTTGGCCAGGCAGTTGGCCTGGGCAGAGTCCTTGGCTGCTTGCTGCCATGATCCACAAATGGCCAAGCCCAGAAGCAAACTGACCAGGAGAGCTTCAGTTGCACTTGGACCATTAGGCACAATTCTGATCACCTGGTCACTCATGGAAAGATGTAATTAAGCTCGGAAAAAAATCACATGAATCTTGCCTTGACTGGAGAGCTTGAGCCAGTATGGGGAGAAGGCAGGACAACAGGGTTAGGAGGGAGAGATAGATCAGCCATGATTGAATGATGGGCTAGACTTGATGGGCCAAATGGCCTAATTCTGCTCCTATCACTTACGATCTTAAAGAGAGATTAGAAAGGTTGGGGCTGTATTCCCTAGAGTGAAGGCGATTATGAGGGGGATAGATTACAGTAGAGGAGTCTACAACTATTTGGCATGAATTTATGGTAAGAAGGGAAATATATAAAAGGGTTCTGAAGAATAGGTTTTTCACACAGTGGATGGTGGATATATAGAACAAACTGCCAGAGGACGTGATAGAGGCAGGTGCAATAACAACATTTAAAAGATTTTTGGACTGAAAAGATTTAGAGGAGTATGTGCCAAAGTGAGCAAATGGGATTAACATAGGCATCTTGGTTGGCATAGATAAATTGGACTAAAGGGTCTGTTTCCTTGCTGTACAACTCTGTGAATCCAACAATCTAAGAAGCGGATACGTAGAATGGATGTAGGCAAGGGAAGAGTTAACTCCAAGTGAGTATCAGAGGAAAGCTTTTTGAGGAGGGTGGTATGGTTATATTGTAGCCTTGTAGGAAGCCAAGAAGGATGAGGAACCAGGCTGATAAACGGCAAGTTAAACTCGAGGGGGCGCCGTCCTGTATGGTATGGCTGCCCAGCCTGCAGCTGTTTGTTTTTCAATCTTTTCTTTATTTTTAATGAGTTAAAGTGTTTTGTTTTTGTAGTCTATTCTTTTTTTATGTGAGGGGGTGGGGGTGGGGGGGGGGGGGGTGGGGGGGGGGGGGGGGAGGAGAAGGGGGAAACTACTTTTCAGGGTCTCTACCTGGTCGGAGAGGCAGCTTTCCTCCGGGCTGCACTTTCGACCCGTCCTCGCGGACTACCAGCGGGCCTGGAGCGGCGTTTCCTGAGAAGACCGCCCAGAACCTTGGCTTCGGCAGCGCTGGAGCGCTATCACGGAGTGGGCGATGCCTTGCCTGGGTCGCCACGCTGGAACTCCGGTGAGCTGAAACCGCCGAGAAAAAAACATCGCGGAGCTGCGGGTCTGTGGAGCAGCCAGCTGTGGGCGGCGCCGCTGACTTCAACATCGGGAGCCAGTGGGGGAGCTCCATCCAGCGCGGCCTTGTTGGCTTCAGAAGCCGCGGACTCCGGTAAGGAAGCGGCCGTTCCAGGTGTCCCAAGCCGTTGAGAGGATTATCCCGACGCCGGAGCACCGTCACCCGCCGAGAATGGTCTGGAACATCGGGCCTCCGTGAAGGCGACTGCAGAGGCCTCAATAGGCCTGACTATGGGTGGACATGGGATGGGGACTGGACATTGTGCCTTCCCTCAAAATGGGAACCATTGTGGGGGATGTTTTTTATGTTTAAAATATGTTATTAGCATTATTGTTATGTTTGTATTCTTTTTTATGTGCTGCATTGGCAAGAAACATTTCACTACACCAATTGGTGTATGTGACCAATAAAATAACCTTTGAACCTTGAACCTTTGAAAGATGTAAGTTGCAATCTTATAGTTTGCAGTTTATGACTTAACAATTGGCAGTTCAGAATATATGACAGAGTTAGAAACTTCTCCAAAGGTGTTTAAATCATAAATCTTCACATCTGTTATTAGTTGGAGAGATGCCCATTACATGTATAGTGAGGTAAGAGGTTAGATTTGCTTTGTGATTCTATTCAAGATCTGCTGGCACTCGCGTTCTAGACTGGCAGAAGTGACATTATGACTTTGGTGAATATCAAATAACTGATTTTTGAGGAACAACAACTCAGCAGAGAGTTTCACGTTCATGAATTGATGTTGAAACAAAAACACGCACAAAGTTACCAATATTCATACAATCAGTTAAAGCTGACTCTTAAAGCTTAGTTGTTCAATGGAACATTTCTTGCAAAAATGAAGCACAATTTTTGAAGTAAATTTTATGAGGAAATTACTTTGCACAAATGAATAGTATTTGAAGATATTACATGCTGATAATATTGCAGTCTAATGAAAATTTAGCAATGGTTGTTGAATACAATTCTATGTTGGTTGCCTCCAAGTACAAAAAGGTCAAATGTAAAAACTGAAAGAGTAACCTCTCCTAACATTTTTTTTTTAAACATCAAGCATTTCAAAAGGAAATTGCTTAAGAAGCATTGTTCTTTCTGTTTCTTTCATGTAATCTTTGAATCTGCACCAACTGCTTCTTGATCTCATCTAGGTCACAATTCCTAGAAGCCTCTAATGGAGAGATCAAACAGATCACTTTTGCCTTAAGAGTACAAATATTTCTTGAAAGATTATTCTAGATAAACTACAGAGGGTACTACAATATTGGTAAACAGCAATTATTGAAATATAAAAGTCTTACTTTTGATAAGTTGAAAATCCTACTGAAATGAAAAATCAAGAGTCAAAGAGTGTTGAGTTTTCTCCAGAGCACCTGGAGAAAACCCATTTGGTCATGGGAAGAACGTACAAACTACTTATAGCCAGCACCCATAGTCAGATTGAACCCGGGTTCTGGCACTGTAAGGCAGCAACACTACCGCTGCGCCACTGTGCCGCTCAGGATAAATGTTATTGATTCAATAGATCTTTTTAACTTGCATCTTGGTGGCAATTTTCCAGCTGGTTTGCTCCTCGTTTTAATATGAGTACTAAATGGAGGTAATAGGTTGCTCATTTAGCAGCCAAGTTATATTGATAAAGTCCTGTTGTGTTCTGGATGACAATATTAGATGTGCTTGTGACAACATCAGTTGAATTTTGATGAATTTCCCCCATTAAGTGGCGGGCCAGTTTCCTAATGCTCAAGATTCAAGAGTGTTTTATTGACATGTTCTGAAACTTGCAGCAACACAACAGATATGTAAACCCCATAATAAACAAAAATATTCAGTACATTAAAAATACAGACAAATAAATAGACAATAGTAGTGAAAAGTCAAATGGTTGTAGGGAAGAAACTCCTGAACTTGGACATTATAGTTTTCATACTTCTAGAATTTCATCCTAATGAGTGAAATGAGAGATGGTGTGGGTCTCTAATCCATAACTGCTTCAAAAATGATGGCTTGTGCAATCTCATGCAAAATGGCTTCTGTGTGTAAATCTTGGATTAAAGAAAACGTAAGTAAATGGGTCTAATTTCTAGACGATGTGCTAAGTATATTGTTTGTATGAAATTTTGCTGTGCGCAAAATTATTCCTACACAACCTGGGATTTACCTTGGTGGTTGCATGTTAGCAGAGGAATAAGGTCATCAGAACGCGTAATATAACATTTTTATTTAACTATTTTAAAGACATTAAATACTAATATACAAAATAGGATTACTCTCATAAAATAGACTAAAACATGCAATGGTTTATAACCTTTTTGTTGCATTTTCAGATGCAAGACTAAAAATGCAGGTAGATAAGTGAAGGTCTTGACATGATGTTCAGCAGACATTGTGGGATGAAAGGCCTATTCTTGTGCTGTACTGTTCTATGTTCTATGACTAGAATATAAAATGAGAGGTTTCAACACAAAGGTATCCTACTTAGCATGGAGCTACTTCGTTGAGGAATTTAATTTCTCCTGAAGTTCAGGGATGATGGTCAACAGATGAGTGTTTATTGTTCACTTCTATTCAGACTTGATCTGCCCGTGCAGGTGTAAATTGCTCGTTCTAAGCTTCCCCCCCATCTAGTTTCAGTCAAAAATCACATAATTAAGCACTTGAACAACTAATCTTTATTTTGACAAAACACAAGTACAGTTCAACTACTGTACCTTTCCCACCACGGGTTCGATCCTCGTATCTGCCCTCTAGGCCTCGCTCAAACAGAGACACTCTAGAAGGTTATGCAGTCCCAAGCATTCTCCCAGAAGATTGACGCTGGACCTTGTGGCAGCTGACTTTTATAGGTCCTGGCAACTCGAGGGGCCAA
Organism: Okamejei kenojei; assembly: GCA_035221665.1. Lineage (NCBI taxonomy): Eukaryota > Metazoa > Chordata > Chondrichthyes > Rajiformes > Rajidae > Okamejei > Okamejei kenojei. The sequence continues at coordinate 154,755,242 of CM069131.1, forward strand.
ACCACATGGGGGAGGTTTCTTTGTAATCCAATTACAGATATCGATTAACCCCATACATAACAGACATTTCCCTAACCCAATAGTACAGCAGCTTAATACATTGTATTCAAACAGGAAACAATTAGAAACATTTACTCTGATCTGTAAGAATCCCTGACAAGGCTCAATACCTCATCCAATCAACACTCAACAAAGTAGACCTCTGCAACATTATTTACAATTATTTACAATTATTTAGAAGGTGTATGTCTGATTTGCTGCCGTCCAATCCATTCTATGCATTTTGCACCTAATTGACAGGGTCTGCAGATGTTCATATTCTTTTCTTGCATCTTGTATCTAGGCTCTAGACATACTGGCACCATTCCGCAGCTTGTCCCAGTTCTGCAGAGAGCAATTCCAAATTGACCAAATCTCCCAGCAGCCCTGAAGCTCTTACCCCATTTTAAAGTCCTAGCCTCCCCAATTTGGCCAGGATTAACATTCCTTCCTTTTTACCATATATTATAACCCATCATTTATGATAACCAAATAGTTCAATAATCAGCTAACCAGATATACATAAGTGTGTACATTACATTTCCCATTGATCAGCAACACAAGATGATGATGTTTCTTCCCAGAATCTTGTCAAGCATCTCGAGTTTTCATGGGCATAGCTTCACAATTTCCGTCTGATGAGTCTTCACCTCTCAAGTTTTTGTGGGCGCGAATTCCCTTCATCAGTGTTGCTGCCCATGCTTCCATCCCTTTCCATAGTTGAACCTAAAACCTAAAATTCCTGAAAAACTTGGGACAAAGCAAGTTACCATCATGCATCCATGCTTTCCCATACATTCACTATAATCACTCTAGCCTATTATATTCTGATTTATTACAGTATCCCTATTGCTATTTTGTTCCCTAATATACTCTTTATCATCCTAGGATCAACACTTATCAGCCTTCTTCATACTCACACAATTTTATAATATGTATATCTGATGACGGGTCCTCATATAAATTTCAGCTGGGTTCAGTCCAGATTTTCCTACAGGCGTAACTCCAATTTAAAGCAAACCATGAAACCATAAATGTTCTAATTTAACCAAATTCAGTCTCAACCTTCAATTTACTATTTCAAATTTCAGTGTCCATCTCATCCTTCTCAGTCCACAGCATTGCAGCTGATAATACAATTCAATTCCAATTCCTTTGGAATTCCCAGCTGGAAGGGCAGAATGGCCTATTCCTGCAGCTATTTTCTATGTTTCTATGTTTCTATTTCCCTGATCTGCAAGAAACCCAGACAAGGCACAATATTCATCCAATCAACACTCGCAAAGTAGAACTCTGCAACATTATTTACAATTATTTACAATTATTTACAAGGTGTATGTCTGGTTTGCAGCCATCCAATCCATGCCCTGCATTTTGCACCTAATTGACAGGGTCTGCAGATGTTCTTATTCATTTCTTGCAAATTGTATCTAGGCTCTAGACACACTGGCACCACTCCGCAGCTTGTCCCAGTTCTGAGATAGCAATTCCAAATTGACCAAATCTCACAGCAGCCCTGAAGCTTTTACCCCATTTTAAAATCCTAGCCTCTCCAATTTGGCCAAAATTAACCCAGGTTTTGGATAATATTCGGGCTAATTACAGAAAAAATGTTTGTGCCATCTCAAGTATCAAGTAATGACTGCAGTTATTAAAAAAATCAATAATAACTCAACTACCCAAAAAAACAACTGACCATAAGATAGAAATAGAAAGCGGAGTAATTCTGAATGGACTCAGAACTATTTTTTAACTTCAATTCTTTCATGTATGTACTTCCCATTTTTCTCAATTTTATGTTTTCTGTGTATTCTGTTTTAATGAACTTATTTTTTTGGATTTAACAGACATAATATGTGGATACAATTGACAACCAGCCATGGTGCCTTACATTTGTGAATTACATAGAACATAGAACATAGATCCTGAATTCTGCTTGGTAGATGGTGGGAAAGCTTTGGGATGTTAATAGTAAGATTAAATGAGAACTTACCAGTTTGCAGTTTGATCTTTATTTTATGAGGAGTTACGATGAGGAATTACGTGAAGACCCCGCCAGCACGGGACTGGACCCGTTGTGCCGTCACGAGTGCCATCAGCATGACCATTTTGTAGGTCAGTTTGTCCAATGAAAGAGATGTTATTGGTGCCCACCCTCGGAGCATGGTTATTACAATGCTGATATCCCAAGTCTGGGAATATCTAGGCCTGGGGGGATTTGAATTAAATATTCCCCTCATTAAATTTGACACCAAAGGGTGAGATCCCACTGTAAGTTGATGGCACTGTAGCTCAAACCTTCATCGAAATGAAGGCTTGCCAGGAACTCCAGCACTTCCTGTGTCATATGTGGTGTTCGTTTTTGTGCACGTACCTCTTCACGTAAGTGAGGTACTGTCTTCTGGTGGACTCCTTGCACGATGTTGTGAAGACATTGATTGTTCAGTCCGAGAGTCCATAATCCAGAAGTGGCCTTTTCAAACCCTTCAAACCAATAGGTTTATCCGGACATGGCATGGGTGACTCTCCCCTGTCACAGGGTGTACCAATAAACTCGGATGTTTATTTATTGGGATGCATGGTTCTGTGGCCATGTCCAGTACCATAGGGAACCGTGGTTGAGAGGCCAGTCGGGAACAACAATGAATACCCGAAGCGGAGTCTTGTTTAATTTTTTGCAAGACCCGACTGATTTTTTTTTGATTAGATTAGAATGCTTTATTGTCATTTGATGAGGCAAAAGGGGGGGAAATGCATGGAAATACAAATCCCCCCAGTGTAGCGAGAAAGCGTCCATCGCTACTGCCCCAGGGTCTGGTTCCCACGCAACATATGTTGATATTTGGTGATTGAGTCTGGATGCAAAAAGGTCGATATCTGGTTTTCCATACCCATCTACAATGTCGGCAAACACTTTGTGGTCCAACATTCATTCAGTGTTGTCATTAAATTTGCGTGACCTGGTGTCTGCCACTGCATTTAGCCTACCTGGAAGGTAAGTGGCTGATATCCAAATATTCCTTTCTAGGCACCAGTACCAGATTGTATGGACCAATTCGTCACAGGATATCGACTTTATTCCACCCATATGATTGAAATAAGCCACCACAGTGGTATTGTCAATCTGTAAACGTACGTGCAGATGGTGCATGTCCGAACAGTAAGCCCAGAGTCCATGAAATGCTCCCAGCATTTCTAGATAATTAATTCCTAGTGCCGGAAGTAGGGTTAATTCATGTGCACTCCATCTACCAACACAACTAGAGGTGGTATTGGTTGCTCCGCAACCTTTTGCGCTGGTATCAGTTTGTAGTATAACCGAGGGATTTGTGGTTGTGATGGGGTTAGAGCAATGTCGAGCATTGTCTATCCACCATTGTAATTCCAATTTTGCTTTCCCTGGTAATTGCATTGGCCTGTCAAAATGGCCCGCATGGTGCTTGAGTGTTGCTATTGTTGCCCTTTGTAGGTTTTGGTAATGTACAAAATTGTGTGGCTGGAAAAGCAGCCACTAGTTTCCCAATCACTCTGGCTACTTGCCGAATAGATGGTTTCCTGATGCCAGTAAGGCTGTTGCATGCTTCTATCAACTCTGACGCTTTGTTTGGTGGCAAAGTGACAGACATATGAACAGAATCAATTGTGAAACCCAAATAGTCCATAGTAGTAGAAGGCATCAATTTTGATTTATCTGGATGATTTACCAGACTGATTCCTGGGATGGCACGACTTCCATATGAAGAAAGACTGGATAGACTTGGCTTGTACTCGCAGGAATTTAGAAGATTGAGGGGTGATCTCATAGAGACTTACAAAATTCTTAAGGGGTTGGACAGGCTAGATGCAGGAAGATTGTTCCCAATGTTGGGGAAGTCCAGGACAAGGGGTCACAGTTTAAGGATAAGGGGGAAGTCTTTTAGGACCGAGATGAGAGTGGTGAATCTGTGGAATTCTCTGCCACAGAAGGTAATTGAGGCCAGTTCGTTGGCCATATTTAAGAGGGAGTTGGATGTGGCCCTTGTGGCTGAAGGGATCAGGGGATATGGAGAGAAGGCAGGTACAGGATACTGAGTTGGATGATATTGAATGGTGGTGCAGGCTCGAAGGGCCGAATGGCCTGCTCCTGCACCTAATTTCTATGTTTCTATGTTTCTATGAATGACAAATCCCAGCTTTTGAAATAGGTGCTCGGTGGCTGAGACGGCCAGTTTGGCCAACTCCAAATTTTTTCCCACGATAAAAATATGTTTTTGTTTCCTGAGACACGCTAAAGCAGGTTTTAATAATTTGGTAAACAGTCTGGGCGCTGATGACAATCCATTAGGTAGTGCTTTGTACTGCCAGAGCTGCCCCATCCAGACTAATTTCAAATATCTGTGATGATCCTTGTCTATTGGTACTGAATAGTATGCATCCTTTAGATCGATGCAAGCCATGAAGTACCTGTTGGAAATTAGCTGTTTGGCCGTGACAAAGGTTTCCATTTTGAAATGGGCATACTGTACGAAAGTATTCAGTTCAGTCAAATCTATGATGATGCGGCATAAGTCTTTTTTATTTTTAGTGAAACTGTTCGATACAAACTCATGAAACTCTCTTTTGGTTTTCTCAATTACCCCTTTTGAATTTAGTCTTAAGAGTTCAGCATGACCTTCTGTCTTTTCTTTCTGTGAAAGTACAAACTTCCGACTAGGTGTATGCTGAACAGGGGAAGGGAGTTTGTGAACAAATTCAATTTTATATCCCTGAATACTTTCCAGTATGAAAGGATCAGAAGTTAAAGTGCTCCATGCATCCCGAAACAAGTGCAGCCGTCCCCCAACCCATGAGGAGTCTAAACATGCAATGTTCCTGAGGCAACCAGACCCACCTACCTCCATGGTTACCGGCGGTGCTGCGTTGGTTGCCTCTGTCCTTGTTTCTCGTGATGTGGAGGCGCTGTGGTGCGGGGTTGGCGCATCTTCCAAGAAGGCCGTGCTGGGCCATGGTCTAAAAAAGACCGTTGAGCGGGTTGTCTGGCCTTCGAGCTTTCATCAGCAGGTGGTCTATCACTGTAGCGTTGTCTGCTGGTGGATGCATAGGGGTGCTGCCGCCGCTGGTATGGGGACTTGGTGGTAGCCGGCACCTTAATCATGCCAATTGCCTTCGCCTCTTCGTCGACGTCTTTGACCTATTTAGGCAGGTTGTCCCCAAATAGCAATGTTGGCGGCTGTGCACTGCTGGGTCTGTACAACCCCGCGAACTTGCAGTTGAGTGCAGGCCGGATGATGCTCTTCCTGTAACTGTTGATCTCATATTGAGTGTTACATAGGAGAGCTAGCGTGTCCTGCAGCTCCTCCGGCATATCAAATCCGTCCACTGTCCTGGCAACGGCCGTAATCCCAGCAGCCAGCAATTTGAGGATCTTCTGGAGTTTGATTTCCTGGCTCCTGATCCCAGGGCTCATGTTACCCAAATGGGGTTGTTAACAGCAGGCACATTGAGGGAGACGCAATTCTCCGGAGCTAGGTACTTTGCTGCCGTGTCATTGATGGCTTGCTCTTGCAGTTGGTTAGTTGCCATGTAATTTATACTGGCTGCCAACTTTGGATGTAACGGCAGCCCTATTTGGGTAGGCATCGCAAACTTCGTGACCATACCCAATAGCTCCTCTTCTGGCACCCCTAGCATAGATGTATCTTCAGCCATGCCCCCTTCTTCAGAGTCAGCCCAGTTCTGACTCCTAATGTTCCCCTGCAAGGAGGGTGAGACATTTGGCAGTCCTGAAAAGGATGCTGCCGTGGGTCTGCTAAGAGACCCACTGTGACCATACCCCTGCTGCAGCAGGTCACATTGGAGCAACTGCTCCACCATCCGCTCCGTGCGGGACAGTCGACCACCGTCGCTTCCCGCGAGCGGGGTGTCCTCCGGTCCGGACTCAGCCGAGTCAGCGGACCTGTCCGGCTTCTGGGTGGTTTTGCCACCAGTCCGATGAGCACCTGCTGGCTGTAGTGGCGTGAAGTCGGGGGCTGCGGATTAAACCAGCAGTTCAGGAGAACTCGACCGCTGCTGGCTGCCTCCTTCGCGGTCCCCAGCAGCAACTTTGGCAGCGGCTCTTTTTGACTTTGTCCTGGACTCCATGGTGCGTTTTGAAACTCAACAACACACAGAGCTGACAAACGACCTCAGACTGGTAAGTACTTGCCTGCGGGCCGTTTTTAAATTTACGCTGGAGGAGCGGTGCTCCTCCTGCCTGTCACTTCGCAATGCGTTCGACGATATGTCGTGCATGCGTGCTGGCGGGGGCTTCATGTCGTCACTCACGTGACTCCGAAGTAAAATAGTCTCTAGTCCCTTCTTGTAGTCACAGTATTGATGTGACTGATTCTGGTCAATGATAGCACCTCCTCGACAAGGCCACAGAGTCGCATCCTGGCCCTTCCCTCTTCTCCCCTCTCCCATAGGACAATAAGTATAGAAGTGTGAAAACGCACACCTCCAGATTAAGAGACAGATTATCCCCAGCTGTTATCAGACAACTGAACCAACCTACCAATAACTAGAGAGCAGTCCTGGACCACTATCTATCTCAGTGGAGACCCTCGGACTATCTTTAATTGGTTTTTACTATCTTTATCTTGCACTGCATGTTATTCACATTATTCCCTTTATCACATTATTTCCTGTATCTGTATCCTGTGGATGGCTCGATTGTAATCATGTATTGTCTTTCCACTGACTGGTAAGCACACAACAAAAGCTTTACACTGTACCTCGGTCCTCATGACAATAAACTAAAATCTAAACTAGATGTTGATGCTGAAGGGCCTGGTGATGGTAATATGATTGAATGTGAAAGGTAGGCGGTTTAACTCTCCTTGTAGGAGGTGGTTATTAACTGACACTCATGTGGCATAAATATTACTTGTCACTCATCAACCCATGCCTGAATGTTGACTAGAACATGAACATATCTTGAAAAATAATTCTACTATCAAATTAAACATTTTGAAATATTAGCATTTCAAATATTATTCTGACAAGTTTCTTTTCATTTGAATGTCAGAATGAATATTTCTGGCATTCTAGCTAATTTAAATTCAGTAACAAACCAACCTACAATTATTATTGATGGTTTGACTATAAGTAATAATATTAAAAATAATAGGTGTTTGTGCACTGACCAACATCGACCAGCAGGGGTCTTCCTCAGTGCATTAACCGGCATCTCAGTACATTACAAGAAAAAAAGGGAACTGGAAGTTGGAAGCGGAATATTCTTTCACAAAGGACCAGTATCAAAGTCAACAATGGGGTTCAACCCGAAATGTTGCCTGTCCATGTTCTCCAGGGATGCTGCATGACCTGCTGAGTTACTCCAGCACTTTGTGTCTATCAGTGACAAAATGAAAATGTGCATTATACATAGTGTAACACAGAACAGACCAGCATTTCGGTTCCCATATTGTGTATTTTTAGAGTTATGCAGTAAGTTATTCTGTTTGTTTTTCTTGAGTTTCAGACACGAGATTTACTGCTGTTAATAGAGAGTCGATGGAGAAGCAATTCACCCAGGCCCACTTTTGTCTGCTACTAAGAGACTCAAGTCTGCCATGATATTTGCCTCAGACTCAAAAGCAGTACACCAAATACATAAAGTAAATTTTGTCCCACTTGCTCCATCAGCAATGGCTTCCAGATAAATGCTAACTTTAGCTATAGAGATACAGTGCAGAATCAGGCCTCCGTACACTAGTGCTATCCGACACACTAAGGACAGTTTAGTTTAGTTTAGTTTAGAGATACAGAGCAGAAACAGGCCCTTCGGCCCACCGAATCTGCGTCGACCAGCGATCCCTGCATATTAAAACTATCCTACACGCACTTGGGTCAATTTTACACTTATACTAAGCCAATTAACCTACAACCTGTACTTCTTTGGCGTGTGGGAGGAAACCGAAGATCTCGGAGAAAACCCACGCAGGTCACGGGAAGAACGTACAAACTCTCCAGCGCTGCAAGCGCTGTAAGGCAGCAACTCTACCGCTGCGCCACCATGCTGCCCCAAATTTATAATTTATAATTTATAATTTTACCAAAGCCAATTATCCTACAAACCTGTATATCTTTGTCATGTGGAGGAAACAATACGATACGATAAAAATTTATTCATCCCCAGAGGGAAATTGGTTTGCCGACAGTCACAACACACAAGATGCACAAAAACCTGAAATTAAAACATGTACATTAAAACAGGTGCACCCATACAGACAAGCACCCACAGACTGGATCAAACCCGAGTCTTTGGTGCTGTAAGGCAGCAATTCTACCGCTGTGCCACTGAGCGGCCCCAAGTTATAGAAACAAGGAACTGCAGATGTTGGTTAATACACAAAAGTACACTAGTGCTGGAGTAACTCAGCAGGACAGGCAGCATCTATGGAGAACCTGCCAAGTTATTGTGAGGGGAGTGTGGGGGAGGGAGGGGAAGAGAGGTTCTTGTCTTCCATCCTTGATAATCTTTCCGCAGGACGGCTTTGAACAAAAAAATATCTCTGTTTTTTTTCATTTGTATACATGTCTCTATTGATATCGTTATTTGAAATTGTGTTATTCACTATTAAGATGTATACGATAATCTCTTTTTTTATATATATATATAATACTTTGTTTTAATTGAAGATATATATAACAAGAATATATATTTTTTTTTTTTCTCTCCTCTCTCTCTCTCTATAATCAAAATTATTATTTAATCACTATTCTTATTGATCAAAATCTATTCTTTTCTTTTTCTACTTTCTAAAAAATAGAAGTTTATAAGAATTATTCGTAACATTCGTAAACTTATTGAAATACGTTGGTTGTGTATTTGAAAAGTTGTTATACCGTTGTTATGATGGATTACTTCTAATAAAAATATTATTATAGAAAAAATATTGAAAAGTATATAATTTAAAACAAACTCCCTGCACACAATTACAAAACTGTGCTTGAAATAAACGTTTTTGAATGATCTCTGGTGGCCATTAACAACACTTCTGGTTGGACAACACACTCCTGTACAATTGAACATGGAACAGATAAATGCGCTATTTGTATTCAAAATTAAACTGGAATCCTGCAAAGAACACAAATCGTTGCCAGAGTCCACTCACATGACACATCAATTGCACTTTCGGAATCCCACCCAAGTGCCATTGCTCCATTGTGTCATGCCGCCACCTATTCCTTTTCTCCAGAGATGCTGCCTGACCTGCTGAGTTACTCCAGCATTTTGTGTCTGCCATTGTAAAGGCAGGATTGTGATACTATTTTCTCGCAATTTCTGCCCTCTTTATGCCAGGCAGACACAGTTATAACTGCCTACATAAAGTGAAGCACAAATGTTTCACCATGATTCAGTTAAGCTGCCAATGATTAAAACAATGATAAAAAAGATATGCATAAACTATGTTTCTAACATCGCCAACAATTTCCAGGACTCTAATATTAAGGGCACTGATCATAGTTTGGTATATGAATGGATTCACACTATATATGCCAGATAGTCTTTCTACATTTGATGGTTTATTTATATTGAATAAACTAAATACAAGCTGCCATATTTATTGACTGAGCGCAGCAAATCTCTCAAATCCTTGGCGGATTAGCCAAGACCACGAGGCCATGAAGCCTACGGCCCCAAGGAACCACATTTAATGAGGGGTTGAATCAATGCCACTTAATCGGTATCTAATAAAATCTAGGTATATGGCTCAGGCATGTTAGAGGTATGTGGATTAAATGATGAAAAGGTTATTTATTCATGTAAGATAATAAATACAAGTCAAACGTCCACTACTCTTCCCTATCGTGCAAAATCAGTAGTTTCCAGTGATTATGGACCTTGTCATCAAGTATATATTTTTTCATGCCTAGCTATCGACAAGCTTTCTGGAATCTGCCTGCTTTGATCTGACCTTAAATCAATCAATCATGCTGACAGCCTGTATGAAATCGTTGCTTGCCAGGTCAAAGGGGAACCACTTTTAGTCTCTCAAAGATCAGTGCTGCGACTGCAGTACTAGCTCTGAGGAATGAAGCTAAGCCGGTCTTTTGGAGGTGGTGTGAAGGTGGGGGGTGGGGGGGGGGGGGGGGGGGGGGGGGGGGAGGCGTTGTTGGAGGTGGTAGCTGTAATAGTAGAACATTTTTGCTACTGAATGCAGAATGCTTTACCACATAAGGCAACCGCTGCATCACAGTCCATTCACAGTATTTTTGAATGCCTGTAACCTGAGAGTCAAAGGAGAGATTACAATCATGCTATAGGGTTGCTCTGTAAACCAGATGACATTTTAAATAACAAAAGTCGATGGATTTTCATGACAATTCCTGTTTTTACATTGTAGAGTTGTAATGCAGAAACACATGTGATAAATTAATCTCTGGGAATGTTGGAAAATATTAAAAATAGCTGAGAATATTTTCCATCTAATAAGAATATTGGAAAATATCTAAAGCAAAAACAGAATATCCCAATAACAAGCAAGTATGCTGTATCAACAAGGATAAAGAAGATAAATTGTAATTTTAATATCAACGATGATAAGGAAGAAATTTGGTAACTTTAATAATTTAGAGAAGCCTCGTGATAACTTTGGGACATGATTTTATCTCTCACTTACGCCAATTAAATTAATCTGAAGTAAACTAATGTATATATGTAATGATGATAAGGAAACTACCAGACTGTTTATAAACCTCTCCAGTTCAGTTATGTCCTTCAGAGAAGGAAAGCCACCTTCCATACTGGGTCTGGCTTTTCACGATATGATACGATAGAACTTTATTTATCCCATGAGGGAAATTAAATCTGCCAACAGTCATAAAAGCACAAAATACATGAAACATTAAATTAAAGTGACGAATGGAAAGGATTGGGGATGTGCAATGATTGGGGAGGAGGGAGTCAGTCTCAGCCTACCCCATGACAGAAGGGGGAAGAGTTATACAGTTTGATAACCACAGGGAAGAAGGATCTCCTGTGGCGTTCTGTCCTGCATCTTGGTGGAAAGTGACTTGCAGTGACTTTGACTCACTTTAAGATGGTTAATGTTTATCTGATTTCACTTTTTTCAGGGATGACTTGGGATGAACAACATATATTGACTATGGCATATACCGTCTATGAATGATTAGAGCTGAAATGGGCCTCTTTCCGCTATTATCTTTGGATACTGGTCAACTCCCTTGCAAAGTTACCATTCTTACAGCATTCAAGTGCAAAGCCACATCCGAACTCCACAGAATCATTAAAGAGTCAGAGAAGAGGGAAACTAGAGGCATGGAAAGGTACAAAGAACAAAAGGTTTTCATACCGTTCATTCTTTTGTTCTCTGTACCTTTCCATACCTCTAGTTTCCCTTTCAGTCTGAAGAAGGGTCTCGACCCAAAACGTCACCTATTCCTTTACTCCAGAGATGCTGCCTGACTCACTGAGTTACTCCAGAATTTTGTGTCTGTCTGCGGTGTCAACCAGCATCTGCAGTTCCTTCCTACACTTCTAACCTGGACCAACTTCTGCAGGACGTTTTCCCAACGATGGTGTCGGAAAATTCACAGCACCAAGAAGCCAGATAGTCAAGAGCCAAGAGTGTTTTCTTGTCATATGTACCAAAACAGAACAATGAAATTCTTACTCGCAGCAGCATGGTGGCGCCACAGTGGTGCAATGATAGAGTTACTGCTTTACAGCACCGGAGACCCGGGATCGATCCTGACTAAAGATGCCGTTCGCCCTGTGACTGCGTAGGTTTTCTCTGGGTGCTCCAGTTTCCTCCCACACCCCAAAGCTGTACAGATTTGTAGGTTAATTGGCTTGTGTAAAAATTATAAATTGTCACTAATGTGTAAGATAGTGCTAATGTACAGGGGTGATCGCTGGTCAGCACGGACTTGGTAGGCCGAAGGGCTTGTTTACAGGCTGTATCTCTAACGTAAAGTAAAGTGAACTAAAGTACGAAGAGTCAAGAGTGTTTTATTGTCATATGTTCATTATTTGCGGCAGCAGCAGCATAAGAGATTTGTGTACAGTACTCGATAGATAAGATAATAAACAAACAAACAAAATTCAATAATTAAGAAAAATAGTTCAAAAAACAAAACCAACCCGGAAAGTCCTTTGTGCAACCCAGATAGTTCATAGTTCAGAGTTTAGGGTTCGTATTGTTCAAAGTTGATGATGGAAAATACAGGGAAATATCGGCAACTACTCGCAAAATCGACAGCACCAACTTTAGCCCCATATTTATTTTTTAAATTAAAAAGAAAAATGTTTTATTAGCAGTAATGTACAATAGTATAAACCAAGAATAACATAATACATTTCATGTACCACTTCTTGTTTTAAACTTTACTAATAGGAAAGTAACAGAAGGAAGAAATAGAGAAAGTTAGATAACATAGTGAGTACGTGAAAGAGTGAAAATAAAGAGCCCGTAAAGACGTAGAGCACGAGGAAGAATACAAGAAGAAAAAAGGAAAAATTAAAAAAGGAAAATATAAGAAAATAAGATAAGATAAAGAGGATGTACCTACTTCATATCTTTACACACCCCTCACCAGTTCCTGAAACTGTTTGTTTCCAGTCATGTTGCACCTTATGCTTGATAAGCCCCATATTTTGAAGGCAATGATATCATAAAATTAATCCTTAAGGAGCTGTCCCACTGCGGCGACCTAATCTGCGAGTTCTAGTGAGTTTGCCCTCAACTCATACTCGCAGCATGGTCGACACGAGGTCCTAGGAGGTCTTTGTAACTCTCCTTCATGCTCGAGAGTAGTCCCCGCATACTCGAGGCCTCAGGTAGGTCGCGCCGTATTTTTCAACATGTTAAAAAATGCCCGCGAGTAAAAAAAGGTCGCCATGGAAAAAATCGATAATTTTTTTACTCGTAGGTTTTTTACTCGTAGGTTTAGAAGTAGGTCGTAGTAGGTCGGTATGTTATTTGTAGGTAATCGAGGGTAGTCGAAGGTAGTCGAAAGTAGTCGTAGATAGTGTTCAACATCGTCGAAGGGAGGTCGAAGGGAGGTCGTAGGAGGTCGTAGGAGGTCGTCTTCACTCTCCACTATTCGGCGTCCAATTTTCCCGAAGCTAGTCAAAGCTAGTCAAAGCTAGTCAAAGCTAGTCTTCAACATAATCGAAGGAGGCCGAAGGAGGTCTACATAGTCGAAAGAGGTCTTCAACATGACATTTTTTCAAACTCTTCTAAACTCTTCTAAACTCGCCAATTAGGTCGCTGCAGTGGGACAGCCCCTTTAGGGTCTCAGTATCATAACTTTGATACAGGCATCAGATTTTCGATTAGTACAGGTGTCAGAGGTTATGGGGAGAAGGCAGGAGAATGGCGTTAGGAGGGAGAGATAGATCAGCCATGATTGAATGGTGGAGTAGACAATGGGCCGAATGGCTAATTCTACTGCTATCTCTTATGACATGACCTTATGAACTAATTGATTTGTATTTTATCTAATGTAGTACAGCAAATAATTCTGATATATATGTATTTTCTAACATATAGAAGGAATCTATGTTGAATCTATGTTGAGTCCAACAGCATTCCCAGGAGTACTTTCCCCTCTCAATTCTCTGTAACCTACTGCCCCTCACAGTCCATCAGCTCATTCCTGATTCTTCTGACACCATTCAACTTTAATGGTCATTTATTGTGGCTAATTAACCTAGTTGCACCACTTTGGGATGCGAGAGGATAGAAGAACACCTGAGGGAAACCTGCAAAATCACAGAGAATGTGTAAACTCCAAACTAGCATCTCTGGAGAGCAGGATGAATCCTAGGTTGGACCTGTGCCTATTTCAGTGTTCTTTTAATGTTTTTGTCTTGTACTCATACAAAAAGTCACATTTCATTAACACACTAAGTCTCCATTGATTCTGTCCTCATGTTTTACATGTGTTCTGCCTGACTCACCATGTTTAGGATTAACAATTATATCCCAGTATTGTATTGAGCATTGGCATTATTTTGGATAACTATCATGTTCTTCCGATTTCTCCAAAAGAGCAACATAATATCACATTAGATCAATAAAAAGACTAAAACGAATTCCCTGGTTTACTTATGGTAAGTAGTACAAGAAACAGGAAGGCAGGATGAGGTATTGGAAGTGTAGTGTATATAGAAAATAAAAACAAATTGGTCTATAGAGGATTAAGATGCCACACAGATAATACATTTATTACAATTGTTTTTTTTTTTTAAATTCTGTTTTTAGTAGCTCTTTCTGAGGCAAAATTCTAAATCAATGACGCAGGTTTCCAGTGTATCCATTGAGTTTGGTCTCCAGCTGGAAAATGAAACTCAACAACTTATGTTTGACTTTGCATAACAAAAGACATTCGAAGAAGATGGCGTTTTTAGATTTTTGTGTTTTCATGCCAAAGTATTCAATGATTCTCAATGCCAAATTTCTCTGTTTGTCCCCTGCTTGGGGAAATTTTAATATCCAGGTAGCAAAGATGACAATTTACATCAGTGTATCCCACAATAATTTGAGAAATAAAACTCTATATTTTCAGGTAAGCGGATTTTTAACTTCACCAGATAAATCTCTACAGGAATATGTAACAATTTTATCGTCAGGGTGTTGTTTTTTCAAGCAGTATGATTATAACACACACACATCCAAGATCAGAGTTTTATAAGTATAGAGACACAAAATGCTGGAGTAACTCAATGGGCCAGGTAGTCTATATTCAATGTACGCCAGCATCAGCAGTTCCTTCACACACACACACACACACACACATATATGTGTGTGTGTGAGAGAGAGATTTATATATATATATATATATATATATATATATATATATATATATATATATATATATATATATATATATATATATATATATATATATGTGTGTGTGTAGGAAGGAACTACAGATGCTGGTGTACATCAAATATAGACTACCTGGCCCATTGAGTTACTACAGCATTTTGTGTCTATCTTTATTAATAAATATATATAAATTTATATATGTTTCAAATTTGCCTTTTCATCGAATAGTGATGGCTATAGAGCAAAATGAATAGCATTGAAAAATAGGTTGAATAATTGTATGTCTTGAACATAATAATGCCTACTGGGCATTTGACAATGAATTAAAGCAAATTATTCTGACCTTATATCGATTATTGATAAGGTCACATTTGGAATACTGATTATGTTACCCAGCAATCCCTGTGGGTTTCAGAGGAAGTGCATCATGGGAAATTGCAAGTTTGCAGCTTCTTATTTTCCATTCATTCATTAAAATAAATGTTTACAATTTCCCAAGACACATTTCCAATGAGTGCTGACACTTGGCAAGAGCAGTGCATTGCAGGTTGGTCTTGCATGTAGTCATTCCTGTAGACTACCTTAAAAGGAAGTGTTTTGACCCAAATTAATTCTGCCAAATTTAAAGTCCAGAGATGACAATCTGTTGAAAGGGAGGGGTGGGGGTGGGTGGGGGGACTTATTTTTTGGTATTGGAAACAAGGAACTGCAGATGCTGGTTTACAAAGAAAGACACAAAGTGCTGGGGTAACTCAGCAGGTCAGGCAGCATCTCTGGAGAACAATGATAGATGACAATTCAAGTTGGAACCCTTCTTCAGTCATCAGTTTCACCAAACACTTATGCTAGGTCCACTGAGTCCTATTGGACCTCTTGGTTGTTAACTATTTCAACACCTCTTCCCAATCCCATACTGACTTACTGTCCATTACCTCCTCTATTGCCAGAGAGTGGCCTCACACAAAGTGAATGAACAGCACCTCATGTTCCACTTAGGTAGCTTACAACCCAATGGTATGAACATTCTCTTCCCCTCATTTCCTTCCTTCATTCCCTCTCTTTCCTGTGCCCCACCTGAACTCCCACCTATTCTTCTCTCTCCCTCCCCATCTATCTACATTTCTTCCTCTAGTTTCACAATTCGCCACTCTTCAATTGTTTTGTCTCAAACCTTCTGTCCTTTCATCACTGGCCTTTGTTCAACACCTGCCAATCACAAGTCCTCCTCACTTAATCCACCTATTATTTGCCAAGCTTTGTCCTGCCTTTTCTTTCTTCCAGCACTTCTTTCCTTCCCCCCATCACAATGAGTCTAAAGAAGGCCCCTGACGTGAAACGTCACCTCTCCATGTTCTCCAGAGATGTAGTTGCGTCACTGACTGGACTCTGACATTCATTTTCCAAACAAACTTTATTTACTTGTGCACAAGGAGAGTAGCACAGTCCCAGCTACAGTACTCCTGTAAAATTCCACTCCTAACTTATACAGATTTTGACCCTAAAAATAGTGCGCACTTTCTAATTTCTTATCATCGATCACAATCCATTCTCAAAACACTAATACAAATACACTAACACTAATACAAATAAAACAACATGCTATTTAATCCGTTATTTGTATTCAATTTTAGCAAGCATGGCTATCAAGAACCTTGTGCTCCAGGTTATAGCAAGTTGTACGTCAAAGGGTGATTATCAAGAACCCTGTGCTGTACGTCAAAGGATGTCCAAAAGTCCTTGTGCTGTACAGCTATCTTAACCCTTGTCATACTGAAGCTTACACACTGCCTGCCTGACCTGCACATTGTGCCCTTTTTAGATTTTTTATTGCCAGCTTTTAACATGATTTCCTTTGGCCCGATAATTCTAGAGTAGCTCTTAACTGGCTGCAATCACACTTCCACCCTCCCCCATTCCAGCTGTTTGCAATGGAGCCATTCTAAGCTGTTGCCCTTAAATTGGATTATGAGTGATCAGCTGGCAGGAACCTGCACTTGAACACGTTTATTGTATGCAAGAAAATTGATGTTTCTTTAAAATAAAAATCAAGCGAAATTTAAGATGATCCTATTATTCCTATTATCCTATTTGATAAAAGGGAGCAGAATGTTCGACAAAAGGCACTGCCTTTGTACTTTTGCAGTCTTTTATGAGCATTGGACGTGATAAGCAGAAGGCTTTCAAAATGTACAAAGAATTTAGCTAGCAAAAAGATTGGGTAAAATACACAGACAAGTAGAAACAGGTGAAGAATGTAATAGGAGAAAGGACAAAAGAATACATACATGTGAATACTGGGAACATCTCACATGACAAAAGGGGTTTTCAAATCCAAATGGGTAAATAAAAGGTGGAGAGAAGCAAATGGAACATGAAGACAATTGATTAGTCAAATTAGTAAATAGTTACTATTTCACATCTGCTTTTACACTGGAAAAGGGGAGAAAATCCCAGGTTTTCACATTTCTGGAAATGCTAGTGTGTTAGGCAGTGTATACACAACAACAAAAAAAAGACTGTTAGATGAAAATTAAGATTAACAAGACATGATTCAGATAACTTGAACATGTGTGATTTAAAGAGGACAGTGATTAACTAAGGGATAGTTTAGTTTAATTTATTGTCACGTGTCCCAAGGAACAGTTTTGTTGCGTGATAACCAGTCAGCGGACAGGCTATACATGATTACAATCGAGCATCCACAGTGTACGGATACATGTTAAACAGAATAATATTTAGTGCAAGATGTCCAGTAATGTCTGATTAAAGATAGTCTGCGGTTCTCCAGTGAGGTAGATAGTAGCTCAAGGCCACTCTCTGGTTGTTGATAGGATGATTCAGTTGCCTGGTGACAGCTGGGAACAAAACTGTCCCTGAATCTGAAAGTGTGCGTTTTCACACTAAAGATATTACTGAAAGCTGAAAATGGTTGGCATACTCCATGAATTTAAATAGGAATAGATACAAGTGCAGAAACTGTAGATGTTAAATAATAGCACTGAATGAAAAATTGATAATAGTTAAAACTGGATTATTTTTAATTGACAGAGATTCTTTTTCATTGATGTCATTGCCCTGGGAGTGGAGAAAGGAAATTCTCAAGATTTGTAATCGGTGTAAATGAAAATTATACAAAAACTAACAATGGATAATGCAATTTGTTTTAGAGGATTGAATCCCTTACAAAACTCATTCAAAACAGACCACGTCTGCACTTCAGCCTGGCTCTGTGCAAACTAAACAGTGAAGGAGTAATATGTATGCTATGTAGGGATTAAAGTGATGAAATCAATGAGACCATCAGTTCTGTGGTTAACTGCAGTTAAAAATAAACAAATAAGGCTCTGGTTTTATTAACAAAGGAACAGAGGTACAAATCAAACAAGGGTTTATTGTTGTTTTACAAGGGACTAGATTCCTGCCTTGAGAATTATACACAGTTCTTATCACCTTATCACAATATGGATATACTGTTGCTTGTGAGAAGATATGAACCACAGATTATTCCAGTTATCTGAATTTGAAGTTATGAAGGTTGAGAAAGACTGAGTTCACTGAAATTAAGATTTTGACATAATCAAATGT
Source organism: Okamejei kenojei (assembly GCA_035221665.1). Lineage (NCBI taxonomy): Eukaryota > Metazoa > Chordata > Chondrichthyes > Rajiformes > Rajidae > Okamejei > Okamejei kenojei. Next base: position 154,773,688 of record CM069131.1, read on the forward strand.
TGCCATGGTGAAAGAAAGTCCACAATCTGACCGAACATAAAAATAAAGAGAAGCTCATATCAAAAGTTAGAGATAAGAAGTTACATAGTTCATAGCACAGTACAGCACAAGAAGGGATCCACAATGTTAAACTGATCTCATCTGTCTGTATATGATCCATTTCCCTGTACTTCCATGTACATTTCCAAGTTCAATTAATCATTTTTACAACAATCAGAGAAAACTATCAAAACAGGCAATATTTAAAATTTTGGAATGCACTTCTAGAGGCTATAGGCCAAAAATCTATCACAGATTTCAATATGTAATGTAAGATAATAGCAGTCAACTGAAATTGTTGAATTTCCCCCATACCACCCAATTTTGCAAATAGCTATTTAAAATAATTTATTTTTTGAGAGATGTTATTTTTATTTCATTATGCATTGTAGACAATTCTAAAGCCAATTGTAAGAATTTGTCAACATTTAAACTATTCAGGTTGTGAGTTTCTGAGTCATACAAAATCAATGCTATATCATTTTATGTTGTCTCCTTGTAAATATTTGGCTCTATCATAGGATTCACTTTAAACAAATTAATTCCATGAAAGTATAAACAAATTATGAAATTACGATTTAATCTTGATAGGCAGGAATTGTTTAATTGCATGAAACTTTAACTCTGTTTCTCTCTCACTGTAATGAAAGCACGGACCTGGTCCTTTCACCATTTGGTGTTTATATTTCAGATTTCCAGCAATCCCCCGATATTTGCATCTCTTATTTATTCAGATAAAATTGGTGTAGTTAATTATGAACATTTTTCAGCAGTTGATAATTTCTCCACATTCTGGTTAAATCTACATACACCCTGAAGAGAACATTTTTGTATTAGAAATAATTACATTTATATATCGCACTTTGTAATTCTGTGATGATGAAATGTCACCAGAGATCAGATTAACCAAAATATAAAGGGCTGCATCGTGGTGGATCCAGCGTGCTGTCCAGAATTGCCACCCATGGTCCTGTACACTCGAGACTCACCTGGCTGGATGCAGGGTGATGATCTTACTGACCTTCTCCACCCATGGGTCAGGCAGGGAGGTCTCAATTGTGACGAGGCCTCAGGTAGCAGAGTGCAAAGGTCACTCCCCTGGAACCCCTGCTGACAGACTTTGACAGAGTGGAATGCAGAGGGCAGTGCTTATTCCATCTATCAAAGCTGTAACTGATTATACCACTTATTAAATGCATCTGACATCAAGAGACATTTATAAACTATTAAAAATGAAGTAAATGCTTTCAATATTTAAGGATTTAAAAAATTAAAAATAATTAAAATATACTTCAGAGTAATTAATTGCAATAAGCGCAGCAAAAAAATGATATTTTATCTTTCCGTTTACGTCCTAATCCAGGACTCAAATTTCAGAGTTGTAAAGCTGAACAGCATGGAAACAGGCCCTTTGGACCAGCTCATCCATGCTGACCAAAATGTTATCTGAGCTGTCCCTTGTAGCTGCATTTTGCTTGTATCCCCCTAAATCTTTCCTATCCAGAAATGTATTTTAAACTTATTTGTACCTGCTACTACTGCTTCCTCTAGCAGCACATTCCCTGTACACATCATCTTCTGTGTGAAAACATTGCCCCTTTTGACCCTTTTAAAAATTTCCTCTCCAATTTAAATCTATACCCGTTAGTTTTAGACTCCCCAACATTGAACAAAGTCTGTGACATCCACCATATCTATGCCCTTTGTGATTTTATATACCTCGATATGGTTATTCTTAACTTCCTATACTCCAATGAAAACAGCTCCAGCCTATCCTACCTCTCTGTATGATTCGAGCCCTCTGGCCCTGCTAACATCTTTGTGAATCTTCTCTGCACCTTTCCAGCTTAACGACATCCTTCCTCTAGCTGGGCGACCAGAACTGCACACAGTACTCTGTGAGGTTCCCATTGAAAGCAATGAAGTTTTAGACTAGTCAAACCTATTTCATGATCTTTGATGCAATTCCCTAGCTTAATGCTGCAAAGGGCCTGGGATTCATATAAGGTCTAATTCTGAAATATACATCCATTTAAATGCCGAACACTGGTGGTTCCTTTTGGTATCTTTGATCACAGTCAGAAAGATATAGCCGGTGCTTCTGTTCAGCAAGTGTCCTTTGAATACATTTTTCACTTTGTCCATAAGATGGCACTAAAAGTTTGAATTCTTACTTCGAATTGATATTTAGCAACTTGTAAACTGGCAAAGTCATTCAAACATCCAATATTTTGTTTCAAACAGGTAATTTGCTGATCTTTTTTTCAGAAAATAAGACCTTGGTACAAAGATTGGAGGAAAATCGATGTCATTTTCTAAATCCTCTCAGGTTTCTCAATGAATTGATTCAAGTAGTTGACAGTCTCTGCCATTGCATTTTCTGGAAAAACAAAATCCCTTTAGTGTGCTGATGCCAAGGAAACCACAAATAGTGATGGACCCTGAGTTTTGTTGCTTGTAGTTTAAAACAGGCAACTGAAGCACTGCCCATCATATAATGGGTTGGGTGGGAAAGAGAAGAAAGAGATCAAAGGGACTTAAGAAGATGTAATGAAGGAGTGTGAGATCATGAAGAGCTGTGAGTTAAACAGAAATAAAATGTTCCCATTAATGATCATTTTAGGAGCAGAGGGCAGGAATTCAAAGTGACAATTATAAGTTGCAGATAGAATGCAATGATATGGTGTACAGATAGGATCAGAAGCTTTGTTCTATAAAAACCAGAGGACATACATTAAATGGTAAGAGGTCAGAGGGTATCTGAGGCAGAATTTAATCACCCAGAAGTTGGTTAGAATCTGGCAGAATTTGTTGCCAAAACCAGAATGTAAAAGTTTCTGTGGTGTATAATTCTGTGATTATGGAACTAAGGGAGGCACAGTGTTGCAACAGTAGAATCGCTGCTTCAGTGCGAGAGAGCTGCATTCGATCCTAACTATATGTGCTGTCTGTGCAGAGTTTATACGTTCTACCTGTAGCCGCATAAGTTTTGCTTTGGTGCGCTGGTTTCATTCCACATTCCAAGGACATGCAGGTTTTGTATGTTAATTGGCTTCTGTAAATTGTGCCCTTGCTAAAGTCGGATAACATGGAACTAGTTTGCGGGTGATCAATGGTCGGCATGGTGGGCCGAAGGGACTATTTTTTCATCAAATCCTATTTTTTCTTTACTTTTTTCAAAACCTTCTGCAATAAAGAGTGTTAACCAATATAATCCAAATAAAGAAGGAAATAAAGAAGGAGATTTACTAGAATGTTGCCAGGGTTCCAGCAACTATGTTACAGAGAAAGGTTGAACAAGTTAGGTCTTTATTCTTTGGAGCGCAGAAGGTTAAGGGGGGACTTGATTGAGGTCTTTAAAATGATGAAAGGGATAGACAGAGTTGACGTGGATACGTTTTTCCCATTGTGGGTAGGGAAGATTCAAACAAGAGGGCATGACATGAGAATTAAGGGACAGAGGTTTCGGGGTAACGTGAGGGGGAACTTCTTTACTCAGAGGGTGGTGGCTGTGTGGAATGAGCTTCCAGCAGAAGTGGTGGAGGCAGGATCGATTTTAACATTTAAGAGTAAAGTGGATAGGTATATGGACGTGAAGGGAATGGAGGGGTATGGTCTGAGTGCAGGTAGATGGGACTAGGGGAAAACAAATGGTCGGCACGGACTGGAAGGGCCGAGAGGGCCTGTTTCCGTGCTGTAATTGTTATATGTTATATGTTATGTTAATCTGAATCATCATAATATATTTGGATGAGAGAGAATCTGCCATTTGATTTCATTTATTACTTTAAAATAGATTCCTCACACATCCCAAAGACCATATAATAACCATATAACCATATAACAATTACAGCACGGAAACAGGCCCTCTCGGCCCTTCCAGTCCGTGTCCGACCATTTCTAGTAAATCTCCTCTGTACTCTCTCTAGATTTTGTGACATCCTTCCTATAACTAGGCGACCAAAATTTGTACCCCATACTCCAGAACTGGTCTTACCAATGCCTTGTACAATTTTAACATTACTTCCCTACTCCTATATTCAATGCTCTGATTTATAAAGGCCAGCACACCCAATGGCTTTCTTTACCACCCTATCTACATGCGATTCCACCTTCAGGGAACTAAGGAACAGTTATTCCTAGATCCCTCTGTTTCCACAGCATTCCTCAATTCCCTACCATTTACCATGTACGTCCTATTTTGATTTGTCCTGCCAAGATGTAGCACTTCACACTTATCAGCATTAAACTCCATCTGCCATCTTTCAGCCCACTTTTCCAAATGGCCCAAATCTCTCTGTAGACTTTGAGAATCTACTTCATTATCCACAATACCACCTATCTTGTATCATCTGCATACTTACTTATCCAATTTTCCACCCATCATCCCAGATCATTGATGTACATGACAAACAACAGTGGACCCAACACAGATCCCTGAGGCACCCCACTGGTCACACCGGCTTCCAACCTGACAAACAGCCATCCACCATTACTCTCTGACATCTCCCATTCAGCCACTGTTGAATCCATCTTGATACTCCGCCATTAACACCCAAAGATTGAACCTTCTGAACCAACCTTCCATGGGGAACCTTGTCAAAGGCCTTACTGAAATCCATATAGACAACATCCACTGCTTTACCCTCATCAATTTCCCTAGTTACCGCTTCAAAAAAATTCAAGAAGGTTTGTCAAACATGACCTTCCAGGCACAAATCCATGTTGACTGTTCCTGATCAGACCCTGTTTAATCCAGATGCTTATATATATATTATCTCTAAGTATCCTTTCCTTTAATTTGCCCACCACTGACGTCAAACTAATAGATCTATAATTGCTAGGTTTATTCTTTGAACCCTTTTTAAACAATGGAACAACATGCGCAGAACGCCAATCCTCCGGCACTATTCCCGTTTCTAATGACATTTGAAAATATTTCTGTCATAGCTCCTGCTATTTCTACACTAACTTCCCTCAATGTCCTAGGAATATCCTGTCAGGACCTGGAGACTTATCCACTTTTATATTTTTCAAAAGTGTCAGTACATCCTCCTCTTTGAATCTCATAGTTTCCATAGCTACTCTACTCTTTCCCTTAACTCACCAGTTCAATATCCTTCTCCTTGGTGAATACCGAAGAAAAGAAATTGTTCAATATCTCCCCCCATCTCTTTTGGCTCTGCAGAATAGCTGTCCATTCTGGTTCTCTAATGGTCCAATTTTATCCCTCGTTATCCTTTTGCTTTAATATAGCTGTAGAAACCCTTTGGGTTTTACTTTCACATTTCTTGCCAAAGCAACCTCATATCTTCTTTTAGCCTTCCCAATTTCTTTCTTAAGATTCTTTTTACATTCTTTATTACTCCTCTAGCACCTCATTTACTCCATGCCTCCTATAATTATTGTAGATATCTCTCTTTTTTCAAAACAAGTGTCCAATTTCCCTTGAAAACCATGGCTCTTTCCAATTTTTACTATTTCCTTTCAACCTAACAGGGACATAAAGATTCTGTACTCTTACAATTTCCCCTTTAAATGTCCTCCATTTCTCTCTACATCCTTCCCATGAAACAAAGTGTCCCAATTCACTCCTTTAAAATCCTTACGCATTCCCTCAAAGTTAGCCTTTCTCCAATCAAAAAATCTCTACCCTAGGTCCAGTTCTGACTCTCTCCATAATTATATTGAAACTAATGGTATTGTGATCACTGGTCCCGAAGTGCTCACCAACGCATACCTCCGTCACCTGACCTGCCTCATTTCCTAACAGGAGGTCCAGCACTGCCCCTTCTCTGGTCGATACCTCTATGTACTGCTGCAAAAAACTATCCTGCACACATTTTACAAACTCCAAACCATCCAGCCCATTTACAGAATGTGTTTCCCAGTCTATTTTTGGAAAATTGAAATCTCCCACAATCACTACCTTGTGCTTACTACTAATATCTGCTATCTCCTTGCATAATTTGGCTCTTTCCAATTCACGCTCCCCATTTGGCGGTCTATAATACACCCCTAAAAGTGTTGCTACACCGTTCCCACTTCTCAGTTCCACCCAAATAGCCTCCCTAGACGAGCCCTCTAATCTATCCTGCCAAAGCACTGCTGTAATATCTTCTCTGACAAGCAATGCAACACCTCCCCCTCTGGTCCCTCCAATTTTTATCACACCTGAAGCAACGAAATCCTGGAATATTTAGTTTCCAATCACAGCCCTCCTGCAACCATGTTTCACTGATTGCCACAACATCATATTTGCAGGTGTCAATCCAGGCTCTAAGTTCGTCCACCTTACTTACAATGCTCCTAGCATTAAAATATACACATTTTAGAAACCCACCATCCCTTATTCTCGGTCTATTATCTTTTTCATCTTTCTCGCCTACATTTTGGATCCGAGTGCTTCCCTTCTCTGCCTCTTGCCCCACACCCTGACCCCTAGCCCCCTCTACCCGAGTCCCTCCCCCCAGCCTTTCTTAGTTTCAAGTCTCCCCAGTTAGCCTTTGCAAATCTCCCTGCTCAGGATATTGGTCCCCCTCGGGCTCAAGTGCAACCGTCCTTTGTGTACAGATCATGCCTTCCCCAAAAGAGGTCCCAGTGATCAAGAAACTTGAATCCCAGCCCACTGCACCAGTCCCTCAGCCACGCATTTATCCTCCACCTCATTTCATTCCTACTCCCACTGTCACGCGGCACAGGCAGTAATCCAGAAATCGTTACCCTTTTGGTCCTTCTCCTTAACTTTCCCCCCATCTCCCTAAATTCTCCCTTCAGGACCTCATCACTTTTTCTGCCTATGTCATTGGTACCTATGTGTACCACAACATCAAGCTCCTCTCCCTCCCTTATCAGAATCTTTTGTACACGTTCTGACACATGCGAGACCCTGGCACCAGGGAGGCAAACTACATCCGGGTCTCCCGACTGCGTCTACAGAATCGCCATATCCGACCCCCTACTATCCCCTATTACTATTGCCCTCCTCTTTTTTGCTACCCTTCTGAGCATCATCAGGGCCGGTCTCTGTGCCGGAGGCCCGGCCGCATGTTGGGTGCCACCCAGTCTAGGCTGTCCCCTCCAATCGTACTCAAACCCGAGTACCTATTTTCCAGGTGTACGGTCACAGGGGTACTCTCTAGCCCCTGCCTCTGCCCCTTGCCCTTCCTAACCGTGACCCACTTGTCTGCCTCCTGTGGTCTGGGAGTGACTCACCCTCCCTGTAGCTCCTCTCTATTACCTCCTCACTCTCCCTGAGGAGACGGAGGTCATCGAGCTGCTGCTCCAGGTTCCTAACACAGTCCTTTAGGAGCCCCATCTCAACACACCTGGTGCAGATGTGGACGTCTGGAGGGCTTATCAGATTCCCTGACCTCCCACATCTGACATCCAGAACAGTACACTGCCGTGGCCTTCATACTGCCCCCCCCTACACAGGATACAATAGCAACACAATACAAAGTACACAACAAACTGCTGGGATCTGACTGCCAATCAGCTGCTTACCCTGGTCCACTTCCCACCAATCAGCGGCTTCCTCAAAAAAAAAACCCACTTCTCCAAATGGAATGTTATGGATTTGGGTAAAAACAAGCCCCGCGCTAGATTTTGAAGCTTACCGGTCGGGTGTCGTTCCTCCCCTCCTCCTCTTCCAACGGCTCCTGTGGGCCTCTGAAAGAAAACAAGCCCCGCGTTAGATTTGAAGCTTACCGGTCGGGTGTCGCTCCTCCCCCTCCTCCTCTTCCAACGGCTCCTGTGGGCCTCTGAAAGAAAACAAGCCCCGCGCTAGATTTTGAAGCTTACCAGGTGAAGACGTGCAGGTTTGGAGGTTATTTAGCGTCTGTAAATTGTCCCAAGTGTGTAGATATGAAAGTGGGATAACAGGTGATCAATGGTCGGCTTGGGCCGAAGGCCTGTTTACAAGCTGTTATTTAAATACTATAAATAGTATGTACAAATAGATGCTTCGTTCATTAAATTATATCTTTTTTATTTTTCTGTGCATTTTGTTTAGTTTATTATTGCCATATGTACCGAGATACAGTGACAGGCTTTTACATAGAAACGTAGAAAATAGGTGCAGGAGTAGGCCATTCGGCCCTTCGAGCCTGCACTGCCATTCAATATGATCATGGCTGATCATCCAACTCGGTATCCTGTACCTGCCTTCTCTCCATACCCCCTGATCCCTTTAGCCACAAGGGCCACATCTAACTCCCTCTTAAATATAGCCAATGAACTGGCCTCAACTACCTTCTGCGGCAGTGAATTCCACAGATTCACCCCTCTCTGTGTGAAAAATGTTCTTCTCATCTCGGTCCTAAAAGACTTCCCCCTTATCCTTAAACTGTAAATCCTTGTTCTGGAGTTCCCCAACATCGGGAACAATCTTCCTGCATCTAGCCTGTCCAACCCCTTAAGAATTTTGTAAGTTTTTATAAGATCCCCCCTCAATCTTCTAAATTCTAGCGAGCACAAGCCGAGTCTATTCAGTCTTTCTTCATATGGAAGTCCTGACATCCCAGGAATCAGTCTGGTTTGCATGGTATCCAGTCTAAAAAAAAAACTTGACTTGAAAACAATCAAGCCGTCCACATTTCAAAGATAAAGGAAAAAGACTACAACATTTAGTGCAAAGATATGATATTGAAGTCCGATGGTCTGATTAAAGAAGTTCAAAGGTCTCTAATGAGATAGATGGGAGGTCAGCTCTAAATGCTGGCAGGACCATTCAGTTGCCTGATAACAGCTGGGAAGAAACTATTCCTGGATCTGGAGATATTCATTTTTACACTTCTGTACCTCTTGCCTGGTGGGAGAGGGGAGAAGAGCTGACAGCCTTGCCGAGGCTGCGCGAATTGTAGGTAGAGTCAATGGATGAGATGCTAGTTTATGTGACACCACGTCCACAAACTCTTTGAAATTTTTTACAGTCTTGCATGTAGCTATTCCCAAACCAAGATGTGATGCATCCTAATAAGATGCTTCCTGCAGCACATCTGTGAGGGTTGTTGGGATATGCCGAACTTTCTAAGCTTTCTAAGGAAGTTGAGGCATTGATGTGATTTGGTGGCCATTGCTTTGATGTCACTGATCAAGGACACATTGCTGGTGATATTTACTCCTAGGAACTTGAAGCCTTTAACCATCACTTCCTCAAGTCAGTCATTATCTCCGTTGTCTGACTGACATAGAAGAAAACATTGTTGGCCTGGCACCAAGTTACAAGGTTCTCAAACTCTTTTCTGTACTCTGTCTGATCATTATTCAATATCTGGCCCACTCGGATGGTGTCATCTGCAAACTTGTTGATTGAGTTGGATTGGTCATAAGGTCATAAGGAATAGGAGTAGAATTAGGCCATTCAGCCTATCAAGACTACTTTGCCATTCAATTGTGGCTGATCTATCTCTCCCTCCTCACCCCATTCTCCTGCCTTCTCCACATAAGGACATAAGGAATAGGAGTAGAATTAGTATTTGGCTGCACAATCATGAGTGCAGAAAGAATACAGTTGACTGCTGAGAAGGCATTCTTGCGGGACACCAGCACTGAGAATTCCATGGAGGATGATTTGTCACCTATCCTCACAGATTGTGGTCTGTGGGTCAGGAAGTTGAGGATCCAGTTGCAGAGGAGAGTTCTGACTCCAAGAACCACAGGTTTGGAGATGAGCATGTTTGGGATAATGCTATCGAAAGTGGAGCTATGGTCAATGAATGTATGATGTCTGATGTACATGTCCTTCTTAGCCAGGTGTTCTGGGGATGAGTACAGGGCATCAGCTGTGGTCTTGTTGTGGCAATAGGTGAATTGCACGGATCAAGGCTGCTTGGTAGGCTGGAGTTAATGTGTGCCGTAACTAGCTTCTCAAAGCATTCCATGATAGTGGATGTCAAAGCCACTGGATGATAGGCAATTTGTTATTAATACTATCATGTATGATTTCAAAACCATTTATTATTATGTGCCCTCTCAAAAAAATGGATTGGTGCAGGATAAAGAAGAATTCCAGCCTGTTTGGTGATAGAGAATCCAGAGCTGTGAGAGAGAAAGAGAACGAGCAAGCAGGAACCGGCGCATGGAGGAGAGGATGAAGCATATGACACAGAGTGATAACCAGTGGGGAAAGCGATGAATGCAGTGTAGATACCTGAGATCTAGGCTGAGACTGGGCTGGGAGGTAGCTAAGAGTTAGGTAGGGAAGAAAAGTGGCACAGTAGCGGAACTGCTGCCTCACAGCAGTAGAGACCCGTGTTCAATCCAGACCTCGGGTGCTGATTGCGCGGAGTTTGTACGTTCTCCCTGTGACTGCATGGGTTTCCTCCAGGTCCTTCGGTTTCCTCCCACATCCCAAAGACAGGCAGGTTTGTAGGTTGATTGGCCTCTGTAAATTTCCCCTAATATGCACAAAGTGGGTGAAAAAGTGGGATAACAAAGACCTTGTGTGCTAGTGTGAACAGGTGATCAATGGTCAGTGTGGGGTCAGTGGGCCTCAGGAGCATTTTCAATGCTGTACCTCTAAACTAAAGGCAGGTACTGGTATAGTGGTCACATTGGAAAGTTTTCTCTGGAGTGTCGGAGGTTGAGGGGTGACCTGATAAAAGTATATTACATTATGAGAGGCATAGCTATAAGTTGGTTAGAACAGTGATTGTTGTTTCTGCAGCCCCAGCCTGAGCTCAACTGTGTATTTTTCTACCATACAGATAGAAAATGCTATTCATGTATTTCATAATTCAGCTCCTGCTATTCTTGTTATTTTGACCCCATCACCAAAATGATCCCTAAGCACTGCAACAAAGTAACCTTCCTCGGAGCTATATAAAAGGTCAGGTTTTGTATTGTCTCTTGTAACACCATCTCATGAACAATCTCTCAATGACATTCAGATTGTGTTTCAGAAATACTGCCTTTAAATGTTCAACATTTTGATGATGTTTTCTTCAGCCTCATTTAAGATCAAAAGTTTACTTCGCATTGAGGTTTTGGGGCAGTAATTGGATTTCCGATAATTGTTCTAAAGTGCAGGACCTTCAAAGGCCATAGTGTTGAAATTCACTGCATCTTGCAAACCAGCACTTTACCCATTATTGGACGTTTCCACACTCTTTAATTGGACTTTACTAGATCAAGGCAACCAAGTGCAGCATATATTGAAGAAACAGGTGCTTCAGTTTTCTTCCCACTGAAATAAGATTCTACAAACGTTTCAATTTTCCCAATCTTCCAATATTCATTGTACTCAGGCGATCCAATGTGTCTGACTACAAGCCTTGGAAACACTTCCCTATCAATTATTGGATAACAGATTGAAGTCAAGCTGAAGATCTATTGTCATCCAGGCTCTTTCTTAATGCTCTTTGTTTGTGCTCACGTTAAAATGTAAATTCCCTTTTAGTTTTTTATTAATGATTTGGAAACCAAAGTTTAAAAATTACCTTTAGCTCTTCAGCAATGGAAGTGAAAAAAATAACACAACATCTTAGGTTCCAAGAGCCATTTTGCTCAATGATCTTCATGGTAGTTGGCAGTAGCACAGTGAAGTGATCAATGTTGTTTGCAACACCTTTGTACTCAGCCTACAGTAACACGATCTATGGACTGCAGAAGGAAGAAAGCTTTCTGATACCTTTAAGATAGTTAGCAAAGGAACCAGAGGAGAGATGAGAATTGTTTTTATGTAATGAGTTATTCTGATTTGGATGTACACTGCCCGAATGAATGGGGGAAGCAGATTCAATGGTAACTCACAAAAAGGAATGAGTTACGTACTTGGAAAGGAAGCATTTACATACTAATGTGGAAAGAATAGATAAGTGAGAATAATTGGATTGTTCACAATACAACACAATACAATATAATAATACTTTATTAGCCAAGTATGTTTTGTAACATACGAGGAGTTTCATTTGCCAAGTCAGTCATTCAAATAAAATGCAACGGAACACACAAAATACATTTAAACATAAACATCCACCACAGTGACTCCTCCACATTCCTCACTATGATGGAAGGCAGCGGTTTCCAACCTTTCAGCGGTTTGGGGTCTCAAGCCTTCTGTTGATGGGACGATCTTGACTCCCGTAGCCGGTGGCGTTTGAGCCCTCCGCATCAGGGCGATCAGCTTCCACATCGGGGGGATGTTCTATTATTCTATGATACCATAATAATATACATATTAGGTCATATACATAGTGACATTGGCTATATATGAGTGAATTGAATGGAATAAGGTCAAAAATGCAAACCAAATTGCAAATAATTGATGTGCCAAATAATTGATGCCCCACCCTAGTCGTTTTACCAGCTGCACAGTTCCCCACATTGTTTCTCTTGAGATCACACCTACCCTAGTGAACAATCGGCTTACCAGGCACTGCCCTGTCTGAACTCAGTTGTGGCGAGCCCTGATTGTCCTGGTGTTTTTTCGCATTCACTTCTTCAAACCATCCCACCCACCCCCACCTCCTCTTCACCTACTTTCAGTCTGAAGAAGCATCCCGACCCGAAACGTCACCCATCCTTTTTCTCCAGATATGTTACCTGACCCGCTGAGTTACTCCTGCATTTTGTGACTATCTTTGGTAGAAACCATCTTTGATTCTATATTCTATAAACATTTTTCCCTTCTAATGTAATCTTATGATGTAGTTCATTCCACCCTATATTTTAAGTCCTTTTTAGTTTTAACACCTCTTAAAATAGAATGTTCCTAGATATTGGTGCAACCCCACCTATATTAATTTGCTTATCTGTTTATAAATATTATCAGGGGCTTAAATCTTCAACTGGCTGGAATAGCCTCATCTACAAAGGCTCTAAGTCGTGGAAGTTTCTCCCTAACTCTGTTTCCTCGTTTACAATACTCATGAAACAATTTGACTATGTTCTTAGTCATAGGATTATTTTCAACTTTTTTAATTGATAACATTTCTTTAAAAGGCTTTGGCATGTTTTTATTTCATGTAAGGTGAATGCAAATAGAAGTGTTTTTTCATAGAAAAGAAGCAGCTACAGGGGACATTGAAGATTTTAGAATATTTGAAATAATATGGAACTGTGGGACATAGAAGAAATATATCCATTCTTACTTTCATCTTTCATGATGCTTTCTGTTTCTACTTTGTGAATTAAGTTTTATTTTCTAACAAATGTAACCATATAAAAATGGGAATTCCAGTTCATTTTTAATTATCATGAGCAGTTTTGGGCCCCCTATCTGAGAAAGGATGTGCTGGGATTGGAGAGGGTCCAGAGGAAATTTACGAGAATGATCCCTGGAATGATTGGCTTAACATATGATGAGCGTTTTAAGACACTAGGCCTGTACTCACTGGAGTTTAGAAGGATGAGGGGGTACCTCATTGAAACTTATCAAATAGTGAAAGGCCTGAACAGAGTGAATGTGCAGAGGATGTTTCCTCTGATGGGAGAGTCAAAAACCAGAGGCCATAGCATCAGAATAAAAGGACGTACCTTCAGAAAGATGAGGTGGAATTTCTTTAGTCAGAACATGGTGAATCTGTGGAATTCATTGCCACAGACAGCTGTGGAGGCCAAGTCAATGGATATTTTTTAAGGCAGAGATTGGCAGATTCTTGATTAGTAAGGGTGTCAGGGGTTACGGTGAGAAGGCAGGAGAATATGGTTGAGAGGGAAAGATAGATCAGCCATGATTGAATGGCGGAGTAGACTTGATGGGCTGAATTACCTAATTCTGCCCCTAGAACCTATGAAGTATGCACTTATGATTCCTTAAACTGTAATAGAACGGTGGTAAGGTGGCACAGCTGGTAGATCTGCTGCCTCATAATGACCCTCTGGGTGATTTGGTTACATCCCACATCCCAAAGATATGCAGGTTTATGTAAATTGGCCTCTGATTTGCCCCTAGTGTTTAGGGAGTGAGTGTGAAAGTGGGATAACATAAAAGTAGTGTTAAACAAGATTAAAATATGAATCAGAATTTTCCACTCCCTTATGGGCTTCAGTTTACATTTATTTTTGACATATCTCCAATATCATCAATACACCCAATCTGAAACAATGTAGTGATTTGTCCATTGTGTAACTTCATTTTAGACTCTGATTTGTCCAATTTTGTCCACCAGACTTTTATTTCTTATTGAATAATTCCTGTGAGATTTATGCCAAAATAAAGTAAATAATAAACAGAAACAATGTATTAAATCATGGATGTTGGTTTAATCTACAATTGGTCATTGACATGGCTAATAGTGAAGCTCAAAATCAATGATTATACTAAGTCGGCATCTGCTAGCAATTTCAAAATCTTGCTCACCAATTTCATGAAGTTGTTCATTTCTAACAATTTTTCTCCCTAAACATTGATTTTCATGCAGAATAACCTGAAAACTATTAGTTTAAGGATTAGTTTAATTGGTATCATATTGTGGATGTTATGAGTATGACCAGGCTAGGACTCCAAATTTTTAAACAACTTTACACTTGAAGGGAACTGGATTGAAATGTGGTGTCTCTTATGTACTGCCTCAGTGTAAGCTACTATTCTTACACTCTTGTATTTAAGTATAATTGTGCCTATGTAGAGAAAGATTTTTACTGAGCTGTATGCAAAAAAGGAATTTCACTGCACCTAGGTAATGTGACCACAAAGAACCATTGAACCATTGACATTGTGGGCCAAAGACCCTGTTCCCGAGATAGTATTGTTTTATGTTCAGCGTTCAAAGAATGTTAACTGATTTTCTCTTCTCTTGCATAGAAACATAGAAACATTGAAATTAGGTGCAGGTGTAGGCCATTCGGCTCTTCGAGCCTGCACCGCCATTCAATATGATCATGCCTGATCATCCAACTCAGTATCCCGTATCTGCCTTCTCCCCATACACTCTGCTCCCCCTAGCCACAAGGGCCACATCTAACTCCCTCTTAAATATAGCCAATGAACTGGCCTCAACTACCCTCTGTGGCAGAGAGTTCCAGAGACCCACAACTCTCTGTGTGAAAAAAGTCCTTCTCATCTCGGTCCTAAAGGATTTCCCCCTGATCCTTAAGCTGTGACCCCTTGTCCTGGACCTCCCCAAGATCGGGAACAATCTTCCTGCATCTAGCCTGTCCAACCCCTTAAGAATTTTGTAAGTTTCTATAAGATCCCCTCTCAATCTCCTAAATTCTAGAGAGTATAAACCGAGTCTATCCAGTCTTTCTTCATAAGACAGTCCTGACATCCCAGGAATCAGTCTGGTGAACCTTCTCTGCACTCCCTCTATGGCAAGAATGTCCTTCCTCAGATTTGGAGACCAGAACTGTACGCAATACTCCAGGTGTGGTCTCACCAAGACCCTATACAACTGAAGTAGAACCTCCCTGCTCCTATACTCAAATCCTTTTGCTATGAAAGCTAACATACCATTAGCTTTCTTCATTGCCTGCTGCACCTGCATGCCTACTTTCAATGACTGGTGTACCATGACACACAGGTCGCACTGCATCTCCCCTTTTCCTAATCGGCCACCATTTAGATAATAGTCTGCTTTCCTGTTTTTCCCACCAAAGTGGATAACCTCACATTTATCCACATTATACTGAATCTGCCAAACATTTGCCCACTCACCCAGCCTATCCAAGTCACCTTGCAGTCTCCTAGCATCCTCCTCACAGCTAACATTGCTCCCCAGCTTAGTGTCATCCGCAAACTTGGAGATATTGCCTTCAATTCCCTCATCCAGATCATTAATGTATATTGTAAATAACTGGGGTCCCAGCACGGACCCTTGCGGTACCCCACTAGTCACTGCCTGCCATTGTGAAAAGGAACCGTTTACTCCTACTCTTTGCTTCCTGTTTGCCAGCCAGTTCTCTATCCACATCAATACTGAACCCCCAATGCCATATGCTTTAAGTTTGTATACTAATCTCTTATGTGGGACCTTGTCGAAAGCCTTCTGGAAGTCTAGGTACACCACATTTACTGGTTCTCCCCTATCCATGCTACTAGTTACATCCTTGAAAAATCCCACAAGATTCGTCAGACATGATTTACCTTTTGTAAATCCATGCTGACTTTGTCCAATGATTTCACCACTTTCCAAATGTGCTGCTATCCCATCTTTAATAACTGACTCTAGCAGTTTCCCCACTACCGATGTTAGACTAACTGGTCTGTAATTCCCCGTTTTCTCCCTCCCTCCCTTCTTAAAAAGAGGGGTTACGTTTGCCACCCGCCAATCCTGAGGAACTACTCCAGAATCTAAAGAATCGAAAATCTCCAGAGCTTTGAAAGATTATCACTAATGCATCCACTATTTCCGGAGCTACTTCCTTAAGTACTCTGGGATGCAGCCTATCTGGCCCTGGGGATGTATCGGCCTTTAATCCATTCAATTTACCCAACACCACTTCCCGACTAACCTGGATTCACTCAATTCCTCCTTTGACCCGCGGTCCCCTGCTATTTCCGGCAGATTATTTATGTCCTCCTTTGTGAAGACGGAACCAAAGTAGTTATTCAATTGGTCCGCCATATCCTTGTTCCCCATGATCAACTCACCTGTTTCTGACTGCAAGGGACCTACATTTGTTTTAACTAATCTCTTTCTCTTCACATATCTATAAAAACTTTTGCAGTCAGTTTTTATGTTCCCTGCCAGTTTTCTTTCATAATCTATTTTTTCCTTTCCTAATTAAACCCTTTGTCCTCCTCTGCTGGTCTCTGAATTTCTCCCAGTCCTCTGGTATGCTGCTTTTTCTGGCTACTTTGTATGCATCATCGTTTGCTTTGATACTATCCCTAATTTCCCTTGTTATCCACGGATGCACTACCTTCCCTGATTTATTCTTTTGCCAAACTGGGATGAACAATTTTTGTAGTTCATCCATGCAGTCTTTAAATGTCTTCCATTGCGCATCCACCGTCGACCCTTTTAGAATTGATTGCCAGTCAATCTTGGCCAATTCACATCTAATACCCTCAAAGTTACCTTTCTTTAAGTTCAGAACCATTGTTTCTGAATTAACAATGTCACTCTCCATCCTAATGAAGAACTCGACCATATTATGGTCACTCTTGCCCAAGGGGGCATGTACAGCAAGACTGCTAACTAACCCTTCCTCATTACTCAATACCCAGTCTAAAATAGCCTGCTCTCTTGTTGGTTCCTCTACATGTTGATTTAGATAACTATCCCGCATACATTCCAAAAATTCCTCTTCCTTAGTGCACCTGCCAATTTGATTCATCCAATCTATATGTTGATTGAAGTCGCCCATTATAACTGTTTTGCCTTTGTCGCACGCATTACTAATTTCCTGTTTGATACCATCCCCAGCTTCACTACTACTGTTAGGTGGCATCCACCCACCAGAGTTTTCTGCCCTTTAGTGTTTCGCAGCTCTACCCATACCGATTCCACATCCTCCAAGCTAATGTCCTTCCTTTCCATTGCGTTAATCTCCTCTCTAACCAGCAACGCTACCCCACCTCCTTTTCCTTTCTCTCTATCCGTCCTGAATATTAAATATCCCTGGATGTTCAGCTCCCAGCCTTGGTCACCCTGGAGCCATGTCTCTGTGATCCCAACTATATCATAATCATTAATAGCCATCTGCACGTTCAACTCATCCACCTTATTACGAATACTCCTTGCATTGAGACACAAAGCCTTCAGACTTATTTTTACAACGCTCTTACCCCTTATACAATTATGTTGAGAAGTGGCCCTTTTTGATTTTTGTGTTAAAGAAGGAACTGCAGATGCTGGAGAATCGAGGGTACACAAAAGGCTGGAGAAACTCAGCGAGTGCAGCAGCATCTAAGGAGCGAAGGAGATAGGCGACGTTTCGGGTCGAGACCCTTCTTCAGACTAGAATGGAACCAATGTCCTTGGGGGAGTGTTTGCTAGTGCTGTCGGGGAGGATTTAAACTAATGTGGCAGGGGGATGGGTACAAGAGCAGAGAAGGGTCCAGTCTGAAGAAGGGTCTCGACCCGAAACGTCGCCTATCTCCTTCGCTCCTTAGATGCTGCTGCACCCGCTGAGTTTCTCCAGCCTTTTGTGTACCCTTTTTGATTTTTGCCAGCCACTTTTACTTTTCACCTTGCTCCCTATTGCTTCTACCCTTGTTTTACACCCAACTGCCTCTCTGCTCTTGTACCCATCCCCCTGCCACATTAGTTTAAATCCTCCCCGACAGCACTAGCAAACACTCCCCCAAGGACATTGGTTCCATTCCAGCCCAGATGCAGACCGTCCTGTTTGTACTGGTCCCACCGCCCCCAGAAATGGTTCCAGTGCCCTAAAAATTTGAATCCCTCCCTCTTGCACCATTTTTCAAGCCACGTATTCATCTGCAATATCCTCCTATTTCTACTCTGACTGGCCCATGGTACTGGTAATAATCCAGAGATTATTACCTTTGAGGTCCTACTTTTAAGTTTATCTCCTAGCTCCCTAAATTCACCTTGTAGGACCTCATCCCTTTTTTTACCTATATCGTTGGTGCCAATATGCACCATGACAACTGGCTGTTCACCCTCCTCCTCCAGAATGTTCTGCAGCCGTTCAGTGACATCCCTGACCCTTGCAGCAGGGAGGCAACATACCATCCTGGAGTTTTGTTTGCGGGGGCAGAAACGCCTATCTATTTCCCTGACAATTGAATCCCCTATTACTATTGCCCTTCCCCTCTTTTTTTCCCCCCTCATGTGCTGCAGAGCCACCCATGGTGCCATGAATGTGGCTGCTGCTGCATTCCCCTGGTGAGCCATCTCCCTCAACAGTATCCAAAATGGTATACTTGTTTAGGAGGGAGATGACCGCAGGGGACCCCTGCACTACCTGCCTACTACTTTGCTGGCTATTGGCCACCCGATCCCTTTCTGTCCTCTTACCTTTTGCCTGTGGTGTGACCAACTCACTGTATGTGCTATCCATGACTTTCTCCGCATCGTGGATGCTCCAGTATGAATCCAGCCGCAGTTCCAATCGTTCAATGCGGTCTGCCAGGAGCTGCAGCTGGACACACTTCCTGCAAATGTAGTCACCAGGGACACCGACCATATCCCTGATCTCCCACACGTTGCAGGCTGAACAAACCACGGGGCCAATCTCTACTGCCATATCCTACTCCCAAATTACTCTGTATTAAAAATATATATTTTTTTATTTTTTATTTTTTATTTTTTTGTTTTATTTTTATTAAACACAATACTTTATCCTTTAAACTTTACCAATAAATACTGAATCCTTAACTCCCAGTTAATGTATTACAGAATTGTAAAAATGTAAACCCCGGGTTGCACCCAATCAGCTGCTTCCTCTGGTTCTCGTCAACCAATCAGAAGCTTCCACCAGATTCCTTCTCTGGAAGATGGAACCAAAGATGGAACGTTGCAGATTTCAGTCTCACAGTGAAAAGCCCCGCGCTAGATATATACTCACAGCGCCGGTAACTCCACCCTCTCGCACCAACGGCTCCCCGGGCCTCTGTCATGCAGTATATCAGAAGAAAGATATATATGTTTGGGCCACAATCTTACAAATATTCCAAACAATCTATGAAAGACTTACATCTGGGACACAGGGATGATCCACCCATTCTTACTCGAAGGATTCCTTAACAATACATGTAAATTGGGATCCCAGAGTATTATTTCAATTCTGGCTTCGGTAAAAAGGTACAGAGCCTGAAAATTGTAACGTCCAACTTCAGGAGCAGCTTTGTCCCAACAACCATTAGGCTATTAAACACTACAACCTTCAACTAAGCTCTGAAGCCCATACATAGACGGGGACATTGTTTCTGTCTTTGACTATTATTATTATTATTATTATTAATATTATTATTATTATTGTTAGTTTTTTTAATATACTGAACTTTTTTGTTGTTTATAATGGTCTTTTCAGAGTATTATGTTTCCATTAGTTAGGTTAGTTTATTGCCATGTGTATGGAAGTACAGTGACAAGTTTTTTGTTGCGTGGCAACCAGTCTGCGGAAAGACTATACATGATTGAAATCGAGCCATTCACAGTGTACAGATATATGATAAAGGGAATAACGTTTAGTGCAAGATAAAGTCTAGTAAAGTCCAATTAAAGATAGTCCGAGGATCCGATGGATCTGCTGTGCTGCTGCAAGCAAGAATTTCATTGTTCTGTTTTGGGACATATGACAATAAAACACTCTTGGCACTGGACTTAATGTCTTCATTACAAGTGTCACTGCCTACAGTGGAACATCTGCATCAGACATACTTCCTCATCATAGAGCCATAGAGTGATACAGTGTGGAAACAGACCCTTCAGCCCAACTTGCCCACACAGGCCAACATGTCCCAGCCACACTAGTCCCACCTGCCTGCGCTTGGTCCGCATCCCTCCACACCAGTCCTTTCCATATACCTGTCTAACTGTTTCTTAAATGTTGGGATAGTCCCAGCCTCAATTTCCTCATAGAAACATAGAAAATAGGTGCAGATGGAGGCCATTCGGCCCTTCGAGCCAGCACCGCCATTCATTTTGATCATGGCTGATCGTCCCTATCAATAACCATGCCTGCCTTCTCCTCATCTGGCAGCTTGTTCCATACACCCACCACCCTTTGAGTGTAAAATCTGAGTTACCCCTCAGATTCCTATTAAATCATTTCCCCTTCACCTTGAAACTATGTCCTCTGGTCCTAGATTCCCCTACTCTGACCAAGAGACTCTGTGCATCTACCCGATCTATTCCTCCCATGACTTTGTACATCTCTACACGATCACCTCCCATCCTCCTGCGCTCCAAGGAATAGAGACCCAGCCTACTCAACCTCTCCCTATAGCTCACACCCTCTAGTCCTGGCAACATCTTCAAGTAAATCTTCTCTGAACCCTTTCAAGATTGACAATATCTTTCCTATATCACTTCTGGTGAGTCGCTTCTTGGGGACTACAGAGAATGTTCATGGCACAGCCTTCCCTAATTCAATCTACTAAACGCTACAAAGTTCTATCTTTCACTCTGCATCATTATTGCTGACTTTTGATTTCACATTTTTCATAAGCCTGAAATCAGTGAGTTGTCCCTGTACACTACATTTTCCTTGACCGTTCCTCCTTTGATGTCTCGTTTTCACACTTACTTCTGCATCTCCCTCTCACCTGACTCTCAGTCTGAAGAAGGGTCTCGACCCGAAACGTCTCCCCTTCCTTCTAACCAGAGATGCTGCCTGACCCGCTGAGGTACACCAGCATTTTGTGTCTATAACAGATTTAGACTGACAGCATGCTGGTGGGGTGTCAATGTAGCTCAACATTCAGAAGGACCTGGAGTCCCAATACTGCTCGAGGGCTGGCAAACACAATTGTACCATCAGCTTTACATTAACCAGTTAAATCACCCCCTGTAATGGACATTCACATATTATTTTTCCACCAAGTTTGAAGTTACAGAACGCTGCATACCTATCACAGTTTGCTTTTAGCATTTGTAAAAATGTCAAGAGTCAAGAGTGTTTTATAGTCATGTCCTAGATCCTATCCTAGATAGGACAATGAAATTCTTAACGATGAACAATGGAGTAGCGATGAAGACATTAACTTTAAACTTGGCTTAACAACGGTCTACTGCTGTTGCAACACTCGTTATAATATGATGTACAATCAGGTTTCTAATTGAGGCCTTGCATTTTAATTGCGTTTGCACCTATAGGTTTCAGAAATATGTTAAATCTATTATTATTGTCCTTTTGATGACTGCTGTAAAGTTCTTTTACTTTGTTCTTCACTCTTGCCACCTCCATCGATATGAAAGAGTAGTAAACATCACAAATGGAATTGAAACCTCAGGTCCACAGTGCTATTACATTTCTTGACATCTTGATGAAGTTGTGTTTGACCTGCAGGGAAATCTGTCAATATCAGGCAGCAGATGTTCACCTTTGACCTTACCTGCGGTAACGAGCAAGAATCATGAAATAAGGTTCAACTGAGGGGAGAAACGAAAAACTCTTTGAGAAATTATTCTATCTCAGAAACTTTTGGATGAGATATTGTTTCTGGCTGCGGGAGTTTTCAAACCACACAGCAACACAAGTGAAACTGGAATTACTCATTGGGATAAAATATTGTTTTTCAATGTTGCAATGTTGCAAGGCTGCAATCCATTTTCCTTTACTTTTGGCTATATTTTTCACTATTCTGGCGAACATAAATGTTGCAAACTGCAAATCAATAGTCATTCCTTAATATTAATATCTGACAGGGAGCAGCAACATGGTTTAGATTAGGGGTTCTTCATTAAAATAGACGTTTTGAAGTATTTCTATAGCTTTATCATAACAATCTTTCAAAACATTCACATTAATTTCTGATGTACTCTTCATTTGGGATACAGTTCCAATTGTTATAATAAACATGAGATTTGCAGGTGGCTTCTTAACAAATGTTAACCCTGTTCGCACTGAGTATCAGAATGCTTGATACCGAGTCAGGTAACAGGAGAGCCATTATCGACAGCTTGGCTAGTTTATCCCCAGCTTTTACAGTATGCTGAGTGAAATTGTAGATCATCAACTTTTTATCTCAGGTTCAATTCAAATTGAATGCTCTGATACTGTCTCTGTGTACTACTATTACACACTTGTACTGTATACGGGATGCTAATCTAAGATGCATCTAAGTGCTTATGTATAGTAAACAGAAACATAGAAAATAGGTGCAGGAGGAGGCTATTCGGCCCTTCGAGCCAGCACCGCCATTCATTGTGATCATGGCTGATCGTCCGCTACCAATAACCCGTGCCTGCCTTCTCCCCATATCCCTTGACTCCACTAGCCCCTAGAGCTCTATTCAACTCTCTCTTAAATCCATCCAGTGATTTGGCCTCCACTGCCCTCTGTGGCAGGGAATTCCATAAATTCACAACTCTCTGGGTAAAAAAAGTTTTTTCTCACCTCAGTCTTAAATGACTTCCCCTTTATTCTAAGACTGTGGCCCCTGGTCTGGACTCACCCAACATTGGGAATATTTTTCCTGCATCTAGCTTGTCCAGTCCTTTTTTTATTTTATATGTTTCTATAAGATATCCCCTCATCCTTCTAAACTCCAGTGACAAGCCTAGTCTTTTCAATCTTTCCTCATATGACAGTCCCGCCATCCCAGGGATCAATCTCGTGAACCTACGCTGCACTGCCTAAATCACAAGGATGTCCTTCCTCAAATTAGGAGACCAAAACTGTACACAATACTCCAGATGTGGTCTCACCAGAGCCCTATACACTGCAGAAGAACATCTTTACTCCTGTACTGAAATCCTCTTGTTATGAAGGTCAACATTCCATTAGCTTTCTTCACTGCCTGCTGTACCTGTACGCCAACTTTCAGTGACTGGTGTACAAGGACACCCAGGTCTCGCTGTACCTCCCCCTTACCTAAACTCATTGGGATAATAATCTGCCCCCTTGTTTTTGCCGCCAAAGTGGATAACCTCACATTTATCTATATTATACTGCATCTGCCACGCATCTGCCCACTCACTCAACCTGTCCAGGTCCCCCTGCAACCTCCTAACATCCTCTTCACAGTTCACACTGCCACGCAGCTTTGTGTCATCCGCAAACGTGCTAGTGTTGCTCCTAATTCCCTCTTCCAAATCATTAATATATATGGTAAACAGTTGCGGCCCCAACACCGAGCCTTGCGGCACTCCACTCGCCACTGACTGCCATTCTGAAAAGGACCCGTTCACTCCTACTCTTTGCTTCCAGTCTGCCAACCAATTTTCTATCCATGTCAACACCCTACCCCCAATACCGTGTGCTCTAATTTTAGTCACCAGTCTCCCGTGCGGGACCTTATCAAAAGCTTTCTGGAAGTCTAGATACACTACATCCACAGGCACCCCTTCATCCATTTTACTTGTCACATCCTCAAAAAATTCCAGAAGATTAGTGAAGCATGATTTCCCTTTCATAAATCCATGTTGACTTGGACTAATTCTTTTACTGCTATCCAAATGCTCCATTATTACCTCTTTAATATTTGACTCCAGCATCTTTCCCACCACCGGTCAGGCTAACTGGTCTGTAATTCCCCGTTTTCTCTCTCGCTCCTTTCTTGAAAAGTGGGATAACATTAGCTATCCTCCAATCCACAGGAACTGATCTTGAATCTATTGAACATTGGAAAATGATCACCAATGCGTCCACTATTTCTAGAGCCACTTCCCTGAGGATCCTGGGATGCAGACCATCAGGCCCAGGGAATTTATCATCCTTCAGTCCCATTAGCCTACCCAATACTATTTCTCGCCTAATGAAAATTTTTATCAGTTCCTCTACCCCCTTAGATCTTCTGTCCTCCAGTACATCTGGGAGATTGTTTGTGTCCTCCTTAGTGAAGACAGATCCGAAGTACCTATTCAACTCTTCTGCCATTTCCTTGTTGCTCATAATTAGTTCTCCCATGTCTGCCTTCAAGGGACCCACCTTTGACTTTGCTACTCTTTTTCTCTTAACATATCTAAAGAAGCTTTCACTGTCCTTCTTTATATTCCTGGCCAGCTTCCCCTCATACTTCATCTTTTCAGCCCGTATTGCCCGTTCTGTTTCCTTCTGTTGTCCTATGAAAGTTTCCCAATCCTCTGGCTTCCGGCTACTCTTTGCTGTGTTATACATCTTTTCTTTTAGTTTTATTCTATCCCTAATTTCTCTTGTCCGCCACGGTTGCCTCCTACTCCCCTTAGAATCTTTCTTCCTTTTTGGAATGAAATGATCCTGCGTCTTCCGGATTATGCCCAGAAATTCCTGCCATTGCTGTTCCACCCTCATTCCTGCAAGGATCCCTTTCCAGTCTACTTTGGCCAGCTCCCCTCTCATGCCTTCATAGTCCCCTTTGTTCAACTGCATCACTGCCACTTCCAATTTAACGTTCTCCTTCTCAAATGGCAGATTAAAACTAATCATATTATGATCACTACCTCCAAGCGGTTCCTTTACCTCGAGTTCTCTTATCATATCTGGCTCATTGGACAACACTAAATCCTGAATTGCCTTTTCTCTGGTCGGCTCCATTACAAGCTGCTCTAAGAATCCATCTCGGAGGCATTCTACAAACTCCCTTTCTTGGGGTCCTGAACCAACCTGATTTTCCCAGTCTACCTGCATATTGAAATCCCCCATCACCACAGTGGCATTACCTTTGTTACATGCCAATTTTACTTCGGAGTCACGTGAGTGACTACGTGAAGAGCCCGCCTCACGCTGGCAAAAGGCATTACGTCGACGCTGACGGCGGAAGGAGGAGCTGCAGTAAGGAGCAGCTCCTCGCAGCGGTCGGAACGGCCCTGCAGGTAAGTGCAGCAAAGTCGGGATGTTTTTTAGCGTACGCTGGGTGGGTCCAGCAGTAAAAGTAAAGTAAAATAAAAGTCAGAGTCACGTTAAAGTGCTGTTTAGCACAGATTAATGAAAGAAATGGAGAAATCGGCAAAGAAAATTCGCGGGTAAAAAAGAGCCTCCCGGGGTGAAAATAAAAATACGGGAAAAAGCTAGTGCGGATCCGGTTCCGATACCGGTGGCCGCTGATATATCCGTTAGCGAGTTCTAGATTCTCCAGAAGTTATAACCACGGAGAGAAATGCTCCTAAAAAATGTAAAAGAAATCTGAGA
Source organism: Okamejei kenojei (assembly GCA_035221665.1). Lineage (NCBI taxonomy): Eukaryota > Metazoa > Chordata > Chondrichthyes > Rajiformes > Rajidae > Okamejei > Okamejei kenojei. The sequence continues at coordinate 154,799,359 of CM069131.1, forward strand.
GGCCCGTGGTTCTGATGACTCTGATACTGAAAGTCCTCCAGATAATTAAACTATGTGGAACTAATAATGGAGCATATGGAGAAAGTTCTCCAAAAAATTATGAGACTAGGGTCACAGTACCCAGAAGGTTCCCAAAAAAGGCCTGAGTGGTTTAATTATTCTGAATATGGCTGTGGGCCTAATTGGGAGTTGGAACTCCGGACCCAGGATTTGGGCCGAAGGAAGTCTCATGGGATGAAATCCCAATTGATTTAGGGCTGCAGAAGGCAGACCCTGCTGATGGTGATTTGCATTTGAAAACACACCACAAAATAAAAAGAAAGGCCAATTGTGCCTGGGATAGCAAAATAATTTGCTATATATGAAGGAAGTGGTGAGGCTATGGAAGAAAAACCTAGCTGCCAACATTAATATATGGTATCTCACCAACTTCATGATTCTGTGATGATTGAAACATCAGAATTATAAACGCACAGGAAATTGTGCCTCATTGGAAGTTGCCTACGGTTTATCCGTTGATATGGGCATCCATGACCCCAAATATGAGAGCTCAAGAAGTGAGGTTCAAAAATCCTCACAAATTATTCTGCTGCCATTATGGCTTTTGGGGAGATGGATAAGTTTAGGAAAGAGGGCCTATTGTGCAAATTCTTTTCTATGAAATTATTGTATGAGGAAAATGGCTATTCGGCCCATATTTCACCCAAGGTTTGCAAGCCTGTGTCGAGCAAGTGGTGTTCAAGCTCCTGGTTATCTGTTTGGAGTAAATCTGCCTAAATTATTAAAAATTGGATGAAGAAGCTAAAAATTTTAGCTGCATGAAACCTTCGTCTTAGGACAAAAAAGGTATTTTTCGCCCAGAAGGGGATTTGATTTTGGAAATAGAGGCAGAAATATGTCAAGGAAATATTATTGTACTGTACAGCCCAATACTTACCCGTATTCGGGGAAAAGGAGACCACCACGCTCATATGGAGAGGTATTAAAGACTTGTTCTATCCTTAAAGAAAACTGCGGGATTAATCTCCAGTTGGAGGGAGATTACAAAAGTTTTTATAAAGACTGGCTTACTATTACTTCTGATCGGTTTATTTTTACAAGCAGTTTCAGGAGCCACTATTACATTTAAAGAAGGGGTTAATCCTCCAGTACAGATAAACCTGCCTATGCTTTCGTGTTTACTGCAATTGGAAAAGCAGAGATTAATGTGGAAATTGACAAATTATCTGAAAAGGGGTTATTGAAAAAACTTATGAACACGAGCATCAATTGTGCCTAAGATATTTTCAAAAGACATAAAAAGATGGGTGATTGCAGAATTATTCTGGATCTTACAGATCTAAATAAGTGGTAGAATACAAACTTTAAATGGAAACATTTAATACTGCAAGATATTTAATATCAGCAGGTTGTTATATGGCTACGATTGATTTGAAAAACGCCTATTATTCTGTACCAATACAATCAGTTTCTGGAGGTACTTAAAATTTAATTGGCTGGGACAATTATGGCAGTTTTAAAAGCTTTGCCAAATGGATTGAGTTCAGCTCCCAGGCTCTTTACTAAACTGTTGAAACCAGGTTTAGCCCAATTAAGAGTACAAAAACACATTGTTATGGCTTATCTCGATGACATTCTAATCATTTATGGCAATCAAGAGTCAGCTGAGAATTCGTTTCAGTACAAAGCTTTGTTAAAGCTAGGGTCCTTGATTCATCCAATTAAATCCCAGCTGCAGCCAGCACAATCAATTAACTATTTGGAGTTTGTAATTAACTCAGAAACTATGTTAATACTTTACCAACAAAGATAAAGTTGATGATTTTTAGTGACTTGTAATAATCTCATTCACAAACTTATCCTTCCATCCGAGAAGTAGCGAAAACTATTGGTAAACTAGTAGCAGCATTTCCTGCAGTAGAATTTGGTCCATTACATTATCAAAATCTTCAAAGGGACAAAATAAGAGCTCTCAAAGAGAGGGCAGGACACTTTGATAGGCCTATGCAATTAACAAAAGAAGTTTTGTTGGAATTACCATGGTGGGTTAAAAAATGTCCCACAAGCTGCTAAAAACATTCTGATTAAACAGCCTGAAATTGTTTATAAATAGATGCTAATGCTCTCGGATGGGGGGGGGGGGGGGGGGGGGGGGGGGGGGTAACAGATTCAGCCTCCAGTTGTGGAGGTAGATGGAAAGTCCAAGAAGAAACGTTTCTTCAAACTTATGGTATTAACTATTTAGAGTTATTGGGTGCTTTCTATGGTCTAAAAGCATATTGCTGTTCAAAAAAGGGTCTACATGTATTAATACAGTTAGACAATAAAACGGCTGTTGCATATATTAATCACATGGGGGGAGTCAGATCAGTATCATGTGATTGTCTGGTCAATGAAATATGGCAATGGTGTATTGATCGCCAAATTTGGATTTCAGTAAACTACATTCCAGGTAAAGACAATGTGGTGGCAGATAAAAGATCAAGGATATTTAAAGATAACACAGAATGGATGCTTAATCCAGCAATATTTAAGAATATTGTAACTCAATTTGGTTTACCAGAAATTGATTTGTTTGCATCAAGGCTTAATCATCAATTGCCTAAATATGTGTCTTGGGAACACGATCCAGATGCAGTAGCAGTAGATGCTTTTTCATTGAACTGGGGAATATGTTCTTTTATGCTTTTCCACCTTTTGCTTTGGTTCAGCAATGTCTGAAGGAAATAGAACAAGATTCTGCCACAGGATTGTTGGTAGTTCCAAATTGGCCAACACAACCTTGGTTCCCATTAATGCTGAATATGATTAAAGAACCATATATGTCAATTCCTAACTGTAGTGATATTTTGATTAATCTAGTAACCAAAGAAATTTATCCATTATATGCATATATGAATTTATTAATCTGCAGGTTTTGACCAGACCACTACAGGAGCTGGGATTGTCGGACAAAAACTATGGAAGTTATAGTCGCATCATGGCGAGATAACACACAAAAACAATATATGACACATATTAAGAAATGGGAAGAATTTTGCACACAGTCAAATATTTCCTATGATACTGTGAATATTGCATGTTTGATATTGTGATACTGTGATATTGCATGAAAAAAATGTATTGGAGCTCCTTGCTAAATTGCATTTTGAGCAACATTTAAGTTACAGTGCCATTAACACTGCACGCAGTGCCTTATCATCTTATTTAGGACTAATGTCTGACCAGAAAGCAATTGGATCACATCCATTAATATCTAGATTCATGAAAGGAATCTTTAACATCAATCCACCCAAACCAAGGTACACAGAGATTTGGGATGTGAGCATTGTACTTACCTTACTTAGGCAATGGACTCCAATTGAAGGATTGTCATTGGAAAGATTAACATTGAAATTAATAATGTTAATGTCATTGGTTTCAGCTCAAAGAGTGCAAACTTTACAAATGTTGCGTTTAGACTGTATGCATGTGACTACAGATAACATTGTGTTCTATGTTTACGATCTGATCAAACAAAGCAGACCAGGGAGATCTGGAGCTAAGGTAACCTTTCAAGCTTATCCTATTGATCCTACTTTGTGTGTGGTTAAACATTTGAATCAATATGTTAAAGTTACTGAAACTCTTCGAGGAAATGAAAAAACGTTAATGATTACGCATAAAAAGCCACACACAAAAGCTTCAGTTCAAACTATCTCAAAATGGTTGAAACAGGTGTTGCATTTAGCAGGAGTAGACACTGATGTGTTCAAATCTCACTCCACCAGGGCTGCAGCGACGTCCGCGGCGAAGGTGCGGGACGTACCACTCGAGCATATTTTAAAAATTGCAGGGTGGAGTAAAGAAGAAACTTTTTCAAAGTTCTACAATAAACCTGTTCACACTATGACAAGCTTTGGCCACGCGGTGTTGGGATCAATATAGTCATCTGCTTTGTATACTATTGATTACTATAACCAGTTATGTAGTCACTTATATCTTTTATCACTTGTAATTATTCCCTCGGATATAAGGAGGGTTATTATATGTTCTTTAAACCATTAAAAAGTTAATTATGGAAAGAACTAATATTAATCTGGTTTCTCATGTATGTATTTTACTTAGCCGGACTGTCGTACTGATTAATTCTACGACATAAAAACACAGAAAGCTTTAAAATCTTCACGTAGTCACTCACGTGACTCCGAAGTAAAATAGTAAGATTAAACGAGAACTTACCAGTTCGAAGTTTGATCGTTATTTTATGAGGAGTTACGATGAGGGATTACGTGCCCTCCACTCCCACCCTCATAAAATAAATGATCATCTGGTAGTTCTAAGTCTATTATGAGCCTTACTATGTTACTTCGGCTATTTGGTGTTCTGTGTTTTTCATGCCGCTGCTTTGAAGTATGCCGTTTGCCAGCGTGAGGCGGGCTCTTCACGTAATCCCTCATCGTAACTCCTCATAAAATAACGATCAAACTTCGAACTGGTAAGTTCTCGTTTAATCTTACTATTTTAACTCCTGCTGCAACTTACACCCTACATCCAGGCTACTATTTGGGGGTCGGTAAATAACACCAATTGGTGTCTTCTTGCCTTTACAATTCCTCAACTCAATCCACAGTGACTCTACCTCGTCAGTCCGTATGTCTTCCCTCGCAAGGGACTGAATTCCATCCCTCACCAGCAGAGCTACTCCCCCTCCTCTGCCCACCTGCCTGTCCTTTCTATAGGATGTATAACACTGAATATTAAGTTCCCAGGCCCGATCCTCCTGCAGCCACGTCTCAGTAATCCCCACACCAATGACACCTATAATGAACTGTATTCAAAAATGAATTTCACTGTACCTTGGTACATGTAACAAATAAAGTACCATTGAACCATTGAATTATTGACACCCTTTTAAAGAAAATGGGGACCTTGGACCTTAATAATCCAAGGTTGAAGATGTCCAGTCAATTGGTTGGTGCAAGTTTTAAAAACGCGGCCAGGAACAGCATCGTGTCCGGGTGCTTTCTGAGAGTTCACTTTCATGAAGGACCTTCTGACAGCAGACTCAGTGACTGAGCTTACAGTTGTAAGGAGCCTTGGGTCCTAGAAAGTACGTCGATGCTCTCCGTTTCAAACCAAGGGTAGAAAGCTTTGAGTTCATCCTGGAATGATGCATCGCACACTGATCTTGACATAAACTTATCGCCCAGCACTATTTTTATTAGTGCTATTATATGAATCTAGTATTGGTTTTAAACCTACGGCTGGCAGAAAATATGAAAAAAAATTGATCATATTGTTGGAACTTATATAGCACTTGCTTAAGGGCTAAATATTGCCTGTTGAAGATTGTCAAAAATGCATTACTTTGATCACCAATATGCTCAAGATATATAGGACGTAGTTTAATGTGGTTCAAATTCAAACTAAAGGCTTTAAATAGCTAGGAGTGAGCTGCTTTAATGTTTTGCATACAAATTGCTTATTTGGAAACTTCATAATATTTAAATGCAATTTAGGCTGCCTGAAGGGATGTGAGAGGTTCTGCAAAACTTATTTTGATGTTGTATGGATTTGACTGCACTGTGTAACTATGAACCAGTAGAACCAGTGGGCGGCATGGTGCAATGGTAGAGTTGCTGCCTTAGAGCACTTGCAGCGCCGGAAACCCAAATTCGATCCCGACTACGGGCACTGTCTGTATGGAATTTGTACGTTCTCCCCGTGACCACGTGGGTTTTCTCCACGATCTTTAGTTTCCTCCCACACTCCAAAGACGTACAGGTTTGTAGGTATTTTGGCATAAGTGTAAATTGTGCCTAGTGTGTAGGTTTGTGTTAATATGCGGGGATCCTGGTCGGTGTGGACTCGGTGGGCCGAAGAGCCTGTTTCCGCTCTGTATCTCTAAACTAAACTAAACTAAACTAAACTAAGCTGTCAGTAAAGGAGAAGGACCTAGATCAGAAGACAATTGTAGGTACTGTGGGGTGAGACTGCGCAGCAGTAGTTGCTGCCTTACAGCGACAGAGACCCGAGTTCAATTCTGACTCCGGGTGCTGTCTGTAAGATTTCTCCATGACCTGCGTAGGTTTTCTTCCGGATCTCCAGTTTCCCCCCTTTCTTCTTCCAAAGATGTACAGGTTTGTAGGTTAATTGGCTTGAGTAAAAATTGTAAATTGCCCCTAGTGTGCAGGATAGTGTTAGTGTATGGGAATCACTGCTCAGCGCAGACATGGTGGATTGAAGGGATTGTTTCCGCTCTGTATCTCTAAACTAAGCTAAACTAAAACTGTCATGTGCCATCCAAGGAATCCAATTGCTTTGTTTCAAATGTAGCCTTAACCTTCTCATGCTCAGCTCCCTTAAAATAACAGTAGAAGACTTAGAAATTTGAGTATTGCAATAGAGCTGGCTCATCTTCTTCAGGAAAGCAACCAGACAATACATTACAGTCAAAAGGAGAGTACCACTGACTGCCAAAGTCATCAAATATTCCAAACGATATCGTTACAGCTAACCCATACACAGATAGCCCAATGTATGGCATGGATTGGATAGACAGAACTACTCCCATTATTCTTAGAATTTGTCATCCCCTGGAAAAAGGTTCATATTGTCTAACCAATGTGTGCCTCTCATAATGTTATATACGTCTATCAGGCCTCAGCTCAACCAGAGAAAACAGTCCAAGTCTGTCGAACATCCCCTCACAGCTAACACCCTCTAATCCACGCAGCATTTTGGTAAATCTCTTTGCTCTTAACTCTCTCCAAATCCTCCACATCCTTCCTGTAATGAGGTGACCAGAACTTCACACAATGCTCCAAACGCATTCTCTAAAGCAACATCATGACATTAAACTCAATGCCACGACCAATGAAAGCAAACATACTATATGTCATCTTCACCACTCTATCTATGTGTGTTGCAACTTTCCAAGAGCTATGGACTTGGATCCCAAGATTCCCGTATAACTGTTAAGTTTCATGCTATTAGTTGTATGTTTCCCCTTGATTCTATCTCCCAAAGTGAAATACCGTATACTTGGTCGGGTTAAACTCCAACTGCCACTTCTGTAGCTGATCTGTGTCCCACAACTTGACCTTGCTGATGTGGAGAGCAGATTATCAAACTCCCTTCTGTGTACTCAGACACATCGTTACCCTTTATCCATCCACTGGTGCTGGGAAGTCTAAAGATGGCATTGGAGGTGTGCCTGGCCTCACAGTCAAGGGTATAGAGAGACTGGGGGACTGAACACCCAGCTTCGAGGTGCCTCTGTGCTGATTGTCGACAAGGAGGAAGTGTTGCTGCTGATCCATACTAAATGAGGTCTGTTGCTGAAGACATTGAGGACCCAGTTGCACGGGGAGGAGCAGAGACCCAGTTCACTGATTAACTGAAGAAGGGTCACCAAAACGTCACCTATTCCTTTTTTCCAGAGATGCTGTCTGACCCGCTGTTACTCCAGCTTTTCATGTCTATCTTCTGTTTAAACCAGCATCTGCTGTTCCTTCCGACACACTCACTGATTTTGATTATGTGTTTGGAGGAGATGAATGCCAATTTTACTCAATAAACAGCAGCCTGACATAACTGTTCCTGTCGTCGAAATGGTTCAGCACATAGTGGCGAGCCAGTGCGAGCACATCTGTTGTTGATCTGTTGAAGGGGTAGGGGAATTGAACTAGGTACAGATACTTACTAAGACAGGAGTTGATATGGATCAGAACCATCCTCTCAAAGCACTTCATAACAACAGACATGAATACCACCGATTGGTTGTTGTTTAGGCATGTCACCTTGTTCGACTTGGGCAGTGGTATTAAGAACGTCCTTTTAAAACAGGTGGGAAACTCCGACCATCATCGTGGGAAGTTGAAGCTGTGCATGAAAACTCCAGATAGACACAAAATGCTGGAGTAACTCAGCGGGTCAGCAGTATATCTGGAGAAAAAGGATGGGTGACGTTTCAGGTCGGGACCCTTCTTCATACAATGAAAGGTCCACGCAGGTTTTGAAAACACAGCCGCTCACACCATCAGGGCCTGGACACTTTAATTCTGTGGAGATGGATTTAAGATTGTAACAAATCTGAGCTCTCATTAAGGTCAATGAATGCAATTTGAATGTCAACACCTTCAGTAGCACAACCAGAGAGCACCCCTGAACTGCTGTCTACCTCATTGGTGGCCCGCAGACCATCCTTGATTGGTCTTTGCTGGCTTTACCTTGCACTAAACGATATTCCCTTATCATGTATCTACACACTAAATGGCTCGATTGTAAACATGTATCGTCTTTCCGCTGACTGGATAGCACACAACACAAGCTTGTCACTGTACCTACACATGAAAATAAACTAAACTGAGCATGGTGCATTTGTACAAGAGTACAGGAGTAGTAACACCTGGTTGTTCTGTGACTAAGTAAAAACCATAATATTTCAGACCAGTGAGGTTTAAAACCACTTTGCAGTTGAATTTTGCACGTTGCGCTTCTATTAAGAACAAAAACAGGAGCATGCACATGAATGCTGAGGGGAATGTTAAAATTATAAATGAGAACCTCAGGGACAAGTGTACTTTCAAAGTAATAGTCAAAAGGAGATAATTGAGATATTATGAATATTAAAATATGTCAGCATGAAGGTACAAAAAAAGTTGACTGAATTTAAAATAGATAATCACCAGGACCAGGTGGGATGCATTTTCAAATTTTTAGCGAGGTAGTGAAAAAAAAGTAATTAAGACATGTCATAAGTGATAGGAGTAGAGTTAGGCCATTCAGCCCATCAAGTCTACTCCGCCATTCAATCATGACTGATCTATCTCTCCCTCCCAACCCCAATTCTCCTGCCTTTTCCCCATAACCTCTGACACCTGTACTAATCAAGAATCTATCTATCTCTGTAATAAAACTATCCACTGACTTGGCCTCCACAGCCTTCTATGACAAATAATTCCACAGATTCATCACCCTCTAATTTCAGAAATGTCTTCCGGAGTTACTTTGAGTTCTAGACTCTCCCACTAGTGGAAACATCCTCACCACATCCACTCTACCCAAGCCTTTCATTATTATGTATATTTCAATGCGGTCCCCCCTCATTCTTCTGAACTCCAGCGAGCACAGGCCCACTGCTGACAAACGCTCATCATAGGTTAACCTACTCATTCCTGGGATCATTCTTGTAAACCTCCTCTGGACCCTCTCCAGAGCCAGCAGATCTTTCCTCAGATATGTTACCCAAAATTGCTCACATTATTCCAAGTGTAGCCTTACCAGTGCCTTAGAGAGCTTTAGCATTACATCCTGTTTTTTATATAAGCCCCCTTGAAATAATTGCTAGCATTGAGTTTGCTTTCTTTAAATGCTCTATAGTATTGGAGGACAGGAGAATAGTAAGATTAAATGAGAACTTACCAGTTTGAAGTTTGATCGTTATTTTATGAGGAGTTACGATGAGGGATTACATGAAGAAGCCCCGCCTGGCGCATGCTCAGCATACTTGAAAGCAGCGGCGTGAAAAACACAGAACCAATAGCCGGAGTAAGATAGTAAGGCTTACATAGACTAGAACTACCAGATGATCATTTATATTATGAGGGTTGGGAGTGGAGGACACGTAATCCCTCATCGTAACTCCTCATAAAATAACGATCAAACTTCAAACTGATAAGTTCTCGTTTAATCTTACTATTTTAGTAAGTGAGTGACTACGTGAAGATTTTGAAGCTCTGTGATTTTCATGCCGTACAACACACTGCTTGAGTTTACACAGTAGTGAGTAAATAATATATATTGCTTGAAATTATGCAATAAATATTTTAATATTTTAATAATAATAATAATAAAAAGAAAAGTAATAACTCCTCTATCCCTGGGGAAATTACAACAAATGATATGCAACAAAGCAAACAATTTGAACAGAACCCAACACAGCATGTGCAACCCTGGCACTGTGACTACAGGTTTATCATAAAATCTAGAAAAGTTCCTCTTTAGACCATCCTGCGGTCTCCAGAATTTGGTCAAGCGGCATGTCCTGCACCTTTGCCGCGGACATTGATACCGCCCTTGTGGAGTGAGATTTAAACACATCAGTGTCTACTCCAGTTAATCCAGAACCTGTTTATCCATCTAGAAATAGTTTGTACTGTCCCTTTTTTATATATGTTTCTTGTGGGTAATGAACATTGGTGTCTCACAATCTCGGAGACTCTTAATTCAATATATATTAAATCGGATGCTTAACCACACACAATGTTTAGTTGACAGAGTATGTCTTAAAGATTACATTGGTTCCAGCCTTTCTTGCCTTGCTTTGCTTGCTTAGATCATTGACATAAAATGTCATTTTATCTACAGACAACTGCATACAATGTAACCGTAACATTTGTAATGCTTGTACTCATTGTGCTGACATTAATGTAATCAGCATAACCACTTTAAATATTAACTTCTGAAAAGACAGTGACGTAATTGGAGTCCATTGCCGAAGCAATGTGAGAACTATACTGACATCCCAGATTTCTGTATATCTGGGTTTGGTAGGATTTTATTAAAATTCCTCTCATAAATCGGGATATTAACAGATGAGACCCGATAAATTGTCGTTCTGAAAATTGTCTTAAATAGGAGGACAAAGCACTCTGAGCTCCATTAATGGTACTATAACTCAGGTGCAAAATAGCAAGGAACTCCAAAACATCCGATATGTTTGCAGTATGACAAAATATATCTGACTGCATACAAAAGATTTCCCATTCTTTATATGAAACATATATTGTTTCTTAGTGCTATATCTCCAAGCTGCAGTTATGACATCCATGGTCCTATCCGACATTCCATCAGAACCTGCAGATTAACAATTAATACGGTCATGTAATGGATGACTTCTGCTGTTACTGGATGTACCAACAATTACTGCACCTGGGATTTGTCATGAATGTCTGAATCATCATTCTGAGCACCAATGGGAACAATGGCTGTGTAGTAATGGTCCCTAGATAAGGGACGTATCAGATATTGAAATGATAAGAACAGATACTACACTTGATCTTAGCCAAAAGGCCGAGAAGCAATACCAGTTTGGAACCACCAAACTCCTGCGGTGGAGACTTGCTCTATTTTGGTGACACATTGCTTAATCAGGCAAAATGGCGAAAACATAAAAGACTATACTTCCCCAATGTAGCTATAATGCATCCACTGCAATGCTCCTGGGTCTGGCTCCCATGAGACACATTTAGACCACTGGAGATTTAATCCAGACACAACAGATCAACATTTGGTACTCATACTGTCTGACAATTTTTTTTTTTTTTTACTTTTTGAATTTTAACATTCATTCTGTATTGTCATTGAACTTTCGTGATCTGTTGTCTTACAACAATATTGTCTTCTCCCACAGCTGTAGTATTGTCTACTCCCAATAACTCCAAATAATTCATACCATGTGTTTGGAGAATTAAATTGTCTTGGACAGTCCATCGACCACCACAACTGGTGTCACTGTCCTTGGCTCCACATCCAAGAGCACTCCCATCAGTCTGTAATACCACTGAAAACTACTGAACAAGCACATTTTTTACTTCTAGTAACTTGTGCAACATTGAGAATCCATCATTGCAATTCAGCTCAACCTTTTTAGTTGGTAACTGCATGGACCTAAGCAATGACCTTGCACGCTTTTTACACTTATTCCCTGGTCTTTTCAGACTTTGATCACTTTACTTTCCCACTATCACTTTACCAGTAACCATAGCTACTTCTTGGATGGTGGGATAATGTTTTTACCAAGACAAGTACAGGCATTTGTAACATCCCCAACCTTAATTGTTGGTAAAGTTACTGACATATCAACTGTATTAATGACAAACCCCAAATAACAAACCCCAAATAATCAATTAGAAATTTGGGATAGGCCATTCAGCCCTTCGAGCCTGCACCGCCATTATATGATCATTGTCCCGTACCTGCCTTCTCTCCATACCCTCTGATCCCCTTAGCCACAAGGGCCACATCCAACTCACTCTTAAATATAGCCAATGAACTGGCCTCAACTACCCTCTGTGGCAGAGAGTTCCAGAGACTCACCACTCTCTGTGTGAAAAAAGTCTTTCTCATTGCTGAACCCAGTTCTTCAGCTCTCTCTCATTTATAATTAACATATCCTCTAGATAAGTCATTACAATGTGATTCTGAGCCCTCATTAACACCAGTGCTGGTTTCAATAATTCTGTGAGCAATCTGAGGGCTGAATTTAACCCATTAGGCAAATCCTTCAGCTGACCCATCCAATTAATTTAAGTACCTGAATAATAAGGCATCTTTTTTAGGTCTAATAATAGCCATATAGCAGCCTTGTGATAACAACTTCGTTATAGTGTTGAAGTGTATTTTTTTTAAATTGCCTATACTGAACTGGAGCCCCGGATAGCCCGGAATTTAGCGGAGTTTCGTGAGTCCCGGAGAATGACTCTGCAACCCCCATACTTGTGCCTGGGATATATTATCTCTATCTGATGAGTTCCTGGTACATTCAAACACCAAGCCGATCAGATTTAATGCAGAATTACAAAACAATTGTAATCTTACAACCGACCAGAGGTTGTTTCCCTGAAATTCCATGTGTGATGGAATGACGTTTCTGTACTTCCGTAAATGAACCAAAAGATCTCCTTCTCTTAATATAGGGGTTCTTATTCAACCTGTTTGTTTTCTCAAAGCAGGGATGAGAAGTTTTATACGGCAAATATTCTTAATTGTTTGGGCAATTTTTCATCAATCATAAATCTGGTTATAGCTTGCCCACATAATCCTGCATTTTTTGGGTATAATGTTAGCCAAATGGCAATTTTCATCATACAATTGGGTTTGAATATGCATTGCAGAGTAACGCAAGCATGTCTTAAAAGTATTGGACATTATCCACCCATGTATGTCTTCCCCAAATGCAGTGATGCCAACTGAATATCAGTTAGAGAACATGCTGGAACACATTTCCTGTCTCGCATCGTTACACTCATGGGTGCCCAATTACTGAGTTACTGTTGGCACCCTGAGCGAGGCACAATGGACGGGTGTTTTATATATTTTTTACTGTTTCAGTCATAACAGTTTCTTGGAGTAGGTGGGAAACCAAATAATGTTGGCCACCAGGTTCATCCATATCCTCACCAGTCCATACCGATATAGCAAAACCTGGTGCTACATCGGGAACACCCGGAGCGTTTCTATTGTGCTCTGGTGTATACACATAAGTAGGGACACCAGCTTCAGGGTCAGTTTCATCCTGCCCTGGTACTCCCGAGTCTTTGCTCTAGGAGACTTCATCCAGACCTAAACAAGGCACTGGTGAATGAGATTCTCATTTTTCATCGGCACCATACTCAGTGTATGGAAACTCCTTCGGAGCCTGACTTAGAATCTCATGGGTCTTTAGAACGAGACCAAGTTTTGACTGAGTTAGAATTTGGAGCATTCCCGAGTTATCTTCTCTAGGGATCTCATCCAGACCTAACCAAGGTACTGGAGAATCAGAATCCCATTTTCATCGGCACCATACTCAGCGTATGGAAACTCCTTTGACAGAGCACTGCACTTACAGGAAGACATACCTAGAGAGGGACAAGACAACCCTTGACTAAGTGGAGCATTTTGACTCAATTTCCAGCCCCCCACATTCTTGACTTCCTCAGAGATGCAGCCTGTCCCGCCGAGTTACTCCAGATTGTGTGTGAGTTGAACCAGCACTTCTCCCAATCCCACAGCCCCGGGGGGGGGGTGGATTATTTTGCCCCTTCGGCATTTCATTGAGCATAAACGGGCATCAGTAATGTTTAGACACAAAATTGTAACTCGCGGGACAGGCTGCATCTCTCTGGATTTCAGTGGGTCTCGACTCTACTCTTGCTGCCTGGTTGTTACTCCAGCATATTTTGCAGATTATTAAAGTTCCCACGGTAGACTCACGAGACACTATAAACGCACGGGGCCACTACGTTATTACAACCCATTTTTAACTTGAACAGTTAATGACTCGTGGAAAAAATCAAACATTTCACATAACAAGAGTATGCCACGAGTCTAAGTTGCTCGTGCGAAACGTGATCACCACGAGTGAAAACTGTCACTCGTGGGCCAACTCGCACAGTGAGACTCAGAGCAGACTTTATTTAACAATTACTGGATATTTGGAGCCGGCATTTAGCGCAACCGTTATCTCCAAACCCGATCTAAATAGCGGTAAATAGCAGGAGCCGGCTTTTAAAGCAGCCCTTATCTCCCGATCCGATCTAAATCGGAAAATGCGGTTCCAGCGCGTTCTATTCAATTACCGCAGTTTAAAAATACATTCACTCTAGCTGGCTCCGTATTTCGAGCCAGAGTTACAGAGTTTTTTAAAAATTTTCAAAATACATCAGCACTCTAGCTGGCTCTGCAGACTTACAGAGTTTAAACCCACTAGCAAGAAAGTTTAACAGCAACTTACCTGCGGGTTAAACTTACACTGGTGGGATCTGCGCTCTCCACCCTGTCGGAGCTTCACATGCATCGATGTAATGCCGAGCATGTGCCAGGCGGGGCTTCTTCACGTAGTCACTCACTTCAAAAATAGCAGACACTCTTCCCTTGTTCAACATGGAACGAGAATAAGCTCAATGACTGCAGACTAGTCAGCAAAACATTGATGATGGGAAACATTTTGGAAACTTGATTTGCTACCGGGCGGCGCCAGCAATGGCTACCTCGCCAACAGTCTAGCTCATCCCTTCCTTTGTTTTTTTTTTGTATGTTTTAAATGTATGTTTTAGTGTTCTTTAGCTTGTTTTATGTGGGGGTGTGGGGGGGGGGGGGGGGGGATTGGGGGATTTTAATCTCATACCTCGACAGAGATGCAATTTTTGTCCATATCGTATCTCCGTCCGCACTGCAGCCTAACGTCGTGCAGTTGGCGGCCTCTGTTGGAGACCGAATTCAGGAGTTCCAACGGCGGGAGCCTGCGGGCTTACCATCGTGGAGCTGGCGATCCCTGTCAGGGTTTGACTTTCGAGCTCCAACCGTGGGAGTCTGCGGACTTTAGCATCGCGGAGCTCGCGGTCCCTGCTTAGAGACCGACTTCGAAGCTCTGAGCCGCAGGAGGTTCGACCGCCCCGATGCGCGTGCTTCGATCACCGGTTGCGGGAGCTTCGACTGTCCTGACTGCGGATGGTTCAACTGCCCCGACCTTGGGAGAATAAAGAGGACGTAGGTTAGCCTTTATTGCCTTCCATCACAGTGAGGAATGTGGGGAATCTGCTGTGGTGGATGTTTATGTTAACTTTTATGTCGTGTGTGTCTTGTCGCTTTTCTCTAGTATGGCTATATGGTAATTTGAGTTTCACTGTACCTTAATTGGTACGTGATAATAAACTGACCTTTGAACCTTTGAACCATTGACTACACGATTCTGTGAAATGACTCTATTCGCAGTGATCCCAATTTTCAAAAGCATTGGAAATATGTTGTTTAAATGAGTTCATAGCACATTATTTCATAAAGGAAAAAGGCACACCGACATATTTATGGCTAAACCACACATTTCATGTATCCCCTTAGTCTTTACCTAAGCCTCTGAGATTTCCGCCACCTCGAATGGGATCCCACCACTAGTCACATCTTCCCTTCTCCGCCCTTTTTTCACTTTTTGCATATTCCCACCCAAATCACTCGCTCCCCAGGTACCTTCCCCTGCAACCCCAGGAGATGCAGCACCTGTCCCTATACCTCCTCCCTCAACTCTGTCCAGGGACCCTGACAGTCGTTTCAGGTTAGGCAGAGGTTCACTTACACCTCTATTCTTGCCATAGAGGGGGTTCAGAGAAGGTTCACCAGACTGATTCCTGGGATGTCGGGACTTTCATATGAAGAAAGACTGGATAGACTCAGCTTGTACTCACTGGAATTTAGAAGATTGAGGGGGGATCTTATAGAAACTTACAAAATTCTTAAGGAGTTGGACAAGCTAGATGCAGGAAGATTGTTCCCGATGTTGGTGGAGTCCAGAACAAGGGGTCACAGTCTAAGGATAAGGGGGAATTCCTTTAGGACCGAGATGAGAATAACATTCTTTACACAGAGAGTGGTGAGTCTCTGGAATTCTCTGCCACAGAAGGTCGTTGAGGCCAGTTCATTGGCTATATTCAAAAGGGAGTTGGATGTGGCTCTTGTGGCTAAAGGGATCAGGGGGTATGGAGAGAAGGCAGGTACGGGATACTGAGTTGGATGATCAGCCATGATCATATTGAATGGCGGTGCAGGCTCGAAGGGCTGAATGGCCTACTCCTGCACCTATTTTTCTATTTTCTATGTTTCTATATTCTATGTTTCTTCCCACCTCATCTACTGTATCCTTTGTTCAAGTGTGGACTCTTATTCATCGGCGAGACCAAACGTAGTCTGTACGATCGTTTCACGGAACACCTTCGTTCATTCCGCCTGGACCTACCGGATCTCCCGGTTGCCAAATACTTCAATTCCTCTTCCCATTCCCACACTGAACTTTCCGTCCTCGGCCTCCTCTATTGTCAGAGTGAGGCCAAATACAAATTGGAGGAACAGCATCTCATGTTTCGCTTGGGCAGCTTACAACCCAGTGGTTCAATTTTGATGTATCTAACTTCAAGTAAAACCTTGCATTCCCCCTCTCTCCATCCTAAGTCGTACCAGCTTTAAAGTCATCTTGTTGAGCCTCATTATCTACTCATTCTCACCTAGGCCACAGCTAACAGTTTCCATTTTAATCATTGTTACTTTTTTGCATATATTTCAGTCATTTGTTCTATATCTTTCATCACCGTTTATATCTCTCGTTTCCCTTTCCCCTGACTCTCAGCCTGAAGAAGGGTCTCGACTCGAAACATCATCAATTCATTTTCTCCACAGATGTTGTCTGACCCATTGAGTTACTCCAGCTTTTTGTGTGTATTTCATGTAATCAATCACACTTTAAAACTCAATTGCCATCTCCACAACATTATTTTTTAATTTAATTCTCTGGCCTTTTACAAGAAAGCTTTTAAAATAGGAACTGCAAAATTGGCAACTTTCCCAAATCATCCCTCAATTTTATTTCGGAGTCATGTGAGTGACTACTTGAAGACCCCGCCAGCACGCATGCGTGAAATATCGTCGAACGCATTGCGAAGCGACAGACAGGAGGAGCGTCGCTCCTCCAGCGTAAGTTTAAAAAATGGCCCGCAGGTGAGTACTTACCATTCCTGAGGTCGTTGTCGGCTCTGTTAGTATATTTCTTTCAGAGCACACCAAGATGGAATCAAGAACGAAGTCCAAACGAGCCACTGCCAAACTAGCTGCTGAGGACCGCTAAGCGGGCAGCCAGCAGCGGTCGAGTTCTCCAGAGCTGCTGATTCAAACCGCAGCCCCTGACTTCACGCCGCTAAAGCCCGCAGGAGCTCCTGGCGGCAAAACCACCCGGAAGTCGGGCAGGTCCGTTGACTCGGCTGGAGGACACCCCGCCGGCGCGAAGCGACAGCGGTCGATTATCCCGCATGGAGCGGATGGTGAAGCAGTTGCTCCAACGTGACCTGCTACAGCAGGGGTATGGTCACAGTGGGTCTCCTTGCAGACCCACGGCAGCACCCTTTACAGGGCTGCCAAATGTCTCACCCTCTTTGCAGGGGAGCATAAGGAGTCAGAACTGGGCTGACTCTGAAGAGCGGAGTATGGCTGAAGAAACACCAATGCTAGGGGTGCCAGAAGAGGAGCTACTGGGCATGGTATCAAAATTCGCGATGCCTACCCAAAAAGGACTGCCGTTGCAGCCGAAGTTAGCAGCCAGTATAAACTACATGGCAACGAATCAACTTCAGGAACAGGTCATTAATGACACTGCAGCCAAATACCTAGCTCCTGAGAATTGTGTCTCCCTCAACATGCCTGCAGTCAACAACCCCATCTGGGGTAACATGAGCCCTGGCATCAGAAGCCAGGAAGTAAAATTCCAAAAAATCCTAAAACTACTGGCTTCTGGGATTATGGCCGTTGCCAGGTCAATGGATGGAGTGGAGATGTCGGAAGAGCTACAGGATGCTCTTGCACTCCTCTGTAACTCTCAGTTTGAGATTAACTCTTACAGAAAGAGTGTCATCCGGCCTGTACTGAACCCCAAGTTCGCGGGGTTGTGCAGACCCAGCAGTGCACAGCCGCCTACACTACTATTCGGGGACAACCTGCCTAAGCAGGTAAAAGACCTCGATGAAGGGGCAAAGGCAATAGGCATGATAAAAGTGCTGGCTGCCACCAAGTCCTCATACCTGCGGCGACAGCACCCCCATGCATCCACCAGCAGACCACGCTACCACAGCGACAGAACACCTGCTGGTGAAAGCTCAAAGGCCGTCCAACCTGCCCAACGGTCTTTTTTAGACCATGTCCCAGCACGGCCTGCCTGGAAGATGCGCCACCCCCACACCACAGCGCCTCCACCTCCCAGGAGACAAGGACAGAGGAAACCAACGCAGCACCGCCAGTAACCATGGAGGTAGGTGGGTCTGGTTGTCTCAGGAACATCGCATGTTTAACTTCTTCATGGATTGGGGGACGGTTGCACTTGTTACGGGATGCATGGAGTTCTCTAACTTCTGATTCTTTCATACTGTAAAGTATTCAGGAATACAAAATTGAATTTGTTCACAAACTTTCCCTACCTGTTCAGCATGCACCTAGTTGAAAGTTTGTACTTTCACAGAAAGAAACGATAGAAGGTCATGCTGAACTCTTAAGACTACATACGAAAGGGATAATTGAGAAAACCAAAAATGAATCTCATGAGTTTGTATCGAACATCTTCACCAAAAATAAAAAAGACGGCGGATGCCGCATCATTATTGATTTCACACAACTGAATACTTTCGTGCAGTACGCCCACTTCAAAATGGAAACTTTTGTTACTGCCAAGCAACTAGTTTCCAAGAGGTACTTCATGGCTTGCATCGACCTAAAAGATGCATACTATTCAGTACCAATAGACAAAGATCATCGCAGATATTTGAAATTTGCCTGGATGGGGCAGCTCTGGCAGCATAAAGCGCTGCCTAATGGATTAACATCAGCACCCAAACTGTTTACCAAATTATTGAAACCAACTTTAGCGTGTCTCAGAAAACAAAAACATATTGTTATGGCATACCTCGAAGACAGTTTATTGTGGGGTAAACCTTGGAGTTAGCCAAATTGGCTGTCTCAGCCACTGAGCACTTATTTTAAAAACTGGGGTTTATCATCCATCCAGACAAATCCAAATTAATGCCTTCTACCACTATGGACTATTTGGGATTCACGATTGACTCTGTTCATATTTCTGTCACTTTGCCACCGAACAAAGCGTCAGACTTGATAGAAGCATGTAACAGCCTTGCTGGCATCAGTAAACCATCTATTCGGCAATGAGCCAGAGTAATTGGGAAACTTGTGGCTGCCTTTCCAGCCACACAATATGGGCCCTTGCATTACCAAAACCTACAAAGATCAAAAATTGCAGCACTCAAACACCATGCTGGCCATTTTGACAGGCCAATGCAATTACCAGCAAAAGCAAAATTGGAATTACAATGGTGGGTAGACAATGCTCGACATTGCTCTAATCCCATTACAATTCTCAAACCCCTCGGTTATACTACAAACTGACGCCAGTGCTCAAGGCTGGGGAGCAACTAATACCACCTCCAGTTGCGGTGGTCGATGGAATGCACATGAATTAACCTTACTCCCGGCACTGTGAATTAATCATCTAGAAATGCTGGGAGCATTTCATGGACTCCGGGCTTACTGTTCGGCCATGCACCATCTGCATGTACGCCTATAAATTGATAATACCACCGTGGTGGCTTACATCAATCATATGGGTGGAATTAAGTCGCTATCTTGTGATGAATTGGTCAATACAATCTGGCACTGGTGCTTAGAAAGGAACATTTGGATATCAGCCACTTGCCTTCCGGGTAAGCTAAATACGGTGGTGGACACCAGGTCACACAAGATTAATGACAACACCAAATGGATGTTGGACCACAAAGTGTTTGCCGATATCGTAGTTCGGTATGGAACACCAGATATTGACCTTTTTGCATCCAGACTCAATCACCAAATACCAACATATGTGGCATTGGAACCAGACCCTGGGGCAGTAGCGATGGACGCTTTCTCGCTGGGGGGATTTGTTTTTCTATGCATTTTCCCCCTTCTGCCTCATCAGTCGGATCTTGCAGAAAATTCAACAAGACTCCGCATCGGGTATCTGGTTGTACCCGACTGGCCTACTCAGCCATGGTTCCCTGTGGTACTGGACATGATCTCAAAGCCATGCATTCCAATCCCCAAATGTTCGAGTTTATTGGTACATACTGTGACAGGGGAGAGTCACACGTGCCATGACCGGATGAACCTATTTGTTTGCAGGGTTTGAAAAGGTCACTCCTGGAATTTGGACTTTCAGACCAAACAATGAATATCCTCATGGCATCGTGCAGGGAGTCCACCAGGAAACAATACCTCACTTACGTCAAGAAATGGGAGGTGTTTTGTACCAAGACAAACACCACATATAACACAGCCACCATTACGGAAGTGCTGGAGTTCTTGGCAAGCTTCATTTTGATGAAGGTTTAAGCTACAGTGCCATCAACTGTGCCAGGAGTGCCCTATCCTCATATCTCGGACTAGGTTTAGATCATCTTGTAGTTGGGTCTCACCCCTTGGTGTCTAAACGTATGAGGGGTATTTTCAACTCAAATCCCCCCAGGCCTAGATATTCCCAGCCCTGGGATATTGGCATTGTGTTAACCATGCTCCCAGGGTGGGCACTAGTTACGTCTCTTTCCCTAGCCAAATTGACTTTTAAAATGGTAATGCTGATGGCACTCGTGACGGCGCAACGGGTCCAGTCCCTACACAAGCTAAGTATGGACGCCATGGTTATATCCAACAATAAGGTAACTTTCTTCATTCAGGAGTTACTTTACCCCAGTGACCCACCTTTAACCTACCTGGAGGTCACCAATCAAAACTTAGGAGTCACCATTTCAAGATGGCTAAGGGTGGGTATTGGGTGCAGCAGGGGTGGACACTGGCAACGGCCAAAATCAGTGGCTTCAATTTAAGTTCTGTATTATAAAGTCCCCCATACTTCCTCCCATTATGGCAGTGTGAGCCTAGTTTCCCATGAGAGCCCGACTAAACGAGAACTTACCTATATTTTATGAGGAGTTACGATGAGGGATTATGTGCCCTCCACTCCCAAACCCTCTATTATTAAGGTCAACTGGTATGCTGGTTCTCTTATCTTACTATCTTAATCAACTCTGTTATCTGTGATTTCACACCGCTACTTTGAAGAATGTTGCGCTTACGTGCTGGCGGGGTCTTCACGTAATCCCTCATCGTAACTCCTCATAAAATAAAGATCAAACTTCAAACTGGTAAGTTCTCATTTAATCTTACTGTTTTCTCTCATTCCATCTGTTTCTGCCCTTCTGTTCATTTTTAGTTTAGAAATACAGCACGGAAACAGGCCCTGCAGCCCACCGAGTCAACGCTGACCAGCGATCCCCGCACATTAACTCTACCCTACACACACTAGGGACAATTTGCACTTATACCAAGCCAATTAACTTACAAACCTGTATGTCTTTAGAGTGTGGGAGGAAACCGAAGATCTTGGAGAAAATCCACACAGCCACGGGGAGAAAGTATAAACTCCATATAGACTGCACCCGTAGTCGGGATCGAACCCGGGCCTCTGGCCCTGCAGCAACTCTACCGCTGTGCCACCGTGCCACCCTCATCTGATTAACGGTCATCAAATGGCAGCTCACAGCTAGTGACCAGAATGATTTATTCTCCTTGTTCATCATTCTATGGAATACGTGGCGGATTTTGTAGCCTACAGACTGACTGAGGCAAAATATTTGGCCATATTTCCTTTCAGTGAAGTGTGAACATCTAACATCTTCTCATTAATTTCTCTGCACAGACACGGACTCGTTTAAATTAAATGGAATATAGTAAGGCCATTAAAATGAAATCCATTGCTCACTTTATCCAGCCTGCAGTGAGAACCACCAAGATATACTTTTTTGGAGGCATTTCTAATTATAAACCCAGGTTATCCTAAAGCACTTCACAGTCACTGGATTACATTACAACTTTACATTGTGGTTGCCTGGGTGGAATCTATTTGACGTCAATCTAAATTAAGTAAACATAAACAGAATATGCTGGCTCAACCAGTCGATATGCTCTCTACAATACAACTGTAGAGGCTCAGGAAAGTACTTTCTGACATACTTTCTGATATTTCCGAATCTCCGCCACCTTCTCAGGACATATGAGAATGAAACACTCTTGACTCAGATCAAATAACACATATGGAAAGAGAAAGAGTTAAAGTCGTGGGTAAAAGATGCTTCATCTGAACTGAGAAAGAAGGTAAACCAGTACATCTGGGCAGGGGAGATGGTGTGGGTGTGTAGGGGCTTGTCGAGAATTGATGGGGTTATCTTATTTAAAAAGGCAGTTAACTGCTTGGAAACAGTTGGTGGCATGGTGACAGCTTGTGAGCTCAAGGTTACAACTGCTAGGAGTCTGGACAGAACAGTGAACAATGGTTCCTTCATTGTGCAAGGGTGCTTGAAACATCCTGACCACTATATGAAGATAAGGAAGCCTGTTTTTCAGCAGTGTGCTCTGTGTGAAAGTTGAATATCCAGTGTCTTTTGTCAGTTAGTTATGTTCAGTCATTAGTCTTTTGCTGTAATTCCACAGTTTCTTTGTTTTGTTAGTTATGATATGTTCAGTTTTAAGTTAAGGTCTGCAGATATTTTAATGTGTTTCCTTGATACAGTACAACCAATGTGCCTGAAGTTTTAAACGTTACTACTGGGACTCTACAATTCATTGAGAATTCAATTACCCTACAGAGTGGACAATGGGCAGAACACAGGGGATTTCTGTGCTGGGCTAAGTAACATAGTTATTGAGGAGCAATGTAGCTCCTTTGTTTGTGTGATATTGAAAGTCTATGTAATGTTGTATAGAGAAGCCTTTTGGGATCACCTTCTTTCTTTCCATGGGCATTGCCTAACCTGCTGAGATTTTCCAGCATTTTCTGTTACTATTTCAAATTTCCAACATCAGCAGTTCATTGTTTTTTAAATCAAATTTTCGTAAATAATAATAGTTTTAGGGGGGCTGCAGTATACTCCCAACAAGGTGATCAACCATTTCTTATTTCTCAGCTTCACCCATAGAGTCTCATTGGATGGGCCCATCAGTAATGTCATCTCTGACCACTGCTGTGGCATCCTCCTTAATTAATAAAGCAGCACCCCCTCCTCTTTTACCCCCACCTCTCTCTCCTGAGATAGGTACATGGATAGGAAAGATCTAGAGGGATTTGGGTGAAACATGGGCAGGTAGGACTAGTGTAGACGGGGCAGCTTGATCAGCATTGGGAGGTTTGGCAGGGCCCATTTCCATGCTGTATGACTTTAATGCTTGTCCAATACCAAACATTACAATTGCTAGTATTAGGCCTGAACAAAACCACGTGATCTTCACCGAAAAAAAGCATTTTATGTACAATTTAATAAACCATTTTTGTTCATAAATTGTCAGATACAGTCGGATAAAGTTGATCTTATCTTATTTCACTCCCTCCTAATTTCAGGTGGTGAAGATTTTCCAAGACAGGTTTTGAGCTACCTGTGTTGAAAATTAAATGGAATTTAATGTCTCCATTAGTTTAAAGATGACTCAAAATGAAACAATGTTCCTAGGTTACGTGCTCATCAACCGTGGTGCTGGATGTTGAAATAATATAGGATTCTGACTGGACAAAATAATACCAAGGTGCTAAAAACCTATAATAAAAACAGAATATGCTGGAAATGCTCTGCAAGTTGGGCCAGATCTCAAGGAGTCATAGCCATAGAGTCATACAGCACAGAAACATAGCTTTCAGCCCAACTTGTCTATTCCAACCAAGATGCCCCACCTGCACGAGTTTGGGCCATATCCCACTAAACCTTTCCTATCCGTGTACCCTGTTCAATTGTCTTTTAAATGTTGATATAGTACTTGCTTTAAATGTTATTACAATACCTGCTGTGAGAAGGGAAACAGAATTGATATTTCAGGTCACAGACTCTAATGAAGAGTGGCCCATAATGTTGAGTTCCTCCAGCAGATCAATTGTTGCTCCAGATTCCAACATCTGGTGTCTCCATTAATGCAATTAGTACTGACATAAATTCTGTTCTCCCGAAACTGCTGTTGATAGAAAATCATCTCCGTGATCCCAAGTATCTGCTAAAGATGAGGAAGGTGATAATGACATGACAAAAAAAAATCACAAAATTAAAATGGACAACCAATTTTAATACCTTTAGAATTTAAGATAGAAGAAGTAATTACATGATCTCATGCTCCCATTGGGAAAATGCATCTTTGAAAAGGAGGCTCCCTGGGAACATATTTTATTTTAATTGAGAGAATTATCCATCA
Source organism: Okamejei kenojei (assembly GCA_035221665.1). Classification (NCBI taxonomy): domain Eukaryota; kingdom Metazoa; phylum Chordata; class Chondrichthyes; order Rajiformes; family Rajidae; genus Okamejei; species Okamejei kenojei. The sequence continues at coordinate 154,823,911 of CM069131.1, forward strand.
TTTGTGCAGTTTGTTTTTTCTCAGTTTGGTTACATAGATCCATATCCCAGAATCTAATCTGATATCACTTAAAAATATATCAGAGTTTAATGTTAGCTTTAGGAGATTCAAGCACTTTGGAAATTCACTGTGTGTACGTCAGACCTGACCCAACTATTAGCATGCAACAAAAGCTTTTCACTGTACCTCAGTAAACATGACAATAAACTAAACTGAACTAAAAAAGGCACAGAGTGCTGGAGCGACTCAGCAGGTCAGGCAGTATCTCTGGAGAACATTGCTAGGTGATGGTTCGGGTAGATATCCTTCTTTAGACTGATTTGTTCCATGGATTGCGGGGAAATAGAATATGTAACAACTTCATCCGTGTTTAATGCGGCCCCAACTCCACTGCTCAATATTCCAGTGCATGTCCAGTAGCTGTATACAATCAGATTTCTCAGTCGCAATATACAAATTCTGGGTTTTTATACATTAATAAATATAACTCAAAAGACTTGGTAAACTCTTAATGTCCTTCACCCTATTTCATCACAGGTTTATAGAACTTAGGAAATAGGGATAAATATTGCTGCTGATTGTCTTAAATTGATTCACAACACAAGTTCCAATTAATTTGAGATTACCATTTCAATGATAAAAGCCACAATGGACGTGACCAGCAATCCCAAATTATTAAAGAAGTTATCTGACAAGTCATATTACAAACGTTAAAATCTAAATTATGAGTATCATAACATGCTGAAACACGGAGCGTAAAATCATATAATAGACGTAAATCAGACGCAGGATTAGTTCCTGTGGATTGGAAGATAGCTAATGTTATCCCACTTTTCAAGAAAGGAGCGAGAGAGAGAAAACGGGGAATTACAGACCAGTTATCCTGACTTCGGTGGTGGGAAAGATGCTGGAGTCAATTATTAAAGAGGTAATAATGGAGCATTTGGATAGCAGTAAAAGGATTTGTCCAAGTCCAAAACATGGATTTATGAAAGGGAAATTATGCTTGACTAATCTTCTGGAATTTTTTCAGGATGTGACAAGAAAAATGGATGAAGGGGTGCCAGTGGATGTAGTGTATCTAGACTTTCAGAAAGCCTTTGATAAGGTCCCGCACGGGAGACTGGTGACTAATATTAGAGCACATGGTATTGGGGGTAAGGCATTGACATGGATAGAAAATTGGTTGGCAGACTGGAAGCAAAGAGTAGGAGTGAACTGGTCCTTTTCAGAATGGCAGGCAGTGGCGAGTGGAGTGCCGCAAGGCTCGGTGTTGGGGCCGCAACTGTTTACCATATATATTAATGATTTGGAAGAGGGAATTAGGAGCAACACTAGCAAGTTTGCGGATGACACAAAGCTGGGTGGCAGTGTGAACTGTGAAGAGGATGTTAGGAGGTTGCAGGGGGACCTGGACAGGTTGAGTGAGTGGGCAGATGTGTGGCAGATGCAGTATAATATAGATAAATGTGAGGTTATCCACTTTGGCGGCAAAAACAAGGGGGCAGATTATTATCTCAATGGGGTTAGGTTAGGTAAGGGGGAGGTACAGCGAGACCTGGGTGTCATTGTACACCAGTTACTGAAAGTTGGCGTGCAGGTACAGCAGGCAGTGAAGAAAGCTAATGGAATGTTGGCCTTCATAACAAGAGGATTTCAGTACAGGAGTAAAGAGGTTCTTCTGCAGTTGTATAGGGCTCTGGTGAGACCACATCTGGAGTATTGTGTACAGTTTTGCTCTCCTAATTTGAGGAAGAACATCCTTGTGATTGAGACAGTGCAGCGTAGGTTCACAAGATTGATCCCTGGGATAGCAGGACTGTCATATGAGGAAAGATTGAAAAGACTAGGTTTGTATTCACTGGAGTTTAGAAGGATGAGGGGAGATCTTATAGAAACATATAAAATTATAAAGGGACTGGACAAGCTAGATGCAGGAAAAATGTTCCCAATGTTGGGTGAGTCCAGAACAAGGGGCCACAGTCTTAGAATAAAGGGGAGGTCATTTAAGACTGAGGTGAGAAAAAACTTTTTTACCCAGAGAGTTGTGAATTCATGGAATTCCCTGCCACAGAGGGCAGTGGATGCCAAATCACTGGATGGATTTAAGAGAGAGTTGGATAGAGCTCTGGGGGCTAGTGCAGTCAAGGGATATGGGGAGAAGGCAGGCACGGGTTATTGATAGCGGACGATCAGCCATGATCACAATGAATGGCGGTGCTGGCTCGAAGGGCCGAATGGCCTCCTCCTACACCTATTTTCTATGTATCTATGTATCTATGTAAACTTTTGATGGAATAAGTAAGTGGTTATTAAGACAATTCACTATTCATTGCAGTTTTGTTGGTAAGTGATCCTCTCACCATGGAAAGAATGTCATTAGGAGCCCTGATATATGGACCCTGAAGTTGTTGTTCTTTCCATTTCAATCTTTTAAAATCAGCATTTCAAATTATCACATAATTACTATAACAACCAGGTAATTAAGCCTCTGAATTTTTGTTAAGGTCACAGAAGTACTATAATGATGAGATGGGATTGGCACTTAATGTTGCAATGTTGAGTGGAAATGAGTGTAAATCAAGCGGCAGAGATGGTCGTTTCTTTTTTAACAAACTATCGGAATAAGGGATCAGATTTGTAAAAGATATGCTGATTATAATGTTGTGTGCCAGATGAAATTACATCAGTTTCATTGCCTTAATGTAATTCTTAATTTTAGGAAAAGGATGCTAAAACTCCCACCAATTGGCATTTCAGATTAGCTTCTGATTTAATTCAATGACTTCCACTTTTGAATGAAGAAAGTCACACAAATTTATTAACCCAGGCAGGCGATTACACTTCTGCTGCTGCTTTTAACAGATTCTGTATCTACACTTCCAGTAGTCATTACTCCCCTATTCCTTTAGTTCATTTAATTTCAAAGAGAAGTATCTTCCTTACACCTTAACCCAAATCTCCCGACATTATATTTCTCTTGTTGATTCCACTAATAACTGACATGAGTGATACAGGAGAGGTAAACTGATCCACATGCTTCATATATTCATGTCATCTCTTTGAGGCTGAATAGTTTGTCAGGTTTGTCTGAAGAAGGGTCTTGACCCGAAACGTTGCCTATTCCCTTTGCTCCATAGATGCTGCCTCACCCGCTGAGTTTCTACAGCATTTTTGTCTACCTTTGATTTTCCAGCATCTGCAGTTCCTTCTTAAACAGTTTTAATCAGTTTGTCAGCTATTCTTGCTTCTTCACGAAGGCTATTAACTAAATCTTTCTGTGGTTTATATTTTACTTGATCAACTATTCGATTTTCCCTGCTGTTGACATTATTGTCCAGTTTGGTGCTTGACAAGGGTATGTTGTCATATTTCATTGGTTGTCTATCTTCATTTTCTTTGTCTAGCTCTCTGTGAAATACTTTTTTTTAATCATGTTTGGTGTGATAGGATGGTACATTTTATAGCTTCCTATAAATTAGATGCTTCATTGAAAGTGCAAACTCACAAAACTATTCCTGCGATACCCAGACTAGTGCAATAATCATGCCCTCAGTGCCAGTATGCTACATGCCTTTAAATCTCAATCCCCAAAAGTTTCTGCTTTCCCTGTAACTTTATATTCTTTGTGGATTTCAGGAGTCAGAGAGAGCACTGCCAACTTCAGTTCCACCTCAATATATTTGGATATGTTGATTGAAACACTTTATGCTACTCCTAGATTGTTTATGACAGTGACTTTCCCAGATTGCAGTTGACTCTTATGGCAACTCCAATCATCATTTGGATATGTCCAGTGGCAGTTGTTGCAAGGGCAGAGAACCCACAATTCCCTTGGAGACTAATGTGAATAACTAGCATTTTTCTAAGGCGTGAGAATGATTTTGGTTATCTAACATCCAAATAAATGTAATAGCCCGACTGAAAGTGCAGTAAACATTTATTGTTTTGCCTATTCCTACTCCGCAAACACTTTTCCGTGTCCCATAGAATAAACAAGATGGCGCCCAAGCCAGGTAATTTTCTAGTTCCAAGAGTGAAAGATTTTAGCAGTAAGATTGGACTGGAGAACTACCTGCTGAGAATTTCCAGTATATTCTGTTTTTGCATTGGCTTTCAGTGATTCACCTAAAATGGCGCTTACCTCCCACTGAACACTATAGCCTTTCAATGCCTCATAATTTATAAAACTTCATGTTATAACAGCGGAAAGTAATTGGTATGTTACTTACCACACCAGATGTTTCATAAGTTCATGTTATAGGAGCATAGTTAGTTATTTCACCCTGGCCGGGTCCCATCTCTACCACAGTGGTAGGACCAGCCCGATGTGGAGTCTGGCAAAGGAGCCTGAAACACCAGCATGGTCCTCTGCCCTGCTTGACCTCTCCTGTGATAAGACACCTTACAAATAATTCATAAGTTCATAAGTTCTAGGAGCAGAAATAGGCCATTCGACTCATCGTCCATTCCACTATTCAATCATGGTTGATCTATCTTTCCCTCTCAACCCCATTCTCCTGCCTTCTCCCCATAACCCCTGGCACCCTTACCAATAAAGAATCTCCACCTTAAAAATATCCATTGACTTGGCCTCCACAGCTGTCTGTGGCAATGAATTCCACAGATTCACTAATCTCTGACTAAAGAAATACCTCCTCATCTCCTTTCTAAAGATACATCATTTTTTTCTGAGGCTATAGTCTCTGGTCCTACACTCTCCCACTAGTGGAAACATCCTCTCCACATTCACTCTATCCAGGCCTTTCATTATTTGATAAACAGGCCCTTCAGCCCAACTTGCCTACACTGACCTACATGTCCCAATCACACTAGACCCACCTGTCTGCCTATATCCCTCTAAACTTATCCTATCCATGTACCTGTCTAAATATTTCTTAAACATTATGATATAACCTGCCTCAATTACCTCATCTGGCAGCTCATTCCACGCACTCTTGTGTGAAAAAGTTACCACTCAGATTCCTATTAAATCTTTCCCTCCTCACCTTAAACCCATTACCCCTGGTTCTTGATTCCACTACTCTGGGCAAGAGTCTCTGTACCTCTAACCAATGATAATTTTGTTATTCCTCGCAAAAATTTTGAATGCTGGAAATACTCACCAAGTCAGGCGGCATTTGGGAAGAGAAAAGCAGAGTTAAAGTCTTATTAAGAAACGGAAAAAGCTAAAGATAAACAACATTTAAGATTCAGGGGTTGAGAGTGACAGGAATATTATCCACCAAAGAGAAAAAAAGGAGTGGAGATGGGAAGTGCAGGGAAAAAAAGATGGCCCTACAATGATACAAAGCAAGTAGGGGATTCATCATCTGAATTTGTTTCAGTTCTTTGTCAAGTCCTCAGCAAGAAAATAATGTTCTGTTCCTCAGGTTCATGTTGAGTTTTATTGGAATATTGTAGGTGGTTGAAAAGATCCTGTTTAATATAGTCGGAGGAGATGCACTGCGATGTTTAGGCTCCCTAGTTTAGACTTAGTTCGAGGAATTAAGATGTAGGATGATGAACAGAAGGAAGTTTGAAAGGGAAAGTTGAAAGCTTCAAAATATTGCAAATTAATCCAGAACATTTTAGCATTTTACAGATTTTTCTCTCTATGGTTAATATTAACCTACAAACCTGTACGTGTTTGGAAAGTGGGAGCAAACCAGATCACCCGAAGAAAAACCCACACGGTCATAGAGAGAACGTGCGAATTCCGTACAAACAGCACCCGTTGTCACGGTTGAATCCAGGTCTAGCACTGTAAAGGGCCTGTCCCACTTGGGCGTAGTTTGCACATCGTTTACACGACATCATTTACGCGTCACGATACATGACGCGCGCATGGTGCGTGGTGGTGTAGGCAGTGACGCGCGGTCGCGTGAGGCGCCCCATTATTTTGAGATTCACAAAATCTTTGCGCGCCACCTGTGTGACACGCAAATGATGCCCAAATGGGACAGGCCCTTAAGGCAGCAACTTTACTGCTGCGCCACTGTGCCATTCCATTCATTTATTTGTTCACAGACCCAGATATTCCTGCAACACTTTTTATCTAATTGTGCGTGACCTGAGCTGAAGGGAGACATACAACATAAAATATAGATCAATGCAGCATGCAAACAGGCACTTCTTCCCACAATATCCATGCCATGTCCATGCCAAACATGTTGGCAAAGAGTGAAACTAATCTCTTCTACATGCACATGATAGATATTCCCCCATCCCCTGCTTTTATCTGGAAGTCGCTTAATTACCAATATCCTGTCTGCCTCCACAATCCACCCCTGGCAGCTCATTCCAGGCATCCATCACTCTTTGTCCAAAATATTTTCCCCCTCATATCTCTTAATCTTTGCTCCTCTCACCTTAAACCAATGCCCTCTAGTCTTTGGCATTGCCACCCTGAGAAAAAGGTTCTGACTGTCTACTCTGTCTAAGGCTCTCATAATTGTAAATGCTTCTATCAGATCTCCCTTCAGCCTCCAATGCTCCAGAGAAAACAATTGCAGTGTGACCCTCTCATGTAGCTTTGGCTATAGTCCAGATTGGGTAAAGACAGCAGATCGCCTTCCCTGAAAGACATCAGTGATTTGTTTTTTATTAGAAATTGGTAATTTCATACTTACTGTTGCTAAGAGTAGGTTTGATCTAATTATTTATGTATTTAATTATTTGAATGACTCAATTACATGGTGGTGGAGCGGTAGAGTTGCTGCCTTACAGCGCTTCCAGTGCCGGACACCCGGGTTTCATCCCGACTATGGGTGCGTCTGTACAGAGTTTGTACGTTCTCCCCTTGACCCTGTGGGTTTTCTCTGAGATCTTTGGTTTCCTCCCATACTCCAAAGACATAAGTATTTAGGTAAATTGGCTTGATAAATGTAAAGAAAATTGCCCCTATTGTGTGCACAATAGTGTTAATATGCAGGATAGCTGGTTGGCGTGGACCCGGTGGGCTGAAGAGCCTGTTTCTTGCTCTAAACTAAAATAAACAATTGGGAAATTCAGTTGGCTTGGAACAAAGATCCTAAAACTTGGTTGCTAATCCAGTAATTGACCATTATGCTGCCACCTCACTTCTGAAAGTTCATCCTGTTAGTCTGTGATCTTCATGCTGTTCCTGGGAAATGAGGTAATTTAGTCAGCATTTAACTTCGGAGTCACGTGAGTGACTATGTGAAGAAGCCCCGCCTGGCGCATGCTCGGCATTACGTCGACGCATGTGAAGCTCCGACAGGGTGGAGAGCGCAGATCACGAAAGTTCAATGACAATACAGAATGAATGTTAAAATTCAAAAAGTTTAAAAAAAGATTGTCAGACAGTATGAATACCAAATGTTGATCTGTTGTGTCCGGATTAAAATCTCCAGTGGTCTAAATATGTCTCATGGGAGCCAGACCCAGGAGCATTAGCGGTGGATGCATTCTCGCTACATTGGGGAAGTATAGTCTTTTATGTTTTCGCCATTTTGCCAGATTAAGCAATGTGTCACCAAAATAGAGCAAGTCTCCGCTGCAGGCGTTTGGTGGTTCCAAACTGGTATTGCCTCTCGGCCTTTTGGCTAAGATCGAGTGTAGTATCTGTTCTTATCAGTTCAATATCTGATACGTCCCTTATCTGGGGACCATTACTACACAGCCATTGTTCCCATTGGTGCTCAGAATGATGATTCAGACATTCATGACAAATCCCAGGTGCAGTAATTGTTATGCGGGTGACATTAATATCAGCACAATGAGTACAAACATTACAAATGTTACGGTTACATTGTGTGTAGATAAAATGACGTTTTATGTCAATGATCTGAGCAAGCAAAGCAAGCCAAGAAAGGCTGGAACCAATGTAAATCTTTAAGACATACTCTGTCAACTAAACATTGTGTGTGGTTAAGCATCTGATTTAATATATATTAAATTAAGAGTCTCCGGGATTGTGAGACACTAATGTTCATTACCCACAAGAAACATATAAAAAAAGTGACAATACAAACTATTTCTAGATGGATAAACAGGTTCTGGATTAATTGGAGTAGACACTGATGTGTTTAAATCTCACTCCACAAGGGCGGTATCAATGTCCGCGGCAAAGGTGCAGGACATGCCGCTCGACCAAATTCTGGAGACCGCAGGATGGTCTAAAGAGGAACTTTTCTAGATTTTATGATAAACCTGTTGTCACAGTGCCAGGGTTGCACATGCTGTGTTGGGTTCTGTTCAAATTGTTTGCTTTGTTGCATATCATTTGTTGTAATTTCCCCAGGGATAGAGGGTTTATTACTTTTCTTTTTATTATTATCATTAAAATATTAAAATATTTATTGCATAATTTCAAGCAATATATATTATTTACTCACTACGGTGTAAACTCAAGCAGTGTGTCGTATGGAATGATCTAAGGCATGAAAATCACAGCGCTGCAAAATCTTCACATAGTCACTCACGTGACTCCGAAGTAAAATAGTAAGATTAAATGAGAACTTACCAGTTTGAAGTTTGATCATTATTTTATGAGGAGTTACGATGAGGGATTACGTGCCCTCCACTCCCAACCCTCATAATATAAATGATCATCTGGTAGTTCTAGTCTATGTAAGCCTTACTATCTTACTCCGGCTATTGGTTCTGTGTTTTTCATGCCGCTGCTTTGAAGTATGCCGAGCACGCGCCAGGCGGGGCTTCTTCACATAATCCCTCATCGTAACTCCTCATAAAATAACGATCAAACTTCAAACTGGTAAGACCTCATTTAATCTTACTATTAATAATCATTTCCCTCTCATTAGAGAAGAAAACTTTTATGTCAATTTTTCTAAGCTTTTTTTTCAATACTGTATGTTTTCAATTTTAATAACAATGTTCTACCACTAATTTTCAACCTTCTTTCTTTCTTCTACTCTCAAAACATGTTCTGCAGGCAAACAGATTGGTTTGTGCACTGAACAATAACGAATGTCAAGGCTTCCTGCTTTTCCTTTTGTGACTGGTTTGAGGGTCTGTATTAACGCTGCTGAAGGTGATTAAGGAGGCAACCAATGTCATCCATCATCATTCAAAGGTTGTCAGTGCGGGCGACAACTTTCTACAGGGCAGAAGGTTCCTGAGCTGCAGAAGTTCACAAAATACAAAGGAATGGTCACTCATGACTGGACCTTTTTGGTTATCTGATGGAGCAATCACAGGAGGATTGTGTTACATCCATCACAAGAACATTTTGCCCATTTTTCATCAACTCTTTAATGCTGGGCCTTACCTCGAGCGATTAATTTAAAGTAACTCATTCTCTCCTTCATTTATTTCTTGACATTGTTTTGGACAACATACAGTACTTTGAAAAGGTATCATTTTTTTCCCTCTAGTGAAATGCAATAACCTTCGCATTTGCTTTAACATTACATACAGAAGTTAGGGATACTGAATGGCATCCCCAAATTTAAAAGGTTGCTAAGTTTAAAAAGAGTGGTTTCCTATGGAAGGGAGCTGGAATGGCATGGTTTCAGTTTCAGTTTAGTCTATTGTCACAAGTATAGTGACAAGGTATAGTGAAAAGCTTTTGTTGCGTGCTAACCAGTCAGCGGAAAGACAAAACATGATTCCAATCGAGCCAAATAGTAAATTGATAGGGAAAAATGTGCATGGAAGAAACCTGGAAATCATGAATATTTTGCTGAATTTCACACCAGGACCTGATTTACATTTTTGGCACAGGGATTGTGATATACAATTAACGCTCACCAACTAATTGCAGTGTCAGCACCTTCCATCTTCAAGCCTTCAATGATTTTAGGCATTAGCCAGGGCTAACCATACTAGTTTAATATATCAGCAAAGACCTCAAAATGTAACATGCTAGAACAAGTTAAAACTAACATTTACTGATTAAACCTGGATAATTCCTCCTAAAGAAGACAAAAAGTGCTGCAGTAATTCAACGGGTCAGGCGGCATCTCTGGAGAACATCGATAGGTGACGTCAGTCTGAAGAAGGGTTTCGGCCTAAAACGTTGCCTATTTCCTTCGCTCCATAGATGCTGCTGCACCCGCTGAGTTTCTCCAGCACTTTTGTCTACCATCGATAGATGACATTGCAGGCCAGGACCCAATCCGAAAAGTCACGTATCCATGTTTTCCAGAGATGCTGCCTGACCCAGTTACTCCAGCCCTTTGCATCTTATTTTGTAAACCAGCATCTGCAGCTCCTTGTTCCTACATTTGACTGCCCTTAAAGCTGTGATGCATTCTTGATGCAGTGTTTACGCACATACCAATAATTTGTCAATCTATTATATTCGACTTTAATACCATTCCTACACATCCTCACAAGCACGGCACTGCTGCAAACATTACACCCACATCTCACTGCATCATATTCTCACCTATTCCAGGCGTCTCACACAAACACATCCCACCACAATCAGGGACAACTTCCTCGCGGGAGAGGGTAGTACACAATTAGAAATAACACATACTTAAGGCTGTGAAACAATATATAATACTCAGTTTAGGATGAATAGGATAGACTACAGAATAACCTATACTATATGCCCAATGAAATTGTTTAATATCGACAATGGAAGTCGATACAATGTTTTCTCCCACCTACAGGTGGGCCACTTGGTACAGTGTCAACAAGTTCAGACACTGTATTTTCACTTTTTAAATTAAAAAAAAAATCACAACAAGTCACATGTGTGTGTTTTTTGTTTAAGGATAATCGCAAAAGGAATCTACCAATTGAACTCTGTAGCACAAATGTTCCCACAATATCTAAAGACCTGAGGTATGGATGCACCGTAAGATATAAGGGTATTAAAACCATTCAAAATGCAAGACGATAAACAAAAGAAACTGGGAGGAATCTCATTCTGCAGTTGGAACATAAGGGGTGTTAATGAACCTATTAAAAGGGGTAAGATATTAGCTCAGCTGAAATTATACAATACAGACATCACTTTTCTACAAGAAACTCATCTCAAATCCCAAGATCAGGCTAGATTGAGGACGAATTGGATAGGCCAAATCTATCACTCTTCATGTACTTTGAAATCCAGACGTACAACAATCATTATTCGTAAAGGCATACCATTTAAAGCAAAGAATACCATAACAGATAAGGAAGGGAGATATTTGATAGTTACCGGAGAGATCCACGCTACCCCAATCACCTTGGTAAATGTATTTGCGCCCAACTTTGATAATCCTCATTTTTTCAATAAAATCTTGAATATAATCGCAGAATCTAATTACCAAAATGTCATACTTGGAGGAGACTTTAATTGTGTTTTAGATCTGTACTTAGATAAATCTAGGCAAAAACAGAGAGGTAATACGAAATCTAAAACTAGTGAACTCTTAAACACATACATTAAAAAACCCAATATAACAGATGTTTGGAGGATTGCGAATCCGACCGGCAGCGGATACTCATTTTATTCAATGGTACACAAAACATACTCATGTATAGATTATTTCCTGGTGGATACAAAATTAATCCCCTGTACTTCGAACCCAAAATACCATACCAACACGATCTCAGATCACTCCCCGCTAACTTTCTTTTTAAAACTGGAAGGAATGTCTAAGAACAAATCGTTTTGGAGGTATAATTCTCAAATTTTAAAAGAACTGCAAGGGAGTATATATCTAAAACAACAAATGGACCAGATATATCTTTTCAAAGCATCTAGAGGCGTTATAATTTCATACCAAGCTTTTCAAAATAAAAAGAACAAGAACGAACAAAGACAGTTAGAAGAACAAATTAGGCAACTGGATATACAGTGGCTTGTAAAAGTATTCATACCCCTTGAACCTTTCCAAATTTTGTCATGTTACATCCAAAAATGTAAATGTATTTTATTGGGATTTTATGTGATATACCAACACAAAGTGGTGCATAATTGTGAAGTGGAAGGAAAATTATACATGGTTTCCAAATTTTATTACAAATAAAAAACTGAAAAGTGTGGCATGCAAAAGTATTCAGCCCCCCTGAGTCAATACTTTGTAGAACCACCTTTCGCTGCAATTACAGCTGCAAGTCTTTTGGGGTATGTCTCTACCACTTTGCACATCGAGAGACTGACATTTTTGCCCATTGTTCTTTGCAAAATAGCTCAAGCTCAGTCAAATTGGATGGAGGGCGTCTGTGAACAGCAATTTTCAAGTCTTGCCAGAGATTCTCAATTGGATTTAGGTCTGGACTTTAACTGGGCCATTAACACATGAATATGCTTTGATCTAAACCATTCCATTGTAGGTCTGGCTGTATGTTTAGGGTCGTTGTCCTGCTGGAAGGTGAACCTCCGCCCCAGTCTCACGTCTTTTGCAGACTCTAACAGGTTTTCTTCCAAGATTGCACGTATTTGGCTCCATCCATCTTCCCAAGAACTCTGACCAGCTTCCCTGTCCCTGCTGAAGAAAAGCATCCCCACAGCATGATGCTGCCACCACCATGTTACACAGTGGGGATGGTGTGTTCAGGGTGATGTGCAGTGTTAGTTTTCTGCCACACATAGCGTTTTGCATTTAGGTCATAAACTTCAATTTTGGTCTCATCAGACCAGAGCACATTCCTCCACATGTTTGCTGTGTCCCCCACATGGCTTGTGGCAAACTACAAACGAGACTTCTTATGGCTTTGTTTCAACAAAGGCCACTCTTCCATAAAGGCTCGATCTGTGGAGTGCATGACAAATAGTTGTCCTGTGGTCAGATTCTCCCACCTGAGCTGTGGATCTCTGCAGCTTGCCCAGAGTTACCATGGGCTTCTCTGATCAATGCTCTCCTTGCCCGGCCTGTCAGTTTAGGTGGACGGCCATGTCTTGGTAGGTTTGCAGTTGTGCCATACTCTTTCCATTTTCGGATGATGGATTAAACAGTGCTCCGTGAGATGTTCAAAGCTTGTGATATATTTTTATAATCTAAACCCTGCTTTAAACTTCTCCACAACTTTATCCCTGAAATGTCTGGTGTGTTCCTTGGGCTTCATGATGCCCAAGGAACGTTGTTTGTTCACTAATGTTCTCTAACAAACCTCTGAGGCCTTCACAGAACAGCTGTATTTATACTGACATTAGATTACACACAAGTAGACTCTATTTACCAATTAGGTGACTTCTGAAGGCAATTGGTTGCACTGGATATTATTTAGGGGTATCAGAGTAAAGGGGGCTGAATACTTTTGCACGCCACACTTTTCAGTTTTTTATTTGTAAAAAAGAGTGAAAACAATGTATCATTTTCCTTCCACTTCACAATTATGCGCCACTTTGTGTTGGTCTATCACATAAAATCCCAATAAAATACATTTACGTTTGTGGTTTTAACGTGACAAAATGTGGAAAAGTTCAAGGGATAGGTATACTTTTGCAAGCCACTGTAGAGAATGCTAAAGATCCAACTATGGATAAACACAATAAAATATTCATATTGAAATTTAAATTAAATAAACTATTATCAGCCAAAGTTATAAGACTATTCCAAATTACATGACAGGAACATTTCGAATTTGGGGATAAACCCCACAAACTTTTGGCACGAGAAACGAGAAAAAGAACACACGATCCTAAAGATCAAATCAGATAGAGGGGAATTATTAACTTTACCGAATAATATTAATAAAAGATTTGCACAATTTTATGAGAATTTGTACACATCCAAAATGACAACGGACACCAATAAAGTCACAGAGTTCTTGGATAATTGTAATCTTCCAAAACTAGAGTTGAAGGAACAAGAGGAATTGGGAGAACAAATTTCAATTAAGGAAATAGAAGACACCAAAACTTCATTAAAGAATGGAAAAACACCGGGACCTGACGGATTTAGTAACGAATTTTATAAAAGTTTTTACGACATAATTATACCACGTTTACAGAAAATGTATACATATGCCTTTAAAGAACAAACATTACCTGAAACACTAGCAGAATCAACAATTACATTAATACTTAAAAAGACAAAGATACAGAAGAACCCGGATCATATAGAACTATTGCGTTGTTAAATACAGATAAAAAAATGTTAGTGAAAATATTAGCTAGAAGATTAAGTAAGTATGTTAGTAAATTAATAAATCCGGATCAAACGGGGTTTATCCCTAAGAGACAATCATCTAATAATCTGAGATGTCTGCTCAACATAATGCATTCACACCAAACTGAAGAACAAGAATTATCAATTATTTTGTTGGATGCAGAAAAAGCATTCGATCAAGTGAAATGGGATTACATGGTTAAAGTATTGCAAAAATTCCAAATGGGAGAGAATTTCATCCTATGGATGAAATTATTATATTATAAGTCTATGGCTAGAATATTATTTAACTAATAACATTTTATCTACGAAATTCCAGTTATCAAGGGGTAATAGACAAGGATGCTCACTATCACCGCTGTTATTTGCTCTTATAATTGAAGCCCTAGCGGAAAGAATTAGAACATATCCGAATATCCACGGCTATAATACAAAATATTCAAATAATAAAATATCTTTATATGCTGATGATGTACTATTGAACATCACAAAACCCCATACCACTATACATAGAAACATAGAAATTAGGTGCAGGAGCAGGCCATTTGGCCCTTCGGGCCTACACCGCCATTCAATATGATCATGGCTGATCATCCAACTCAATATCCTGTACCTGCCTTCTCTCCATACACCCTGATCCCTTCAGCCACAAGGACCACATCCAACTCCCTCTTAAATATGGCCAACGAACTGGCCTCAACTACCTTCTGTGGCAGAGAATTCCACAGATTCACCACTCTCTGTGTGAAAAATGATTTTCTCATCTCGGTCCTAAAAGACTTCCCCCTTATCCTTAAACTGTGACCCCTTGTCCTGGACTTCCCCAACATCGGGAACAATCTTCCTGCATCTAGCCTGTCCAACGCCTTAAGAATTTTGTAAGTCTCTATGAGATCACCCCTCAATCTTCTAAATTCCAGTGAGTACAAGCCGAGTCTATCCAGTCTTTCTTCATATGGAAGTCGTGCCATCCCAGGAATCAGTCTGGTGAACCTTCTCTTTACTCCCTCTATGGCAAGAATGTGTTTCCTCAGATTAGGAGACCAAAACTGTACGCAATACTCCAGGTGTGGCCTCACCAAGACCCTGTACAACTGTAGTAGAACCTCCCTGCTCTTGTACTCAAATCCTTTTGCTATGAATGCCAACATACCATTCGGTTTCTTCATAGCCTGCTGCACCTGCATGCCTACTTTCAATGACTGGTGTACCATGACACCCAGGGTTCGCTGCATCTCCCCTTTTCCTAATCGGTCACCATTCAAATAATAGTCTACCTTCCTGTTTTTGCCACCAAAGTGGATAACCTCACATTTATCCACATTATACTGCATCTGCCATGCATTTGCACACTCACCCAGTCTATCCAAGTCATCCTGCAGCCTCCTAGCATCCTCCTCACAGGTAACACTGCCCCCCAGCTTCGTGTCATCCGCAAACTTCGAGATGTTGCATTTAATTCCCTCGTCCAAATCATTAATGTACATTGTAAATTGTTTGGTTCCCAGCACTGAGCCTTGCGGCACCCCACTAGTCACTGTCTGCCATCCTGAAAAGGACCCGTTCACTCCCACTCTTTGCTTCTTGTCTGCCAGCCAGTTCTCTATCCACATCAATACTGAACCACCAATACCATGTGCTTTAAGTTTGTATACCAATCTCTTGTGTGGGACCTTGTCAAAAGCCTTCTGAAAGTCCAGATATAACACATCCACTGCTTCTCCCTTATCCACTCTACTAGTTACATCCTCAAAAAATTCAATATGATTCGTCAGACATAATTTACCCTTCGTAAATCCATGCTGACTTTGTCCAATGATTTCACCACTTTCCAAATGCGCTGCTATCCCATCTTTAATAATTGACTCTAGCAGTTTCCCCACTACCGATGTTAGACTAACTGGTCTGTAATTCCCCGTCTTCTCTCTCCCTCCCTTTCTAAAAAGTGGGGTTACATTAGCTACCCTCCAATCCTCAGGAACTACTCCAGAATCTAAAGAGTTTTGAAAAATTATCACTAAGGCATCTGCTATTTCTGGGGCTACTTCCTTAAGTACCCTGAGATGCAGCCTATCTGGCCCTGGGGATTTATCGGCCTTTAATCCATTTAATTTACCTAACACCACTTTCCGGCTAACCTGGATTTCACTCATTTCCTCCATCTCATTTGACCCGCGATCCCCTGCTATTTCCGGCAAATTATTTATGTCTTCCTTAGTGAAGACAGAACCAAAGTAGTTATTCAATTGGTCTGCCATGTTCCCCATGATCAATTCACCCGTTTCTGACTGCAAGGGACCTACATTTGTTTTAACTAATCTTTTGCGCTTCACATATCGATAAAAACTTTTGCAGTCAGTTTTTATGTTTCCTGCCAGTTTTCTTTCATACTCCATTTTCCCTTTCCTAATTAAGCCCTTTGTCCTCCTCTGTTGGTCTCTGAATTTCTCCCAGTCCTCTGGTAGGCTGCTTTTTCTGGCTAGTTTGTACACTTCATCTTTTTCTTTGATACTATCCCTGATTTCCCTCGTTATCCACGGATGCGCCACCTTCCCTGATTTATTCTTTTGCCATACTGGGATGAACAATTGTTGTAGTTCATCCATGTAGTCTTTAAATGCCTTCCATTGCATATCCACCGTCAACCCTTCAAGAATCAATTGCCAGTCGATCTTGGCCAATTCACGTCTCATACCCTCAAAGTTACCTTTCTTTAAGTTCAAACCAAACATATTAAACTTAATTGAGGATTTTGGATCGTTCTCAGGATACAGAGTAAACTGGAACAAAAGTGAAATTATGTCAATAAAACCAAAAGACTCAACACACCTCCTAAAATTCACTTTTAAAATAGCTACAGAAAAATTTAAATACTTGGGTATTGAAATTACCAGAAAATATCAAGACATGTTTAACGCAAATTATAATCCTTTACTTAAGAAATTAAATAATTTAATTAAATTATGGTAAACGCTTCCGATGTCTATAATAGGTCACATAAATGCTATAAAAATGTTTTTTGCACCATAAATTCTATACCTATTCCAATAAATTCCTATAAATCTACCAAAAAAGTTTAAAAAAAAATTGGATTCTGACATTACAAATTTTATATGGGATTATAGAACCCATAGAATAGAAAGAACACATTTGAATAAACCCAAAGTATTAGGTGGATTAGCACTCCCTAACTTTATGTACTATTATTGGTCAGTAAATATTAAAAATATGATTCAACTGCTGGACAACTCTGCCCAGCAGGTGGATTGGATTATAATGGAGAGAGAGAGAGGACTGCTCCCCTTGTAATATTGGAGCGATCCTCCTCTCATCAATGAAGTTGTATAACACAAACTATAACAAAAATCCCATTATACATAGTACAATTAGAACTTGGAAACAAATAAAACATAATTTAAAATTAAGAAATCTATCTCTCTTATCTCCAATAGTTAATAACCCTTTGTTTAAATCCCCTATTATAGACAAATCATTTACACAATGGGAAAGAATATGAATTAAAACGCTCGGAGACTTGTATGAAACTGGAAAATTACTATCATTCCAACAATTACAACTAAAATATAATCTGGGAAACAATCAATATTTTTAATATTTTCAAATATGTGATTATCTGAAAAAATATACACAAGACTATTACAACATGCCATTAGATTTACTGGACGAAGCAATGAAGACAAAGGCCGAATCAGTAAACTTAATATCATATTTATATAATATTATTTTAAATGTAGAAATACCAACAACTGATGGTATTAGAAGAGACTGGGAACAAGAAATAGCTATTAAAATTTCAAAAGAGAGGTGGGATGAACATTTATTAAATGTGCACAAATGCTCGATTAATGTAAGAAACACTTTAATCCAATTAAAAATTTTACACAGATTATACTATTCAAAAACCAAAATAAGTAAACTTTTTCCCAACGTATCACCTATCTGTGATAAATGCCAGTCTCAAGAAGCTGCTATAGCGCATTCATTTGTTTTTTGTATAAAAATTCAAACATTTTGTATTGAAATTTTGAAATCTTTACAAAATTATTTAAAATAAAACTGATACCAAAAGCAGAATGGATTATCTTTGGAACCACGGAAGGTAGCCCTGAACTAAATGTGTTTCAAAAGAACCTATTTGATTACAGGTTAATAACTGGAAAAAAGCTTATTTAAACATTTTGGAAAAACGCTCCTATACCAACAATAAACATGTGGATTTCAATTATGTTTGAAACACTATACCTGGAAGATATGAGACTCCGCCTGGCAGGCAAATTAGGTCACTTTTATAGGACATGGTCTTCATTTATAGACTTACTGCAAGCATAAGGTGCAACAGTACTTTAAAAAGGCACCGGTGTCAGGACTTGGTAAAGGAGGATGAAAAGTGTCAAGTTGGTATATCCCTTTTGCGTGATGTTCATAATAGAGCAACTGTCTTTTTTATTTTTTCTTCTTTCTCTTTTTTCTTCTCTAGGGTCTATCTCTTAATTTCTTTTCTCTAATTCCTCGTCTAAAGGGTCTTTCTTCTTTCCATTCGTCACGCTTCTACACTATCATTATTCTCTTTCACATTCTCTATTTTCTCAATTTCTATCCTTTCCTAATAGCTTCCTGGCCAATAAATGTAATAATATATACGTGGCATGTATTAATGTAATTTACTGTACTTATAAATAAAATAAAAAAATAAAAAAATAAAAAAATTATATCCATCTTTAATACCATTCCTACACATCCTCACAAGCACGGCACTGCTGCAAACATTACACCTACATCTCACTGCATCATATTCTCGCCTATTCTAGGCGCCTCGCACAAACACATCCCACCACAATCAGGGACAACTTCTTCCTCGCGGGAGAGGGTAGTACACAATTAGAAATAACACATACATAAGGTCATGGAGGATACTGACCTGAACATTATTGATATTGCTGGGGAACAATATATAATACTCAGTTTAGGATGAATATGATAGACTACAGAAGAACCTATACTATATGCAGAATGAAATTCTTGGTACATTGGGTAGGCTACCAGGAAATGCATCAGGGACCTTACATGAACCTGGTGCCTAATCCATCCAACTTTGATGTGGTGTTATTGATTTTATATTCTCAAGTGTACCGAGATACAGTGGACATCTTTGTTTGTAGACTATCCTGCCAAAGCATACTATATATGAGTATAATCAAGCCATTGACAAAGTATAACAGTTAGTCAAAGAGAAAAATAGCTTCAATGTAGTTGGTCAAGGTCACATTGTTGGTGAGTGTTGGATTTAGGGACTTGAAGCTCTACTTTGGCACCATTGGTGCTGATAAGGGTATGTATTTCACCTAATGTCCTGAAATCAATACTAGTTATTTTGTCTTGCTGACACTGAGAACAAGATTTGTTGTTCTGGCATCATTCAATCAGATTATCAATCTCACTTCTGAACTCTGACACATCGTTACCTGTCATTCTACCCAAAGGGACTTGATCGAGGTAACTAAATTTATGAAAAGTTTAACATAATGGGTGCAGAGAATGTTTCCATTTATTGGGAAGAACATAACAAAAGACCGTTAGCAAGAGATCATCACTGGAACAGATAGAAAGAGAGGGGACATAAGTGAATTAAATGAAGCTCCTATAGGAGTCAGAATGGGAGGCAGTATCGTCAATACAGTTGTGGGAGTGTGTGGTCTTGCATTAAATGTTAATCACTAACTGAGTTCCTCAGGTGGAGACAGAGAGGTTTAGAATGGGAAGAGGTAGGAAGGACCCTGTGAAAATAACAGCAGGGTGAATAGAATAGAAACATAGAAAATAAGTGCAGGAGCCGGCCATTTGGCCCTTCGAGCCAGCACCGCCATTCAATATGATAATGATCATCCAAAATCTGTACCTCGCTCTGGCTTATTGCCCATATCCCTTTGCCCTGCAAGCTAAATCTAACTCTCTCTTGGAAAAATCCAGTGATTGGCCTCCATTGCTTTCTGTGGCAGAGAATTCCACAGATTCACAACTCTCTGGGTGAAAAGGTTTTTCCTCCTCTCAGTCTTAAATGGC
This sequence comes from Okamejei kenojei, assembly GCA_035221665.1. NCBI lineage: Eukaryota > Metazoa > Chordata > Chondrichthyes > Rajiformes > Rajidae > Okamejei > Okamejei kenojei. Next base: position 154,844,031 of record CM069131.1, read on the forward strand.
CTACCCCTTATTCTTAAATTGTGACCACTGGTTCTGGACTCTCCCAACATCGGGAACAATTTTCCTGCAACTACTACGTCCAGTTCCTTAAGAATTGTATGTTCCTATAAGATCCCCTCTCATCCTAAATTCCAGTGAATACAAGCCCAGTCGACTCATTTTTTCATCATATGTCAGTCCCTCTATCCTGGGAATTAACCTGGTGAACCTACGCTGCACTCCTTCAATAGCAATAATGTCCTTCCTCAAATTAGGAGAGCAAAATTGCACACAATACTCCAGGTGTGGTCTCACCAGGGCCCTGTACAACTGCAGTAGGACCTCCTTGCTCCTAAACACAAATCTTCAAGCAATGAAGGCCAACATGCCATTAGATTTCTTCACTGCCTGCTGTACCTGCATGCTTACTTTCAGTGACTGATGTACAAGCACACCCAGGTCTCATTGCACCTCCCCTTCTCCTCATCTGACACCATTCAGATAATAATCTGCCTTCCTGTTCTTGCCACCAAAGTGGATAACCTCACATTTTCCCACATTATACTGCACCTGCTATGCTGCTGCCCACTCACCCAACCTACCCAAGTCACCCTGCAGCCTCATAGCACACTCCTCACAGCTCACGCTGCAACTGAGCTTTGTGTCATTCGCAAACTTAGAGCTGTTACATTTAATTCCCTTGTTTAAATTGTTAATACATTGTAAACAATTGGGGTCCCTTGTGGCACCTCACTAGTCACTGCCTGTCATTCTGAAAAGGACCCATTAATTCCTACTCTTTGTTTCCTGTCTGCCAACCAGTTCTCTATCCATGTCAATACCCTACCCCCAATAAATGAAATCTTTGAGTTCCATCTGAGTTCAGGAAGCAACACCAATGTATTCATCAACATGCATCATAAGCAGTTGAAAGAGCCTGAACAGAAGTGAAACCAAGCTTATTCCATATATCTCACAGAAAGACGGGCTTCATCCTGTGTGAGTTCCCATAGCTGCACATTTGTTCTGGAGAAATTAAGCACAATTGAAGGAGAAGGCGTCTAAGTCGAGGGTGAGCTCAGCCAGTTGAAAGGGTGTGTTGGTGCAGGAGAAATGGTTAATCTTCAAATAATAGAGATCTCCATCTATGGTAAGAGGATATCTAAACAATGCCATTTAACGTGGTTTAACTCATGACTGTGCCCATGTCAGAAAATCATATTCCCCTGAAAGCAACCTCTACTTAACCTCTTGCCACACTATTGGTGAAATTAAAGCCCAGCTCTGTAATGTGTTAAAAAAGCATTTAGAAAATCTTCTTAATTTACTTGTACACATGAATCAGTAAGAATATATGTTTTCAATGCCATTTCAATGAGTCAAGAGTCAAGAGTCAAGAGTGTTTCATTGTCATATGTCCCGGACGGGACAATGAAATTCTTACTTGCTGCAGCACAACAGAATATGTGAATATGTAAACATTGTATATAATGGGGAAAAAAAGAAGTTCAATAAGTAACAAATATAGTGCAAATAACAAATAATAATATAGTATTTTGCAGTTCAGAGCTCATAGCTTATTCGTTGTGTTTAATAGCCTGATGGTTGTGGGGAAGTAGCTGTTCCTGAACCTGGACGTTACAGTCTTCAGGCTCCTGTACCTTCTTCCTGATGGCAGTGGTGAGATAAGTGTGTGGCCAGGATGGTGTGGGTCCTTGAGGCATCAATAGCAAATGTAAAATAAACCGACATTGAATATCTTTGCTGGAAGTCACCATATACCTGAAACTTTCCTGAGCTGCTTTACTTTGCAGATTTAGAATTGGATTTTACAGTGTATGGTTGTTTCTGGTCAGATTTATCACCCCAAGAAATGTGGCAATTCAGATTTTGACAGGTTTACTTTGCGCTCTTACTTCGAGCTACATGTTAATCATCAATGTTAATGTTTGCAATCTGAGTATTTAAGATCCAATTTACCCAATAACTGAAGGGAGTACATCATCAGTATTGCTCTGTTACCATTTTGGATTGTCCGATTGATTCAAGTACATCGATATTTAGAGAAAAAGAATTAGTTGAAAAGGAATTAATCTTCTCCAGATTAAGAGGCAGAGAGACGGAAATGAGAGACCTATGTGATCTCCCGGTTACCAAACACTTTTGCACCCCTTCCCATTCCCATACTGACCTTTCTGTCCTGGGCCCCCTCCATTGTCACAGAGAGGCCACAAACAAAAAGCACCTCATATTTTGCTTGCGCAGCTTACAACCTAATGATATTAATATTGATTTCTCTCACTTCAAGTAACCCTTGCATTCTGTGCCTCTCCATCCCTCCTCCAACTTAGTCATTGTACTAGTATCACTGTCGTCCTGTTGAGTTCACTGTTTGCATAACTTGTTATCATCTTCCCCACAGCTAACAATGGACCATTGTGGACTCCACCCTTCCTTGATCATCGTTGCTTTTTGCGTATCTTTAATTAATCTGGTGTTTCCCTTTCCCCTGACTTTCAGTCAGAAGATGGGTCTTGATCTGAAACATCATCTATTCCTTTTCTCCAAAGATGCTGCCGAACCCACTGAGTTACTCCAGCTTTTTGTGCCCTTCGGTGTAAACCAACATCTGCAGTTCCTTCCTACACATTGATGTTTATATTTGTAATACCTAAAAATCCTCTCTTGAGCATGCAAGCTTCTGGGATGATAATATATTATTCTTGAAAAAAAGAAACCTGCAAATGCTTGAAATATGAAATCAAAGCACATAATGCTCGAAATGCTCAGCAGGCCCGGCAGCATCTGTGGAAAGAGAAAGATAGTTAATGTTTCACTTATGTAGTTAGATATAGGCTGGACCTGGCCTGTGTGTAACACCAATGTGGTCAACTCTTAAGTAGCCTAGCAAACCACTAATTTCAAGGACAGTTAGTGATAGATAACCAATTCTGGCCTTTACACCGACATCAGATCCTGGACAATGTAAACATTGCTACATTCCAATGAATTAAAGGGCCTGTCCCACTTAGGTGACTTTTCTGGCGACTGCCGGCAACTGTCATAGTTGTAGCAGGTCACCGAAAAACCGGCGACTGGACCCCCCTATGACATGTCTACGCCAAGCTACAACAACCTACCACCTAATTGATGTCAAGCTACGGCCAGCTACTAACAACCGGTGATCCAATCATCGCGACTTAGGACGTCCACCCACGACCACACCTACGACAACCTACAACAACACCTACCATAACCTACATCCACCCTTGACAAGCTACAACAAGCTATGACTGTCGGCAACAACTGGCAACTGAAGACATGTGACGTCATTTTGGCATATAAAACAATGGAATCACCCAGTTTTCCTATAAAACGGGCTGTAGGGTGTGGTTTCAAATCATTCTGCATCATGACTACCATGCAGCAACATCAGAGGGCATTGCTCTTATTACAAGAAGAAGAAATCCTGCTGCTTGCAGAAGCCCTCTTGATTAAAGAACTGTAAGACAGAAGGACAAGAAGAATGGTGAAGAAGAAGCCCAAGAAGAGGTCTGTGTGGTTGAAGACCTTGTCCCTGAAGAGACACAGGTTGGGCCAGTATGACAACCTGATGACTGAGCTCCAGCAAAAAGATGGGGCTGCCTTAAAAAAAATTCAGGAAGTCCACGCACTTTAATTTTACCTGATCACCTGTTTTTCCAAAGTCGTTACTTGACTTCTCTTGACTTCTCTTGATGACAACCTACGACAGCACCTACTACAGGAGAAGACAAGCTATGACAAGCCCACGGTCGCCGACTGTCGCCGACAAGTTTTGAACATTTAAAAATCCAGCGGCGACCAGAAAAATGCTACGACTCCTTGGGCGACTGAGGAGACTACTCACGACCATACAGGCGACACCCTGGCGACCATGTAGCAACAGCCTAGTCGTCGGCAGTCGCCGGAAGTCACCTAAAAAATCGCCTAAGTGGGACAGGCCCTTAACTCTAAAAATGTAGTTTGGTTTTACATCCTTACATCGCAGAGATTAGTTTAGTTTAATTTAGTTAAGAGATGCAGCATGGAAACAGGCTTTTGGAGCAACCAGGTGCACAGCAACCAGTGATCACCAGTGTACACTAGTTCTAGCCTACGTACTAGGGATAATTTACGGAAGCCAATTAAACTCCAAACCTGCACACCTTTGGAATGCGGGAGGAAACCGAAGCACTCGTAGACAACCCATGCAGTCACAACTTCATACTGCATAATAAAAATAATTTTCTCCTTTGCTCCTGATGCACCAATGATAATTCTTGCTCCTATTCAGGTGGTGCCAACAATGGCTGCCTCGCCAACAGTCTGCCTGTCCCTTCCTTCTTTTGTTGTTTGTTTGTATGTGTTAAATGCATGTTTTAGTGTTCTTTAGCTTGTTTTATGTGGGGCGTGGGGGGGGGGGGGGAAAGCTTTTTCTAATCTCTTACCTATACGGAGATGCAATTTTTTTTCTGTATCGTTTCTCCGTCTGCACTGCGGCCTGACATCGAGGAGTTGGCGGCCTTTGCTGGAGACCGACTTCGATAGCTCCACCACTGGAGCCTGTGGACTTAACTTCAGGGAGCCCGCGATACTGTTGCCAGTGACCGACCTCTGAGCTTCACCGCGGGACCCTGCAGATTTTAACATCATGGAGCTCACGATCTCTGGTCAGAGGCCGATTTCGGGAACTCCAAGCCGCAGGAGCTTCAACTGCCCCGACGTGGAAGCTTCGATTACCCTGATGCGGGAGCTTCGATCTGCGTGATTCAGGAGCTTTGATCACCCCGACGTGGAGGCTTCGACGACCGGCTGTGGGAGCATCGATCGCCCCCAAATGCGGATGGGTCGACTGCCCCGACCATGGGAGAATAAAGAGGAAGAAGATGGACTTTATTGCCTTCCATCACAGTGATGAATGGGAATCATGACAGAAGCCTCCTCATGGCGATCCCTGGAAGCGATGACGCTATGCACTCTGTGACGCGTCGGGCAACAATTCTGTCAACATGTTGGACAACGACAGAAGCCAACAGCGAGCTACATCATCTGACACACAAGCGAACGAACAGTGAGGAATGTGGGGAAGCTGCTGTGGTGGATGTTTATGTTAACTTTTATGCAATAGTTGCCTTTATTTAGTCTGGCTGTATGGTAATTTGAATTTCACTGTACCTTAAATGGTGCATGTGACAATAAACTGACCTTGACCTTGACCTATTCCAGTATTCTTTCTCTGCTGGTGTTTCCACTGTGACGTATTCAATATGATTCCCCACTAACTGTCTCCAATTGAAAATCTTTGGTTCAATATAGCACTTTTGCCACTGAACAAGATGGTATAGAATTGAAACCCTCACACCATCCTCAGTCTGAAGCTTTTGTTTAGAATTCTGGGTTGGATTCTGTAGGATATTTCTAATATGAGCAGGTTCTCCATTGCTTGGTTTGTGGAAGACCCAACCCCCAACCACACATGGGTTTGGGGTTATTATAAATCCAATCATTGGTATGGAATGAACACTCTCATCATTATCTGCCACATTGTCCACAATCCATTCCACAGGAAAAATATGAAGATTCAAAATCAATAATTATGTTATTACCACAGTCCCACCCCCAATTTTATTTTACCATAAAGCTTAATGCTTTCCAAGCTTCCATACTATTGTTCTCAAATGTTGCTTCTTCACTATTGTTTACCAGAACCATACTGCAATGTCCTGGCCCTATTCTCTTGCCAGCTACTTGTCCTTCAGTCATCAATAATTAACATTTTGTGTTGTCCCATCAATATAAAATAAAGAACACCGAAGATACAATAAAATCTACAAGGAAGGACCAGCTCCGCAGCATTCTCCGAGTTTCCAAACGTGCAATTGACTGAACTCCCATTGGATTTTAATGCATCTAATTCCCCACCTCTTGATAACTCTGAACAAGTAACCCAGTGTTATATAATCATAATAATCATAATCATACTTTATTAGCTAAGTATGTTTTGCAACATACGAGGAATTTGATTTGCCATACAGTCATACCAATAAAAAGCAACAAAACACATAAAATACATTTTAACATGAACATCCACCACAGTGACTCCTCCACATTCTTCACTGTGATGGAAGGCGAATAGAATTTCAATCACTTCCCTTCTTTGTTCTCCCACAGTCGGGTGCCTCGAGCCTTCCGTTGACGGGGCGATCTTGGCTCCCATAGCCGGCGGCATTTGGCCCCTCGCGTTGGGGCGACCAAGCTCCTGCATTAGGGGTGGGGGGGGGGGGAATCTCAGCTCCCCCGCGCCGGGCAATCTGACCCCGGGTCGGGGCTGGTCAAAACCTTTTGCGTCGTTTGGAACTCTCGACATCAGTTTCTACCCAAGACTGCGAGCTCCTCGATGGTGAAATCTGCAGGCCGCAGTTGGAGCATCGATCCCAGGCAAGATATCGCTGGCTCCGATGGTAAGTCCATGACTCAAAGCCAGTCCCGAGCCAGGCCGCCAGCTCCATGATGTTAGGCGGCAGGGCGACCGGAGATACGATCCGGAAAACAAACACATCTCCGGCAAGGTAAGAGATAGGAAAAAAGTTTCCCCTGAAACCCCTGCCCACCCCCCACATAAAACAAACTAGGAAGCATTAACACATACTTTAAAACACACTAAAAATAAAGAAAAAAAGTCGAAAAGACAGACTGTTGGCGAGGCTGTCATCGCTGACGGCGCCCCCCGGTGGAATGTCATGATAGATTTAGTACGCTTTCTCAAAGCAGAGCAATCTGAGCCTTAAATTTACACCAGTAAAATAAACTAAAAGGTTTCAGCTTCAGGAAAATGGAAACTAAAGATCTTTTATTTTTGCTCCTGGCTTTAATAGAATGTTGTATTTGGGTTTGCAGACTCAGTGACAAATGAAATGTCAACGATTTTTGTGGATATTGCCGTAATTGTACTTTTGCCAGCAGTTGGTCTTACTACATTTTAGATTTTGTTTAGTTTAGAGATACAGCATGGAAATAGGTCCTTCGGCCCAACGACTTTGCACCGACCAGCCATCCCTTCACACTAACATTATCCTACATACGCTAGAGCCAATTTACAATTACAACAATCCAATTAACCCTCCAACCTGTACTTCTTTGGAGTGTGGTAGGAAACTGGAGAGCCCAGAGAAAACTCACACAGGTCATGGGGAGAATGTACAAACCTCGTACAGACATAGTCAGGATGTAACCTGGGTCTCTGGCATTGTAAGACGCAAGTCTACGACTCTGCCACCGTGTCGCCCCATCATGTTATCCATCATGTTATCCCATCATGTCATCCTGTGAGCTGATCCAGTGTAGACAGAAAGGATAACAAATGAACTGAGAAAAAAATAGTGCTTAGCGACTTCTACTTAACAAGTAAGAACAAAACTTTTTAAAGAGATAAAAACCTATTTTCTGACCAGACCAGATTGAATTTCACAGAGCTGTTGTATGTATGGCCTTTGGCTACTTTGTAAAGAATAGAGAATTATAATCAAATCAAGTCAAAGGGATAACAGCGTAAAAAATGCCATCCACTTTAAAAGTCCATGAACAGTTTACTTCAGTTACAACTGAGCACACATTACTTCATAACAGATGTCGATTAATCTGCTGTGTTCGTCGAGCATTTACAGTTTCAATTATAAAACATTTGCAGAATTATGCAGCACAGAAAGAGGGAATTCAGCCCACTGTGTCCACGCCAGCTAAAAAGGGGCAAAGTTATTTCCAGTTCCCAACTCTTGGCTCATGCAAATTATTGCTCTTCAAGTTGTCAAACAAGTACTTTTGAAATGTCTTGCGGATTTCCGCTCCTTTTCAAGCCAGTGTTTTCCAGATCCCCACAGCTGTAATTTTTCCTCTAATTAATTTAAATCCATGCCTCTATTTATTGTCCTTTGTGCTGATGAAATAGATCATGCCTGTCCACCTCTTCCGCAATCATAGAGATGTACAGCACACACAACAGGCCTTTCGGTCCACTGTTTGCACAACCTTCAAGCACTGGTTTACTTTAATCATCGATTCATCATCATCACCATCATCTAGCAATGTTACAAAATTTTGAGATTTTAAAAACCAAGTCCGAAATTTATCCCATCAGATAAAGCATAAAAAGAAGTTTAATTTGACACCTTTCATGTCTTCAGTATTAAAAAAGTTATGGCCATTTTCGTACTCTGAAATTAGCATCTTGTTCCCTATTACTTTTCCATTGACTTAACTCAAAAGCTGTGATCGAGGACATACAAAAGCCCATAACTTTCTTAAAAATTAAGAGAACTGAATGACATTTTCAGTTATTATGGATTGAAGCATTCTGAAACAAATATGAAACAATCTTAATTGGATGACCTGAAATTAAAGAATATAATTAGTTAGTTATCTAATTGTAGCTAATTACAAAATTCAATTACTAGGTCTAAACATCTATCCATTTCTTAAGAAAAGGTTAACATTTTTAAATAGCCTAAGTGTTCAAATAACATTCACACAAGAATTCACAATATAACATGATTTTTAAATCTCGTTGTCATGAATTTATAGGCCAAATGGAAGGAATTTAATGTTTAATTCCCGTAAATTAAGGGGCATTTTAATAATCTTGCGAGTGGGTTTTTGTGGAACGCGATCGATTGGAACGTTACAGTTGCGATGAATTTGAACCCCATATTGGCAGAAAAAATACTGTCGGTTCGTATGGGGCCAAAATCACATTTTCACCAATTAAATTTGGATTAAAGTCATCCTAAGAAGTTTATATATAAAATAAACGACATACATTATGTTTTGTCCTCTACGTGAGATCCGTCCCGTTGTAGGTGTTGAGGGTGTTAGAAGTAACTTTTTATTTTACTCCAGCGATTAAATAGTCCCGCGATTTTTTTTAAACTTCCGAGAACGGAAGTCCGGTCGATTGTTCTGCAGCAGCTTCCAGCAGCTGGCAGCCTGAAGACGTTTGCCTCCGACAGGCAGGAGAAAACGGCATTTTAATGCCCCCACAAAGGCTCCAAAGTCGCGCACACGGCCAGTGGCAGAACTGCAGTGCCGCTGAAGGTAAATATTGTAACATCGCTACATCATCATCATCGTTGAAAACATCAACAGGCACGGTGCCTTACAATACTATGTACGACAGTGATCGCAACTTCTACTGAAGTTTGGATGGCCGTTGGCTCGCTCGGAGCTCATTCGCCCTTTAACAGGTCAGGTGGGGGAGACAGTTTAGTCGCGGACAATCCGACCATGGAGCAGGTAGCACGGGATTACATGTTACCCGTGACGGGGGGGGGACTCCCCCCCGGCCTGACCTGGATTAGTGTCTGATTCGTGCCAGACACTAATCCAGGTCTCCCATTATATTATACACCTCAATTAAATTTCTCCTGTCTCCTTTATTTCACAGGGAACAACCACATTCAACACAGTCTCCTAAAAACTACAATTTTTAAACCAGCTTAATGTAATTTAAAATATTTCTCACTTCCTCTCTCATATTATTACAACCCCCGGTGGCGTGGTGAACAAGAGTATCCATTATGCTTTAACTGTGGCCTAACCAGCATTTTTAACAAAGCCCAACACTTACAATTTCAACTACCTGCCATAGTGTATGCTCATATCCATCTCAGCTCTACAACATGCCATGGGACTAAATTTAGGTAACATCTGCTCCATCTCCTTTTCTTCCATCTTCTGCACCTTCTCCTCCTACTTCTCCTATTCCTTCTTCTCCTGTTCCTCCTCCTTCACTTTCTTTAATGATGGCACACCGGTAGAGTTGCTGTCTTACACACCGACAACCCGGGTTCGATCCTGACTATGGGTCTTGTCTGTACAGAGTTTGTACGTTCTCCCCATGACCTGCATGCATTTTCTCTGGGATTTCTGGGTTCCTTCCACACTCCAAAGATGGACAGGCTTGTAGGTTAATTGGCTTGGTATAATTGTACATTTTCCCTAGTGTGTGTAGAATAGCATTAGTGTGTGAGGATCGCTGGTTGTCATGGACTCGGTGGGCCGAAGGGTCCATGCTGAATCTCTAAAACTCTAAAAAAAAATTAAATCTCCTTCTCCTCTTTCTCCTCATCCTCTTCCACCTTCTTTTTCTTCCTTTCCTCCTTCGCCATCTCCTTTGCATCTTCCCTGTCGGATGAGGATGACTGACTTCCTTCCACTCTGGTTTTGGGGATTCAGAGGTGACTGATAAAGCTAATGTGGGAACTACATATTCTTCCACAGATGGGGTAGGAAGTACTTTGCTATACAGGCAGCCTGAAGCGTGGATAGTTTAAGAGCTGGTGTGCCCTTTGTGCCACTTGTGCAGGACTGCTGTATGTGACCAGAGGCAGGATTTGGTAGCATGGGTGAGGCATGCAATGAAGCCAAGGCTGGAAAGGTGGGTCAGCTTTGTTGCCGGAGCCAGGGTCAGAAATGGAGCCAGGTGTATGATAGACACAAAATGAAGTAACTCAGCAGAACAGGCAGCAACTCTGGAGAGAAGCAAAGGGCGACATTTCGAATCAAGACCCTTCTTCAGACTGATGTCAGTGGTGTGGGCGGTAGAAACATAGAAAAATAGGTGCAGGAGAAAGTCATTCGGCCCTTCGAGTCTTGGCTGATAATCTAAAATCAGTACCCCGTTCCTGCTTTTTCCACATATCCCTTGATTCCTTTAGCCCTAGGAACTAAATCTAACTCTCTCTTGAGAGACAGTAAGACTGGTCAGAGAACTGGGAAGGGGGAGGAGATTGAGAGAGAGGGAAAGCAAGGACTACTTGAAGTTAGAGAAGTCAATGTTTATATCGCTGGAATGTAAGCTGCCCAAGCGAAATATGAGGTGCTGTTCCTCCAATCTGTGCTGGGCCTCACTCTGACAATGGAGGATGCCAGGACAGAAAGGTCAGTGTGGGAATGGGAGGGGGAGTTAAAGTGTTTTGCATGTGGATGTATGCCAGATGTATGGCTGGAACTGGAGCTGGATGGATCTGGAGGTAGGAACATGAATAGGTGTGAGGCCAGAACCAGATAATGAATGTGGGAATGGTTGCAACTGGACTGGGGGGAATGGGATTGTGGCAGGGAATGGGATCAGATGTGTGGCCAGAGGCCAGGGACAGGGAGTACGGATGGAATGGGGAATTGGAAATCAGAGTACAACCCAGTGTAAGGGGTGGATTAGTGGGTTGTGTTAAAGTGGTGAGAAGTGAGGGTAGAAGCAGCAAGCAATATATTCTGTTCCTGAGCCTGTGTGTGTGTGTGTGTGTGTGTGTGTGTGTGTGTGTGTGTGTGTGTGTGTGTGTGTGTGTGTGTGTGTGTGTGTGTGTGTGTGTGTGTGTGTGTGTGGTGTGTGTATGTGCGTGTGTGTATGGTGTGTGTGTGTGTGTGTGTGTGTGTGTGTGTGTGTGCGTGTGTGTGTATCCAAGTGTGTGCATGTGTGTGTCAATGTCTGTATGTGCGTGTGTATGTGCGTGGGTGTGCACGTGTGTGTCTATGTGTATGTTTGTGCGTGTGTGAGCACATGCAAGTATGTAATGGATGGGACCTATAACTGAGCATTCACAATGTTTCAGCAAATTATTGCTTGGTCATTAATATTCACGTGGCAGAGCCTGGTTTCCAACTACCTTGGGATGCTTTGCCACTAGCTGCTGCGCTTGCCTACCTCATGTTGAACAGAACAACAGCAACAGGACTCTGGAAGTTGCTCCACTATTACTGTTCGAGAAATGAGACATGTTGACTTTGATAATGATTGATTGATTGATTGATTGAAAGATATAGCAGGGAAACAGACCCTTAGTGTCATACTGAGTGACGAGTTCACGTTCACGAGTTCACAAGTTATAGGAAAGAGTTTTATAGGAGTATAATTATGCCATTCGGCACATCAAGTCTACTCCACCATTCAATCATGTCTGATCTCTGCCACCTAATCCCATTTTCTTGCCTTCTCCCCGTAACCTTTGACACCCGTTCTAATCAAGAATTTGTCTATCTCTGCCTTAAAAATATCCACTCAAATATCCACGTGTGATAGACAAGAAATGGCCAGTATAAAGAAAAAGCCATTTCTTCTGGAAGAGGAATGTTATCTTTATCATTAAGAATGGGGCAGCCTAGCCCACCATTGCAGAATTATTTTAATGTTTTGAGATCCTTTAGCTCACTAACAGTAAAACAACATACTAAGGTCATCGGCGCATGCACCCATACTCTGGAACGTTTGGATGAACCAAAGTCGAATTTTTACTCTGGCTTTGAATGTATCCTGAAGCAAGACAAGCTGATATCTCCTGGGCAACAGGAAAGTGCAAAGCTGAGGTAAGGCATGACCAGCAAGAAAAGAACAGGAAAGTGTAATTCTCATGGAGTCCTCCTCTGCCAATATGCTTGGAGCATGGTCTTGTTGGAATGAATGCCATGATTTAGGCATAAGACCTGTGACAACATGTCTGGTCCAAGCACTGACAACTGTTAGATTATATTATAGTGGAAGTAAGAGACCTCAAAATGTTCCACGTGACCAATAACATGATGATTATTAATAACAACCGGATTGGCCACCTATCTGCCACTATCCACTGTGCGTCTCCAGTGTAGTCATTCAATCAAATCAGTGCATCCTTAAATCAATTTATTTATAATTTCACCATGTGGCACGGTGACTTAGCGGTAGAGCTACTGCCTTACAGTGCCAGAGACCCAGGTTCAATCCCAAATACGGATGCAGTTCGTACGTTCTCCCCCGTGACCTGCGTGGGTTTTCTCCAAGATCTTCGGTTTCCTCCCAAACTCCAAAGATGCACAGGTTTGTCGGTTAATTGGCTTGGTGTAAATGTAAAATTGTCCTAAGTGTGTGTAGGGTAGTGTTAATGTGCGTGGATCACTGGTCGGCGCGGACTCGGTGGGCCAAAGGGCCTGTTTCCTTGCTGTATCTCTAAACTAAACTAAACTAAACTAAACTAAATCTCATCACACAGGCATTCCTCCATTCTTGATTTCAAGCTTCGAAAGATGGAACTTGCAACAATAAAATGAATTGAGCAGAAATTGGAAACTGCCTGAAATTACTTGCTCGTGTGTGGAAGCTGGCTGGGCTGCTTCGTGGTGGCAGCATTTCCTGTTTTTGAACTTCCACTTCTATTTTTGATTTGATACATTTGCAATTTTGAGCAACCACACCTGTATTCAGCCAAAGCACCCATCACCCCCGGAATCGTAATGGACAGTCAAACTCCAGGTGAGTTGGAAAATTCTCCTCAGTTCCTTCCATCTTCTTTAAAAGCTTCTTAAAATTCCCTCAGTAATAGTGCCTTTGGTCACTGCTCCTGTTATCATTGTCTTTGACTCAATACACAGATATTCACAAATCATAATGGACACTAATCATGAATTCCTTAATCATTAATTGCCTTTGAAAGATTGCTAAATAAATAGAATTGATGCACATGCAGACAAATAGAATGGAAAGTCAAGCAACAAAACTACAAAACTAAGCACCAAAACTACAATAAATTATTTGAACTATTTTAATGTTAGACCAAAAGAAACCATGCACAGGCAACCTCCTCTCCATCAGTGTAATATCAGGACCTTCCTGGAGAGCCAAAACTTGAACATTGCTTCTCATTATAGCTCGGGACCTAAGGTTAGTACATCACATTATTATCGTTTCAGTAGCTGATTAATGTGGAATTACTTGTCGCTTCGTAATCTGTTTTTATCTGGAAATTAGCCTAAATGGGAAATGTCAAGACAGGCATGCACCTATCAGGTGTGCACTGACCCTTTCTCAGTCATTAATTTAGTTTAGTTTATTGTCATGTGTACTGAGGTACTGTGAAAATGTCTTTTGTTGTGTGCTATCTAGCCAGCGGAAAGAGTATACATGATTACAATCAAGCTGTCCATGGTGTACAGATAAAGGGAATAACGTTCAGTGCAAGAATATCCAGTAAAGTCTGATTAAAGATAGTCCAAGGGCCTCTAGTGAGATAGATAGGAAGTCAGGACAGCTCTGTTGGTGGTGATCGGATGGTTTAGTTGCCTGATTACAGCTGGGAAGAAATTGTCCCTGAATCTGGAGGTATGTGTTTTCAAACTTCTGTACCTCTTACCTGATTGTAGAGGGGAAAGAGGGAATGCCCGGTGTGAGACTGATCCTTGATTATGCTGTTGGCCTTTGAAAGAAGTGTAGGTGGAGTCAATGGAAGGGAGTTTGTTTGCTTGATGATCTGGGCTACGTCCAAACCAGATATGAGATACTGAATAGGAGTATGAAAACAAATGATAAAAATACCCCTCAATAGCAGTGAGTGCTTGTTTTATAGAATGAGAATAATTAATAATCGAAAACAAATACATAGCAGATTAATCAAGCAGATATTTTACATCAATTTTCACTATAGAGTCATGGAGTCATAGAGGCATAGAGTGATACAGTGTGGAAACGGGCCCATCGGCCCAACTTGCCCAAACCGGACAACATGTCCCAGATACACTAGGCCCACCTGCATGTGTTTGCATATCCCTCCAAACCTGTCCTATCCATGTACCTGTCTAACTGCCTCTTAAGCAAATGATGATGTGTTGGCCCATAGCTTCCAAGTTGCAGTAGGATACCCCTTGGGATTGCCAGGTCTCTGAGTATGTATTAATGAGGCCTGATCTTCAAAACTAATGAACCCTCGATGATAACATAGGGTGAGCCAGCTAATGCATTTTATTGGCAAGCTGTCCAATCCCTCTTTTGTTCTGACAGGGACTATCTGCTATAACAACATTAAAAATAAACATTTGAAAAGATGGAATGAATGTAGATAATGACCAGTATGGACTCAGTGAGCCAAAAGGTCTGTGTTACTCCATTTCCTGGTATCCACAAAATTGTAACATCATTATTTAAAAGCAAAGTTTGACCAAATAGCATTTGTAAGCTGCAATATTATTTTGTAATACACCATCTCCTTGTTCAAAAAAACCTCAATATTTCTTTTTGTGAACAAATCTTCTGACATTTATGCTCTCACAGTTCTTCAATAAGGATTAATCATTTAACAATTATAACAACTGAGCATAGTTTTTATAGATATAAAAGTGTTTATAGATATGTGAAGAGAAAGAGACTAGTTAGAACAAATGTTGGTCCCTTGCAGTCAGAAGCAGGTGAATTGATCATGGGGAACAAGGACATGGCAGACCAATTGAATAACTACTTTGGTTCTGTCTTCACTAAGGAAGACATAAATAATCTGCCGGAAATAGCAGGGGACCGGGGGTCAAATAAGATGGCGGAACTGAGTGAAATCCAGGTTAGCCGGGAAGTGGTGTTGGGTAAATTGAACGGATTAAAGGCCGATAAATCCCCAGGGCCAGATGGTCTGCATCCCAGAGTGCTCAAGGAGGTAGCCACAGAAATAGTGGATGCATTAGTGATAATTTTTCAAAACTCCTTAGATTCTGGAGTAGTTCCTGAGGATTGGAGGATAGCTAATGTAATCCCACTTTTTAAAAAAGGAGGGAGAGAGAAAGCGGGGAATTACAGGCCAGTTAGTCTAACATCAGTAGTGGGGAAACTAGCAGTTTCCAGAACTCTAGCAGTCAGTTATTAAAGATGGGATAGCAGCGCATTTGGAAAGTGGTGAAATCATTGGACAAAGTCAGCATGGATTTACAAAAGGTAATTCATGTCTGACGAATCTTATAGAATTTTTCGAGGATGTAACTAGTAGAGTGGATAAGGGAGAACCAGTGGATGTGTTGTATCTGGACTTTCAGAAGGCTTTCGACAAGGTCCCACATAAGAGATTAGTATATAAATTTAAAGCACACGGTATTGGTGGTTCAATAATGATGTGGATAGAGAACTGGCTGGCAGACAGGAAGCAAAGGGTAGGAGTAAACGGGTCCTTTTCAGAATGGCAGGCAGTGAGTAGTGGGGTACCGCAAGTCTCAGTGCTGTGACCCCAGCTATTTACAATATACATTCATGATTTCGACGAGGGAATTGAATGCAACATCTCCAAATTTGCAGATGACACCAAGCTGGGGGGCAGTGTTAGCTGTGAGGAGGATGCTAGGAGGCTGCATGGTGATTTGGATAGGCTGAGTGAATGGGCAGATGCATGGCAGATGCAGTATAATGTGGATAAATGTGAGGTTATCCACTTTGGTGGCAAAAACATGAGGGTAGACTATTATCTGAATGGTGGCAAATTAGGAAAAGGGGAGATGCAACGAGACCTGGGTGTCATGGTACACCAGTCATTGAAAGTAGGCATGCAGGTGCAGCAGGCAGTGAAGAAAGCAAATGGTATGTTAGCATTCATAGCAAAAGGATTTGAGTATCGGAGCAGGGAGGTTCTACTGCAGTTGTACAGGGTTTTGGTGAGACCACACCTGGAGTATTGCATACAGGTTTGGTCTCCAAATCTGAGGAAAGACATTCTTGCCATAGAGGGGGTTCAGAGAAGGTTCACCAGACTGATTCCTGGGATGTCGGGACTTTCATATGAAGAAAGACTGGATAGACTTGGCTTGTACTCACTGGAATTTAGATTGAGGGGGGATCTTTTAGAAACTTACTAAATTCTTAAGGGGTTGGACAAGCTTGTTGCAGTAAGATTGTTCCCGATTTTGGGGGAGTCCAGAACAAGGGGTCACAGTCTAAGGATAAGGGGGAATTCCTTTAGGACCGAGATGAGGAAAACATTCTTTACACAGTGAGTGGTGAGTCTCTGGAATTCTCTGCCACAGAAGGTCATTGAGGCCAGTTCATTGGCTATATTCAAGAGGGAGTTGGATGTGGCTCTTGTGGCTAAAGGGATCATGGGGTATGGAGAGAAGGCAGGTATGGGATACTGAGTTGGATGATCAGCCATGATCATATTGAATGGCGGTGCAGGCTCGAAGGGCCGAATGGCCTACTCCGGACCTATTTTTCTATGTTTCTATGTTTCTATAACTAAATACAAAGCCCATTAATAAACAAACTGAATGGTGGCAATATAGTCGGTAAATTAATGGTCTGCACACGTTGAGGTGCACAAGCAATGCACAGATCTGGGCAAACATACCAAATCCAATGCAGATTGAAAATTTGCAAGAGCTTGAGAATTTCAGGTACAGACATGAGAATGAGACACAAAATTGAATACAATTGATTTGTATAATTGCATTATTGTCAAATATGTGTCCAATAATTTGGATTTGATGTGTTTTGTTTTGGCTTTCTAACACCTAATTTGATTGTTCAGGTGCCAGATCAGTTCCCTCTGAAGAAATTGTGGTTAATTAAAAAAATACTAGAAACAACATTAAAATGGTTAATGCCTAGAAAGAATCTTAAGAGCAGAAATAGTGTGGAAATAAGGAACTGAAGATGCTGGTTTACAAAAAAAAAGGACCCAAAGTGTTGGAGTAACTCAATGGGTCAGCCAGCATCTCTGGAGAACATGGATAGGTGACATTTCATGTCGGGACCCTTCTTCAGACTGAAGTCTTAGAGGCTTAAACGCAAGAGCTGCACAATCTTGAACAAAATGCATTCTATTCATCACCACTACTGAGACTATGCTTGCTCAGCCGTCAGTCGCCCTTAAACGCTTACTCCCTAGACCGACAGATTACAGAGGATGGAGAAAGCCAGAGAGAAAGTTGCAATTCTCAGTGAGGGACATCACAATCCTTGTCAATGCCGTGAACAAGGTCCTGTACACTAAGGAGGTTACGAGGCCTGACAGCCACCTATAGAAGTCTTCAGCAGGAGGAGGCTTGAGCTGACTCCCTATTCAATGGATCAATGTCAGCTTGATTTAGTCAGCTGCCTAAGTTTGCACAAAATAACACTTCACCCTTTGACTACTTAAGAAGGGTTTCGACCCGAAATGTCACTTATCCCTTCTCTCCAGAGATTCTGCCTGTCCCGCTGAGTTACTCCAGCATTTTGTGTCTATCTTTGGTTTAAACCAGCATCTGCAATTCCATCTTACACAAAGAAAGCAACATAGCTGATTTTCATAGCTGAGTCACAGATTCATAAAGTGTGGAAAAAAGCCCTTTGGCCCAACTTGTCCACACTGCCCAACGTCCCCATCTACATTAGTCCCACCTGCATGCATAGGGTCCTTATCCCTCTAAGCCTGACCTATACATTTACCTGTCCACATTTTTTTTTCTTGCCTGCTTTAACCACGCAAGACTATTAAAATGGCATGCAATAACATAATTCCAAACCATGTTCATTGGGATCAGGCACAATAATTTAAAAAATGGTTTTAATATCACACTTGACATAAAGATGGTATTTTTACAAAACAATCCTTCAAATATTTTCACCATGTTCTAAAATATCAATGAACAAATATATTTTATGTTCTGATTATATTATTAATTAATGGTTTCTAAAAATAATATATAGCATAATCTATTAGGACGTTAAGATACACAAAAGGTAAAGGGCAAATAGTATTAAACAACGGAGTAGACAAGGTAGGTATTACCCTGACAGTTGGTTTATCTACAGACAATGTTAGACAATGTGTTCATAAATCAGAGTGAGGACCAGCAATTTATCTTTGAAATGGGAAAAGAATTTGCACCATGTGCAATATCTTGCATTTCTTGGTCATTGGACAAATTTACATATGTCTTTCTGACTGATTTAGTCAGCTGCCTAAGTTTGCACAATATAACACTTCAACCTTTGACTACTGATTGTCTTTAGCAGCTTAGAAAAGCATACATCAACTAAAATGTGCAGATCAGCTTCATGGATTTAAGTTGCACAGAAACCAACTGCAGAAATGCAACAAATGAAGAATTAGGTACTTTAAAATAAATGTTATACTCAAAGACGGAACCCAGAGAAAGGTCATGGGAATTTAAATGAATGGGAATCGAATCACTCATTGCATTTGGTGCCTATTGGTCAGTTTTAACGTCACCACATTAATACTCCTGAAAGATCAGTTCTACATGATTTAGCAATTAAAATTTGGAATGGAGACAAAATATGATATAAGCCCGAAATTTGCCATCCCACAATTATCCATGTACACCATATAGATAAGTAAATTCACCAGTGAAAACTTGATATGTACTTTAGACTTTAGTGTATGCACTTTAGACTTTAGAGATACAGCGCTGAAACAGGCCCTTTGTCCATGCCAAACACCATGTACACTAGCACTATCATACACACTGGGGAAAAATTACAATTTTACCAAAGCCAATGAACCTACGTTTGGAGAAAGCCCATGCTGTCACAGGGAGAATGTACAAATTATGTACAGACAGCACTTATAGTCAGGTTCGAACCTGGGTCTCTGGTGCTGTAGGGAAGCAGCTTTACTGCTGCACCATTGGAACTGAACAAAACTGCACTCCAGCATATGTTACATCCAATTGTCTGCAGATTATACTATTTTTGTAGATTGAGGCTAAATAACTGACAATGTATAATTCAGGGCAGTTGGCAGGTGCTATAGACCCTGCACTGGAAGGTAGACGCCCACGCCCCTACGAGTCTCAGGCTGATGGGGCTTGTCAGCCTGGGAAGGCAGTCCATCTAGGAGAGGGGAAACTTTGATTTAAAACCTCCGCTGCCTTGTGGCCATATTCAGTCATGGAAAAGGCTCCAGGAGTAAACCTAAAAAAAATCCGGAGTCGGAGCCCCTAAGGCAGTTTGTCGTTGTCTACAATCTCGCTCTGGCAGCTCCTGCCACGATGCTGGTGTCAAACTGTTCCTTTGGATCGATCAATGACGTGGAGAGGGGGGACGGGCTGCATGGCCAACAGGCTGCCCTCCATATGACATTGCCCGGGCTTGAAACCTACCAGAATGCATCACCCATGGTCAGGGGGGCCTACTGCTATAGTTACAATCTTAAATTCAAATGAATTCGTACCTAATATTCCTGGTGCAGACATTCAACACCAGAACCAGTCAATGCATTGCACACTTCAGTGACTGAATCAAGGACAATATTGAACGAGTGTCAAGTGAACAATTTCCCATATGTCTTGTAGATGACTCCACTCCATTATGAAACTTGCTGAAGGTGAGGAGCATTATGGCAAGAAAGATTGAGAAGAACATTAGGGTTCAGCCTTTTTTAACATCTGTCTCCATTGAGTCTTCTGGACCTAATGGGTGAAACCATATCTTCCACGGAAAACTCTAACACGGAAGAAGTACAAGTGGATCATGGCATCAAGAGTGGGAATATTTGGCCATAAGATGTTGGGAAGGGAGGAGGTAAAGGGGTTTCAGGGAAGGTAATCAATGATTGAATCCTCTTGGATCTAGGATTGGATATCTCTATCAGAAATGGGGATCAATCAACCTCTGAAGTTTGGCAACCAAAATGTCCTTGTTTGGAATCCCAGATGTCCTAGTATTTACAACAAAGCTCCCCCCACCCACCCCTCATGCCTGTCAAGTTTGGGGCTGTTGTTTCAAGCCAACAATCCTAAAACTGCTGGTTATGTTCACCATGTAATTAAAATAGATTCAGGAGTGTTTAATTGTCACATGTACTAACAACAGAACAATTAAATTCTTACTTGCTGCAGCTTAACAGCCTCATCAACACAGTAACACACAGATAAACATATAATAATATGTTTTGATATGTACCGAGAGATCTTGGGGTCCAAGTCCATAACTACCTGGAAGCGGCAACACAAGTAGATAGAGTAAAGTAAGCTTGCTTTCAAAGTATGGGAGCATTGAGTATTAGAGTCAGGAAGTCATGATTCAGCTTTATTGAACTTTGGTCAGGCCGCTTTTGGGGTAGTGCTTGCAGTTTGGTTGCCCCATTACAGAAAGGATGTGAGAGGTTTGGAAAGAGTGTGGAGGAAGTTTGCCAGAATAATGCTTAGATTTGTTGCTATTAAACATAGGGAGAGGTTGGACAGACCTGGATTGTTTTTTCTAGAATGCCAGAGGTTGCGGGGAGATAGGGTGGAGGTATATAAGTATACAAGAATTTCATTGTTCTATCTGGAACATATGATAATAAAATACTCTTTACTCTTGACTTGAAATCTATTTATCTTGTATCTGTATACTGTGGATGGCCTGATTGTATTCATGTGTAGTCCTTTTGCTGACAGGATAGTGCGCAACAAAAAGCTTTTCATTGTACCTCAATACACGTGACAATAAACTAAACTAAACTAAATATGGCAACACTTTTCAGAATTCAAACCATGGACTTAAATCAGTTTGGCTACTTCATTGCATTTCTTATGAGTAATTGTGAGAACCAATGCTTTTTCTGTTTTTCTCTCCCAACCAAATTATATCTTCCAAATTTTCCAAAGACTTTGTTCCACTAATTGAAGATGGACATAAAATGCAGCAGTAAGCCAGCGGGACAGGCAGCATTTCTGGATAGAAGGAATGGCTGACGTTTCGGGTCGAGACCCTTCTTCATTCCTTACCCATTCCTTCTGACAAGTGATGTTGCCCGTCCCACTGAGTTACTCCTGCATTTTGTGTCTACCTTTGGTTTTTAACCAGCATCTGTGGTTCCTTCTTACACTGTTCCACTAATTAGTTCGTTCTGCTGGTGTTGTCTGACATTGGTGATTCTTACATTGTTTACAAAGCTGAAAGCACGCTATAAAGAAACAATTGTATTTTCCCAGCAATAGGGTTGGTGAGATGATGAAAAACATCATCAGCGATTGAGTCAAATGTTTTCCAACACCTGCCCTTCGACACCAATTGATCCGGTAGAACCAGTCAGGTTGGTTACCACCAGTCCCAGCACCACAGCTCAGACACTTGTTCATTAATAGATTAAAGCCTGTGAGAAAATTAGACACAATCTACATCCTACAGCAGGAAACACGTTCTTTAAATTGTTACAAACGTACAAAAGATTTACGAGCATCAGACAACATTTTTAAAAGGAGGAAATGACTATGATTTTCTAAATTAGAGCAATGTGCATACAACCACGAATAATGCAGGAGAAGATCAGCTGTTTCACAAGAGCTTGGACCCCAGCAACCCTAATCGCCCTCCTGTTTCCTGTTATTTGAAGTGTTGAATGATATGAAGGATAAAATTCATGTCTAAATGGATTACTTATGGGCCTGTCCCACTTAGGCGACTTCTTAGGCGACTGCAGGAGACTATGCAGTCGCCATATGGTCGTCGCATGTTCGCGGGCGGTTGCCGGGGTGTCGCCTTCATGGTCGTGAGGCGTTCCCACATTCTAGGAATAGTCCTGGCCTCATTATGGTCAGCGCAAATTCTTCAACGTTGAAAAATTAGTGGCGACTAGAATGAAGCGCCATGGAGAGTGGCGAGAATTCTCGACCCATAGGTGGGTCGCCAGGAGGTCCTAGTGGGTTGCCAGCTGGTCGAAGGTTCTCGTAGGTTGTAGCCGGTGCTGACCAGTGAATTTCATTGGCTCATTGGGAACAAAAAAGGTAAGGAGTCGTTTTCAGAACCAAGGATAACCGACCGGTAATGTTAATGTCCGCCGAGCTTCACAGCCGTGTATCTCTGGCTTCTTAAAAGTAGTCTCCACTCCTTCTTCCCACCCTGTCTTCCCCCATTCCCCCTCCTCTCCCTCTCCCCCCTCTCTTTTAAAGGACTTACCATACACTGCTTTAGCCATCTTAATTACAGGACCAACCTTCCTGTTCATCGCGGTATCACCTTGGCTTTGCACCCTGTGAACATCACTCAGACAGCGCTCCCCCCGCTTGCCCTGTCCCCCACCTGCAGAACGGGCTGGTGAAAGAAGTGGTGTGTGTGTGTGTGTGTGTGTATTAGCATTGCAATGCAAAATGCAAAGACAGAGGCTGACTAGAAAAGGAGTCTAATGCAACAGGTAATAACTTTAAACTTTTTTAAATCAGCAACATCATTAGATGATATTTCGCAGTGGTGTCCCTCCCCCACCCTAGTTCTCCAACTAGTTTCACTGTCCTCTTGATTAATATTACTATTTGTATGCATCATTGTCACCTTCCCTTCAGCCAACAATTGACTATTCTACATTTCCTTGATCATCGTTTGCTTTGATCTGTCGTTTTCACAACTTACCCTTTATATCTCTAGTTTCCCTTTCCCCTGACTCTCAGTCTGAAGAATGGTCGTGATCCAAAACATCATCCGTTCCTTCTCTCCAGAGATGCTGCCTGTCCTGCTGAGTTACTCCAGCATTTCGTGTCTATCATTGGATAATATTTAAGATTGCAATGGATTGATCAATCAATCTTTCAAACACATTTGAACCATAGAACCCATACTGCCGGGTTGCATCACAGTCTGGTTTGGGAACAGGTCTGCCCAAGGCTGTAAGAAATTGCAGAGTTTTAAATGCAGTCCCATCCAAGACATAGACTAGACACTCCACCATTCACCCCATTTACACTTCACATTGCCAAGGAAAAGCAGACCCTGAAAAGCAGCCAAAGACTTGCCATACACTGGTCATTCTTTCTTCTCCCTGCTCCCAGCTGGCAGAAGGGACAGAAGCTTGAAATCATCTACCTTTGATATGGGGAAATATTTCCTGGAGTCTTTAGGAATTTACATTTCTCAATCATGTCACTTTACTTTGAGCAAACCCTGGCTCCATAATTAAATGACAGCCTCTAAATAACACATCAACAAAGAGATTATGGCAGTATATTCAATGGAAAAGAAAGCATTGCAGATTTACTTTACTTTAGACTTTAGTGATGCAGCGCGGAAACAGGCTGTTTGATCCATTGAGTCCACGCTAACCAGCGATCACCCTGTACACTAACCTGCACATACTTGAGACATTTTGTTTACAACATAAAGCCGATTAACCTACAAGCCTGTACATCTTTGGAGTGTGGGAGAACACAGGAAAACCCGGAGAAAGCCCATGCGTCCATGGAGAGAACATACAAACTCCACACAGATGGTACCCATAGTCAGGATCTAAACCGGGTCTCTGGCGCTGTACGGCAGCAAATCTACCGCTGCACCCACCATGCCGCCCAGACTTAATTGTATTTATGTACCATACATCTGATCCATTTAGATAGCATGCAAAACAAAGCTTTTCTCTGTACCTCAGTACACGTGACAATAATAAACCTAAATATTTGTGAACAGGAAATACAATAGGGATGGCACCTGACTAATTTTCATTATTGTCCCTGATAGGAATATATTCTGGATCGGACCCAGATTTCTGACGCTGTAAGGCTGCAACTCTACAGCTGCCACACCAGACATTATTGGATATATTCAACAGGCAGTAACCATAAAGAAAAAAAAACACATTAACATATCAAGCTACTGAGTTGAAGTTTGCAGATTAAAAAAAAAATGTAATTGCTTCCAAGTGCAAAAAAATATGGTCAGAAATTGGTTCCTTCTTGCGTTTTTACATTTTCCTTCAGTAAGGGTCATTGATTGCATTGAACCTACGAACAGGAACATGTTCGATTCTACTTGATCCATCTGAATGAGTATACCTCAGCCATCTCGGGTTTCATCAAGAAATACATCGATAACTACATTCTGCAAGACAGTTAGGGTCTATCCTGGTGTATAGAGCAATAATCCTAATCTGAACAATGTAATTATGATCATGGATGTAATGACATAGAATCTGGAAAAGAATTACAGTATTCAGCATGCATTTATGAAACAAAATGGCACTGTCATGTATTTGGAAAGAAGTCCTGATGGGCCGAATGGCATAATTCTGCTCCAATGACTTATTAACTTATGAATTTACCAAAGGGGTAGATTTTGATTCTCAGCTTGGGTCATCAACTGGAGGTTGGTCAACAAGGCTTGTGGGGTTAGGGGTAACATATTGATGTTGTGTTTAGTGACAGGGAACAAGGACTTTGCAGGTTTAAAGTGATAGAAACATGGGAAGTCCAGATTCATGGTTTCTCTAGGTGATTGTTCTGATGCTCTACAATTATGCTTGCTGGAGGACAGCATGAAGAAATGCTGGGATCTACCATCAACAAGAGGACAACTGAGTGAACAGATATACGTTAATCAAAGAGAGTTAGCATGAATTTGTAATCAGCAAATTACAGCAGGTTAACATAATTACTTTGAGAAGGCCATTGTCATTGTGGATAGATTAATGCATATGGATGTTGTAAGTGTATTGAAATATATTGAAAAATTGTAGATTCATGGAGTACAGATCAATTATGACTTGTTTAGAACAAAAAAAAAGTAGAGCACAGCAACCAGCCCTTCGGTCCACGATGTCTTTAGTTTAGCTTAGTTTAGTTTATGGTCACCCGTACAGTGAAAAGTTATTGTTGCATGCTAACCAGTCGGTGTAAAGACAATACATGATTACAATCGAGCCATTTACAGTGTATAGATATTTAAAAGCGTGGAGCGATTGTAATATGTGATTTTAGATCTGCTTCTGTGGCTAGCACGCAAATACTCGCCTGGGTTTGACCCCATCTTGGAAGTTCCATGTCCTTGTCCATGTCCAGGCCAAACATGATACCAAGCTAAACTAAGCTCATCTGCTTGTCTATAATCCATATCCCACCATTCCCTGCACATGCATGTGCCTATCTAAAAGCCTTCTAAATGGTACTTCCGTGTTTGCCTCCACCGCTACCCCTGGCAGCACGTTCCAGGCACCCACCACCCTCTGTATAAAACCTGTCGCGCATATCTCTTTTAAACTTTGCCCCTTTCACCTTAAAGCTATGGCCTTGAGTTGAGAGAAACAGCATGGAAACAGGCAGTTCAGCCCAACGAGTCCACACTGACCAATGACCACCTATACACTAGTTCTAACCTACACCCTTGGGACAATTTACAGAACCCAATTAACCTACAAACCCGCATGTCTTTGGAACGTTGGAGGAAACTGAAGCACCCGGAGAAAACCCAGGCAATCACAGGGAGAACGTACAAACTCCACACTGACAGGATCAGGATCAAACTCAAAATGTTATTTTAGTTTAGAGATACAGTGCGGAAACAGGCCCTTCAGCCCACTGAGTCCGCACTAACCAGTTGCCCCCGCACATTAACGCTATCCTACCCACACTTGGGACAATTTACACATACAGCAAGCCAATTAACCTACATACCTGTACGTCTTTGGAGTGTGGGAGGAAACCGAAGATCTCGGAGAAAAACCCACGGGGAGAATGCACAAGTTCCGTACAGGCAGCACCTGTAGTCGGGATCGAACCCGGGTCTGGCACTGCAAGCGTTGTGAGGCAGCAACTCTACCGCTGTGGCACTGTGGCCGCTCCCGCCCAGATCTCTGACACTGTAAGGCAGCAACTCTATCGATGTGCCACTGCTGCAGTCTTTAACATTTCCACCCTGGAAGAAAGGTTCTGACTGTTTACCCTGTCTATGCTTCTCATAATTTTATGTTCTTTATTAGGTCTCTCTTCATCCTCTAGCTTCCAGAGAAAACAATCCAAGTCTACCCAACCTCCTTGCAGCAATAGCCTCTAATTCATACAGCAATGATAGGATAGACCATTAGGCTGAATTGCCTACTCCTGTTCCAATTTTCTCTGGTCAAACCATTCCCCCACCTTTAAAAACGTGACATACTAATGATATTTTTTTCCTTATTCTCTGTTTTATTTTCAAGCATTTAATATTGTGTAATGGAAAGAATCAATTTATTCAGTCATTTCAACTACTGAATCCAATATATTTTAATTAATCATTTAATTTATGAAACACATTTAACACGCCAGGGTTTAATATATAACATCCATCTCACAAATTAATGCCGCCTAATTGAATAAACGTGCATATAAATATACCATATGATGAAATTGATGGAAATGGAAGTTGAAATTTCATGATTGTTTAAATAAGTTATGCTAGCATTTAATAGCTCCCAAGAGAAGCATAATGTCTGAATAAACTACATAATGTGAGGCTAATGTTACAACTGTGCACTTCTGGAAACACACAACACTGGTAACTGATTCAGAAATGAATGAAAGCTTTTAGGAAGTCTGCTGCAGAACACTGATTTGTTCTAAAAGAGGATATTTCTTTATAAATGTAATCTTGTATGTGTTTCAAACAATGGCCATCAAGTGGTCAAACGTGCCACAGAGTAGTGATGACAATATTATTTTAAACAGGAAAATGATTGAATAAAATATTTAACTGTCAATGGATTTCTTGTTGATGTTGATTAAGCCTATAATCCATCACACTACATGGCTTAATCAATATCAACAGCAAATCTATTATTTTTATTTTTCCGGTTTCTTTCAATCACCTCTCCAAGAAAAAATGGGTTACTTACTAAAGTGAGATCTCTACGGTGACCAGCCAAGTGGCTACATTTTATTAATCTCTAGAATAAAATAAATTGAGCAAGGTGGTATTTAGTCATAGAGACATGGAAAAAGGAACTTCAGCCAAACTCATCTGAGCCGATCAAGATGCTCCATCGAAGGTAGTTTTGCCCTTGATTCATGACTCTTATACACAATGCCCCAACCTATGAAAGCAAATGTACCAGAGGTCTTCTTTATTTGATTTTATTACTTGTCATTCGAACCTCAGAGAGGCTCAAATGAAACTCTGTTTCTACAAGCCATACAAACAGAACAATTCATAAAAAAACACACAAACAATTCAATTCACACAAACATCCATCACAGTGAATCTCCTCCTCACTGTGATGGAAGGCAAAGTTCTTCTCTCTCCCCCGCACCATTTCTCTCCCGATGTCGAAGCCCCAGGCGGGCGGTGTTAAGTCCCACGGCCATTGAGGCCGCGCGGAGCGATGTACGGCCCCGCTCTAGGCCCAAAAGTCACAAAGTTGGAGCCCCTGGCGGGCGCTGGAATGTCCCGCGGAGATTAAGGCGGCGCCGGGCGATGTACGGCCCCGCTCCGGGTCGTTCCAACCCCGCGATATGGGCTGGAGAAGCTGTGCTGCGGGAGCTCCGGAGAGCGGCCTCCCACCCGGACCCGCGAGCTCCCAATATCCCAACAGTCCACAGACTGTAAGCTGGAGCTGGAGCTCCGGAGTCGGGCCGCAGCTGGAGCTCCGGAGTCGGGCCGCAGCTGGAGCTGGAGCTGGAGCTCCTGAGTCGGGCTGCAGCTGGAGCTTAACCATTCTTTTTACTTGTGCTGCCACTTTCAGGGAAATATAGACTCAGACCCAAAGATCCCTCTGTCACAGAGTAATGATACAGTGGATAGGTATATGGACGTGAAGGGAATGGAGGGGTATGGTCTGAGTGCAGGTAGATGGGACTAGGGGAAAACAAATGGTCGGCACGGACTGGAAGGGCCGAGAGGGCCTGTTTCCGTGCTGTAATTGCTATATGGTTATATGGTTATATAAAGCCATGCTGACTCTCCCTAATGAACTCATTCTCTTCCAAATGGGACCAAATCCTATTCTGAAGAATTCTCTCCCATAGCTTCACTACTACTGACCTGAGGTCTCCGGCCTATATAATACCCTGGATTCTCTCTACTTCAATTTCTAAATGAAGGAACAACATCAGCTACTCTCCAGTCCTCCGGGACCTCACCTGTTGCTAGAGAAGATGCAAAGATGTTTATCATGGCTCCTCTTTTGCCTTTCTCAATAACCTGAGATAGATACCATTAAACCCTAGGGATTTATTAATATTAATGCTCTTCAAAAGCCCCAACACCACCTTCTTAATCTCAAAGTGCCCTGGCACATTAATATTCTCCATATTGATCTCACTGTCCTCCATGATCTCCTTGAAGAAAACAGATGCAAAGTAATCTGTGGTAGACAAAAATGCTGGAGAAACTATGGAGCGAAGGAATAGGCAACATTTCGGATCAAGACCCTTCTTCAGACTGATGATGTAGTATCTCACCAACAACAATGCCTGATTCCAAGCATAAATTTCCTTCTTTATTCTTGAGTGGTTCTATCTATTCCATGGTTAACTTCTTGTTTTTACATGTGCGTATAAATTTTCTTCGACTCACCAAAGCCATTTTGTAGCCCCTTTTGGCTCTTCTAATCACCTGCTTGAGTTATTTCCTAGTTTCTTTATATTCCTCAAAGGCCCTATGTAATTCTGTCCTCTTAAACCTTGTATGTACTTACTTTTTTTTCTTTGGACCAAATTCACAACACCTTTGTTCATCCAGGTTCCCTTGCATAGAAACATAGAAAATAGGTGCAGGAGTAGGCCATTCGGCCCTTCGAGCCTGCACCGCCTTTCAATATGTTCATGGCTGATCACCCAACTCAGTATCCTGTACCTGCCTTCTCTCCATACCCCCTGATCCCTTTAGCCACAAGGGCCACATCTAACTCCCTCTTAAATATAGCCAATGAACTGGCCTCAACTACCTTCTGTGGCAGAGAATTCCAGAGACACACCACTCTCTGTGTGAAAAATGTTTTCGTCATCTCGGTCCTAAAGGAATTCCCCCTTATCCTCAGACTGTGACCCCTTGTTTTGGACCTCCCCAACATCGGGAACAATCTTCCTGCATCTAGCCTATCCAACCCCTTAAGAATTTTGTAAGTTTCTATAAGATCCCCCCTCGCTCTTCTAAATTCTAGCGAGTACAAGCCGAGTCTATCTAGTCTTTCTTCATATGAAAGTCCTGGCATCCAAGGAATCAGTCTGGTGAACCTTCTCTGTACCCCCTCTATGGCAAGAATGTCTTTTCTCAGATTTGGAGACCAAAACTGTACGCAATACTCCAGGTGTGGTCTCACCAAAACCCTGTACAACTGCAGTAGAACCTCCCTGCTCCTATACTCAAATCCTTTTGCTATGAATGCTAACATACCATTCACTTTCTTCACTGCCTGCTGCACCTGCATGCCTACTTTCAATGATTGGTGTACCATGTCACCCAGGTCTCATTGCATCTCCCATTTTCCTAATTTGCCACCATTCAGATAATAGTCTACCCTCCTGTTTTTGCCACCAAAGTGGATAACCTCACATTTATCCACATTATATTGCATCTGCCATGCATTTGCCCACTCACCCAGCCTATCCAAGTCACCTTGCAGCCTCCTAGCATCCTCCTCACACCTAACACTCCCCCCCAGCTTAGTGTCATCCGCAAACTTGGAGATGTTGCATTCAATTCTCTCGTCCAAACCATTAATATATTGTAAATAGCTGGGGTCCCAGCACTGAACCTTGCGGTACCCCACTAGTCTCTGCCTGCCATTCTGAAAAGGACCCGTTTACTCCTACCCTTTGCTTCCTGTCTGCCAGCCAGTTCTCTATCCACATCAATACTGAACCCCCTATAACGTGTGCTTTAAGTTTGTATACTAATCTCTTATGTGGGACCTTGTCAAAAGCCTTCTGAAAGTCCAGATATAACACATCCACTGGTTCTCCCTTATCCACTCTGCTAGTTACATCCTAGAAAAATTCTATAAGATTCGTCAGACATGATTTACCTTTCGTAAATCCATGCTGACTTTGTCTAATGGTTTCACCACTTTCCAAATGTACTGCTATCCCATCTTTAATAACTGACTCTAGCAGTTTCCCACACTACCGATGTTAGACTAACTGGTCTTCCAATGAAGCATTAGTCACCTGTCCAGGCTCGTTTTCCAACATAAAGTCCAGTATGTTCTCATTTTGGGTTGGCGTATCCATATACTATTTTAAGAAATCTTCGGCCATACGACATAGGAACAGAATGAAACCAATTCAGCTCATTGAGCCTACTCTGTCATCCACTCATGGCTAATCGATATTTTCCTCTCAACCCCAATTTTCTGCCTTAACCCTGTGACACCCTTACGAATCAAGAATCTAACAATCTCTGCTTTAATAACACCGAATGACAACCTCCACAGCCATCGGTGGCAATTAATTCCACAGATTCACCACCGTTTGGCTAGAGAAATTCCTCCTCATCTCCATTCTGAAGGCACGTCCTTTTTTTCTGAGCCTGTGCCCTCTGGCTCTGGACTCTCCCATTACTGGAATCTTCCTTTCCATGTCCACTCTATGTAGGCCTTTCATTATTCAGTAAGCTTAAATGAGATCCCCACCCCCATCATCCTTTTAAACTCCAGCGAGTATAGGCCCAGAGCCTTTGTTTGAAGGCCCCGATACGTCAAGCCAATCATCCCCAGGATTATTCTCATAAACCTCCTCGGGAACTTCTGCAATGCCAGCACATCCTTCCTCAGAGAAGGGGCTGAAAGGGCCAGTCTTCTTGGATGCAACTAACAAAATCTATCCCTTCTAAGCCTTTGGCACTGAGCAAGTCCCAGTCAATATTGGGGAAGTTAAAGAAACACACAAAGGCAACAGTTGCTTTGGCATATTTCAGTAATATGTCTACATTTCTGTTCCTCTAGCTCCCACTTGCTCTAAGCGGTGGCCTATAGTACAATGCCATTAGAGTGCTTGCACCTTTCTTATTTCTAAGCACCATCCATACTGCCTCAGTGGACACACCCTGCAGTATCTCCTCTCTGAGTGTCACCATGAGTTCCCCTGATCGGTAGCCCAACCCATCCATCCCTTTCCCCTCCCTCTCTTTCATGTCCAAAATATCAACGCCCATATTCATTCACCTCTCCTTGCTTTCCTTTGAGACTTACCGATCCTAACCTCTACCTTCCCATCACTCCTTTCAATTTCTGAGCTACTACGCTTATTCCCACCAGATTGTCATTCTCCATGGTAAAACTGGAGGAGAAATATTCATTGAGGACTTTGCCCCTTTCATGCGGCTCCAAATGTAGATAAACACTTTGGTTTCTGAGGGTCTCTATTGTCTCTCTATCTACACTTTTTTTTCCCTTAATAATTGTTGCTGGAGTTACCGGTCAGGAAAGGAAATATGAACGGTGGTGGGGTCGGCAGCAGACGGCTGAGGGGCTTTGAGCCATCGACCTGTGGCTGGGGACTGGTAGGGCAAACTTTGGGGGTGACACAGTGGCGCAGCAGTAGAGCTGCTGCCTTATAGCGCCAGAGACCTGGGTTCGATCCTGACTACGGGTGCTTGTCTGTACGGAGTTTGTACGTTCTCCCATGACCTGCGTGGGTTTTCTCCGAGTTTTTCGGTTTCCTCCCACACTCCAAAGACATACAGGTTTGTAGGTGAATTGGCTTGGTATAAATGTAAAATTGACCCTAGTGTGTGTAGGGTGGTGTTGAAGTGTGGGGATTACTGGTTGACGCAGAGTCGGTGGACCGAAGGACTTGTTTCTGCGCTGTAACTCTAAACTAAACTAAACTTAATAAACTCAATACAATCACCTTAAGTTCTCTTGAATCTTATTTGCCACCTTTTTTGCCTTCCTGGCATCCTTCTGCTGAGTATACTTCACCCATGCCTCCTAACCAGAGTCTCAACTTTTCTTGCCATCAATGGCTCCACCACTATGCTCCAGGCCACCAGCACTCTCTATGTAAAAAAATTGCCCGACATATCTGGGAAAAATCTGACTGTCTGTCCTATCTATGCCTCACATTAGTCAGGCTTAGTGAGGCATAGATACGACAGACCTGCCTGCTGCTTTCCCGTGAATGGCCTTTTCCCACACAGTATCCAAAAGGGTATATTTGTTTTTGAGGGGAATGGCCACAGAGGATTCCCGCACTCTCTGTCTCCTCCCATTCCTGGTGGGCACCCATCCACTTTCTGCCTGTATCTTTGGTGTGTCTATGTCACAACAACTACTATCAATGATGTTCTCATTATCCTGGATAACCTGAGGTTGCTCAGTCGCAGTAGTCAGTCAGGAGTTGCTGATGGATGCAGTTCCCACATATATAGTCCTCAGGGACACTGGGTTTCCCTGATTTCCCACATCCTGCAGGAGGACCATACCAGTGCCCTGGTTGCCAATAAGACCAAGGAAATGTTATAAAATAAACAAACTGGTGCAGTGGTAGAGGTGCTGCCTGACAGCGCCAGAGACCCGGGTTCGATCCTGATTATGGATGCTGTCTGTACAGAGTTTGCACATTGCCCTTGTGACTGCATGGGTTTTCTCCGGCTGCTCTGTTTTCCTCCCACACTCCAAAGATGTGCAGGTTTGTAGGTTAATTAGCTTTGGTAAAATTGTAAGAATTGTCCCCTAGTGTGTAGGATAGTGTTTGAGTATGGGGTGATCGCTGGTCAGCATGGACTCAGTGGGCCGAAGGGCTAGTTTCTGAAAGGGTTGTATCTATAAACTCAAAAGTCTAAAATGTACCTAATCTTGCCTTCACCCTCTCCAAACGTGAGCTGAAGCTTCAACATTTACCATTAAACAAAGTACTTGTACATCAACACAGACATTCCCAAAATGCCCACTCTAAAGGGCCTGTCCCACTTAGGTTATATTTTAGGTGACTAGGCTGTTGCCACATGGTGGCCTGTATGGTCGTGAGTAGTCTCCTCAGTCGCCAAAGAGTCGTAGCGTCTTTTTGGTCGCCGCTGGATTTTCAACATGTTGAAAGATTTTCGGAGACCGTTGGCGTCTGGGAGTTTGACACCAGTAAGCGTAGCTTGACTTCTTCAGACGTAAGTGCTGTCGTAGTTGTCGCCAGGTTAACGTATGTTGTCTCCAGGTTAACGTAGGTTGTCGGCAGTTAACGTAGGTTGTCGCCTGTGCTGACTTTGGCGACCTGCTACGACTATGACAGTCGCCTAAAAATAGCTTAAGTGGGACAGGCCCTTAACAGACTGCTCTAGTGATGCCTGCCTCCATTTTATACAGCACCAGGAGCAATTACTCTGGAATACTAATGGAATCATTTAAAAATTCCCACACTGTTCCTGAAGAAACTGCAATCTGCTTAGAAAAGTAAAGAGGTAAAAAGCTGTGGCAGAACATATTTCAATAATTCTCAACGCTCTTGTTGGCTATTGCTCAGAAGGACACAAAGTGCTGGAGTAACTCAGCAGGCTAAGCAGCTTCTCTGGAGCACTCAAATATGTGAATCAGTCTGAAGAAGAGTCCCAAACCAAAACATCACTTATTGATGTTCTTCAGAAATACTTCCTGACCCCCTGTCGTACTCTAGCACTTGTGCTTTTTTTTTTGTTAAACCAATATCTGCAGTTCCTTGTTGCTACACTCTTGCTAGTATATATTTCCAGAGACATTTGCCACCTTCCAGTCCATCAGCCAAGATATTTTCTATATCTGGCGAGATTTAACTAACCCAGTCTTCCATTCACCTTGTCCAAAATGTATGTTTGTTCCCAATAGCATTGGAATTAAGAGTAGGTGCTCTGCTTAGCATTTCAATGCTGACCTGCACCCCCTCCCTCCCTGTCTATATAACCTGCTGAACATAGCTGCCCTTGAATATATTGTCATGAAAGCAGACTATATGCAACAGCACTTTCAGGCATCCATTTTGCACATTGTCCCAGTATTGCTCAATTGCTTTCAATAGTTATCAGTTGGGGGATAAAGCAGCGCGTGGTCAGTTATACAGTTCACAATCAGGCCTCAAGTATAAAAGGAAATGACAGTCAATTTATCTTTATTTTAATTGACCATTTAAAAAAAAAATAAAGCTTGAAGTTTCATGAAGCTTATACTGGCTACAATAATGATATTCCTTCATAATGAAATTAAATGCACCATTAAAGTTACAATACCACTTCCTCATCCATGTAAAACATTTCCATTACCATGACACTATCTTTCACTTGCAATTTTGCACTTTCCTAACAAACATTTCTTTTCCATTAACAGTGGCATCATGAGTTTGTTGGGACATTTTAACAAAGAACTGCACTGTGAAATAGTTAAATAACTTTCACATTTTGTTTCAATGCTGTTAGCTGGAGTGTCTATCAATATGATGCCATCAGCCAATGAGTTGGACAATTGTGGGTCAAAAGCTGACAACAGTGCAGCCTACAGCAAACATCAAAGACAACAAAGTCCATTTACAGAATGCGTAGGAAGGAACGGCAGACCCGAAACGTCACCCATTCCTTCTCTCCAGAGATGCTGCCTGTCCTGCCGAGTTACTCCAGCTTTTTGTGTCTATCATCCATTTTTACAGAATCTGTTTAAAAACAACCACTCAGAAAAGTAGCAAAATTGAATTCATGGTTGAAGCACTGTGATTTCTTCAGCAAAATGCAGAGTGGAGGATAGTTATACAATACAAATTGTTTGCATCATTTCAATCACAGAGAGCAGAGATTCTGTGACTGTGTGTGTGATCTCCTGGAATGATTGACAGCAAATTACCCAGTCAATTCCATCCTGGCTGGGAAATGTGACAGTCTGCTTAGACCTACGCGATCTCCCAGATGCTAAACACTTTAACTCCCCCTCCCATTCCCATACTGACATTTCTTTCCTGTGCCTCCTCCACTGTCAGAGTGCCTAATTCAAATTGGAGGAAAGCACCTAATATTTTGTTTGGGCAGCTTACAACCCGGTGGTATGAATATTGATTCATCTAACTTCAAGTAACCCATGTTTTCCCTCTCTCTCCGACGCCACCCCCCCCCCCCCCCCCCCCCCCCCCCCCCCCCCCCCCCCCCCCCCCCCACCCCCTCACGCACACACTATTTCTCCGGCAAGTCGGCAAGTTTTGCTATCCTTCTGAATAATTTTACTGATTGTTTGCCTCTTTGTCACCTTCCTCTCAGCTAACAATGAACCATTCTACATTTTATTATCAGCATCTGCTTTGATGTTGTTTCCACACCTCACCCTTCCATATCTCCAAACTCCCCTGATTCTCAGTCTGACGAAGTGTCTCGACCCGAAACATCACCCAATCCTTCTCTCCAGAGATGTTGGCTGTCCTACTGAGTTACTCTAGCATTTTGTGTCTATCGTCTGGGAAATGTGTCATCTTTATTTGCTGCTAATATTAACAGCTCACGATGCACGTTATAGAAATGAAAATGCCAGAAGCACTCAGTAAATGCACAGAAACTAGATGGCAGATCAGAAGACAGAAAAAAAACCATAATACTAAAAAATAATGTCTGATATATAAATGAAGCAACAGTTAGATTAGTTTAGTTTATTATTGTCATGTGCACCAAAGTACAGTAAAATCCTTTTTAATGCGGGCTATTGTAATCAGCGAAAAGACTACACTTGATTATAATCAAGCCATCCACAGTGTATAGATACAAGATAAACGGTATAACATTTACTGCACGGTAAGTTCAGCAAGAGGGGTGTTAACAGAGTGTTTGGTGACAAGATGTTTCTATTTATTGGAGAATGTAGAGGGAAGAGTCACAATTTAAAAATATGGGTTTGCTCATTTACCTCAGAAGTGAAATTAAATTTTTCTTTTTGGAATTCATGCCGTTAGCACGCTATGATTGAAGCAGTCTTCGAATATTTTAAGTTGGGTGTAGGTAGATACTTTATAAGCAATAGAATAGTAAGATTAAATGAGAACTTACCAGTTTGAAGTTTGATCATTACTTTATGAGGAGTTACGTTGAGGGATAACGTGAAGAAGGTCGTCCCCACGCATGCGCGTCAATCTTCAAAGCAGCGGTGTGAAATCACAGATAACATTGTTGAACTAACATACTAAGATTATAGATGACTAGAACTACCAGATGATTGTTATGTTATGAGGGTAGGGAGCGGAGGGCACGTAATCCCTCATCGTAACTCCTCATAAAATAATAATCAAACTTCAAACTAGTAAGTTCTCATTTAATCTTACTATTTTACTTCAGAGTCATGTGAGGGACTATGTGAAGACTATGAAGGTCTGTGATTTCATGCCAAGGAACGAGTCCACGCGTCACAGCTGCATCAATTGACCAGGACGAGTGAGAAAATGAATGCATTCAAAACATGACATATTTAACAATACTAATGCTTTAATAACAAGAAATAAAATAAACAGTGACCCTTCTTACCCAGGGGGAAACTGTGAAACAGAACTTAAAACAGAATCAGCAAAAATCCCAGATCTGGTGATAGGCTTATTATAAAACCTCTGGTACGTCCTCTCATTCGACCATCCCGCAACCGCCAGAATGTGGTCAAGAGGTACGTCCATATCCCTTGCTGCTGATGTTGATGCAGCCCTGGTGGAATGAGGTTTAAAAATGTCAGTGTCCACTCCTGCACACGCCAGAACCTGTTTAATCCATCTAGAGATGGTCTGCACCGTAACCTGTTTGTGAGGTTTGGTGTAGCTGATAAAGAAGGAGAGTTCCGAGCCTCTCAAGCTCTTGGTGACCTTTATGTATTGGGTTATAGATGATACTACACACACTCGTGGATCTGAGGGGTATGCCATAAAACTCAATTTGAGCTCCTGTACCCCTGGCCTGCTCTGCTTGACAAGATCCCGAACGAAAAAGGAGATGTTATTGCAGGAAGAACCCATTCTGTCCAGTCTGAGTTTTTGTAGTGTCTGGACCTTTTGTGCTGAGGCCAGGGCCATGAGTATGACTACTTTCAGTGTAAGATGGTGTAGGGACAGAGATGAAACTGGTGCCCACTGACGGAGCAGCGTAAGGACCAGGCTGACATCCCATATATGTGTGTGCCTAGGTCTAGGTGGAGTTAAATACCATATAACCATATAACCATATAACAATTACAGCACGGAAACAGGCCCTCTCGGCCCTTCCAGTCCGTGCCGACCATTTGTTTTCCCCAAGTCCCATCTACCTGCACTCAGACCATACCCCTCCATTCCCTTCACGTCCATATACCTATCCACTTTACTCTTAAATGTTAAAATCGATCCTGCCTCCACCACTTCTGCTGGAAGCTCATTCCACATAGCCACCACCCTCTGAGTAAAGAAGTTCCCCCTCACGTTACCCCGAAACCTCTGTCCCTTAATTCTCATGTCATGCCCTCTTGTTTGAATCTTCCCTACCCTCAATGGGAAAAAACGTATCCACGTCAACTCTGTCTATCCCTTTCATCATTTTAAAGACCTCAATCAAGTCCCCCCTTAACCTTCTGCGCTCCAAAGAATAAAGACCTAACTTGTTCAACCTTTCTCTGTAACATAGTTGCTGGAACCCTGCAACATTCTAGTAAATCTCCTCTGTACTCTCTCTATTTTGTTGACATCCTTCCTATAACTAGGCGACCAAAATTGTACACCATACTCCAGAATTGGTCTTACCAATGCCTTGTACAATTTTAACATTACTTCCCTACTCCTATATTCAATGCTCTGATTTATAAAGGCCAGCACACCAAAGGCTTTCTTTACCACCCTATCTACATGCAATTCCACCTTCAGGGAACTATGCACAGTTATTCCTAGATCCCTCTGTTCCACAGCATTCCTCAATTCCCTACCATTTACCATGTATTTCCTATTTTGATTTGTCCTGCCAAGATGTAGCACTTCACACTTATCAGCATTAAACTCCATCTGCCATCTTTCAGCCCACTTTTCCAAATGGCCCAAATCTCTCTGTAGACTTTGAAAATCTACTTCATTATCCACAACACCACCTATCTTAGTATCATCTGCATACTTACTTATCCAATTTTCCACCCCATCATCCAGATCATTGATG
Source organism: Okamejei kenojei (assembly GCA_035221665.1). Lineage (NCBI taxonomy): Eukaryota > Metazoa > Chordata > Chondrichthyes > Rajiformes > Rajidae > Okamejei > Okamejei kenojei. The sequence continues at coordinate 154,882,543 of CM069131.1, forward strand.
TACATGACAAACAACAGTGGACCCAACACAGATCCCTGAGGCACCCCACTGGTCACCGGCTTCCAACCTGACAAACAGCCATCCACCATTACTCTCTGACATCTCCCATTCAGCCACTGTTGAATCCATCTTGCTACTCCGCCATTAACACCAAAGATTGAACCTTCTTAACCAACCTTCCATGGGGAAACTTGTCAAAGGCCTTACTGAAATCCATATAGACAACATCCACTGCTTTACCCTCATCAATTTCCCTAGTTACCGCTTCAAATAATTCAAGAAGGTTTGTCAAACATGACCTTCCAGGCACAAATCCATGCTGACTGTTCCTGATCAGACCCTGTTTATCCAGATGCTTATATATATTATCTCTAATTAATATATATTATCTCTAAGTAATATATATTATCTCTAAGTAATATATATTATCTCTAAGTATCCTTTCCATTAATTTGCCCACCACTGACGTCAAACTAATAGGTCTATAATTGCTAGGTTTATTCTTTGAACCCTTTTTAAACAATGGAACAACATGCGCAGTACGCCAATCCTCCGGCACTATTCCCGTTTCTAATGACATTTGAAATATTTCTGTCATAGCTCCTGCTATTTCTACACTAACTTCCCTCAATGTCCTAGGGAATATCCTGTCAGGACCTGGAGACTTATCCACTTTTATATTTTTCAAAAGTGTCAGTACTTCCTCCTCTTTGAATCTCATAGTTTCCATAGCTACTCTACTTTTTCCCCTTAACTCACAGAGTTCAATATCCTTCTCCTTGGTGAATACCGAAGAAAATAAATTGTTCAATATCTCCCCCCATCTCTTTTGGCTCTGCAGATAGCTGTCCATTCTGTTTCTCTAATGGTCCAATTTTATCCCTCATTATCCTTTTGCTATTAATATAGCTGTAGAAACCCTTTGGGTTTACTTTCACCTTTCTTGCTAAAGCAACCTCATATCTTCTTTTAGCCTTCCTAATTTCTTTCTTAAGATTCTTTTTACATGCTTTATACTCCTCTAGCACCTCATTTACTCCATGCCTCCTATAATTATTGTAGATATCTCTCTTTTTTCGAAACAAGTGTCCAATTTCCCTTGAAAACCATGGCTCTATCCAATTTTTTACTATTTCCTTTCAACCTAACAGGGACATAAAGATTCTGTACTCTTACAATTTCCCCTTTAAATGTCCTCCATTTCTCTTCTACATCCTTCCCATGAAACAAAGTGTCCCAATTCACTCCTTTAAAATCCTTACGCATTCCCTCAAAGTTAGCCTTTCTCCAATCAAAAATCTCCACCCTAGGTCCAGTTCTGACTCTCTCCATAATTATATTGAAACTAATGGTATTGTGATCACTGGTCCCGAAGTGCTCACCAACGCATACCTCCATCACCTGACCTGCCTCATTTCCTAACAGAAGGTCCAGCACTGCCGCTTCTCTGGTCGATACCTCTATGTACTACATATTTGCTCTTCCAATTCACGCTCCCCATTTGGCGGTCTATAATACACCCCTAAAAGTGTTGCTACACCATTCCCACTTCTCAGTTCCACCCAAATAGCCTCCCTAATTGAGCCCTCTAATCTATCCTGCCAAAGCACTGCTGTAATATCTTCTCTGACAAGCAATGCAACACCTCCCCCTCTGGTCCCTCCAATTCTATCACACCTGAAGCAACGAAATCCTGGAATATTTAGTTTTCCAATCACAGCCCTCCTGCAACCATGTTTCACTGATTGCCACAACATCATATTTCCAGGTGTCAATCCAGGCTCTAAGTTCGTCCACCTTACTTACAATGCTCCTAGCATTAAAATATACACATTTTAGAAACCCACCATCCCTTATTCTCTGTCTATTATCTTTTTCATCTTTCTCGCCTACATTTTGGATCCGAGTGCTTCCCTTCTCTGCTCTTGCCCCCCACACCCTGACCCCTAGCCCCCTCTACCCGAGTCCCTCCCCTCAGCCTTTCTAGTTTAAAGTCTCCCCAGTAGCCTTTGCAAATCTCCCTGCCAGGATATTGGTCCCCCTCGGGCTCAAGTGCAACCCGTCCTTTGTGTACAGATCATGCCTTCCCCAAAAGAGGTCCCAGTGATCAAGAAATTTGAATCCCTGCCCACTGCACCAGTCCCTCAGCCACGCATTTATCCTCCACCTCATTTCATTCCTACTATCACTGTCACGCAGCACAGGCAGTAATCCTGAAATTGTTACCCTTTTGGTCCTTCTCCTTAACTTTCCCCCCATCTCCCTAAATTCTCCCTTCAGGACCTTGTCACTTTTTCTGCCTATGTCATTGGTAACTATGTGTACCACAACATCAGGCTCCTCTCCCTCCCTTATCAGAATCTTTTGGACACGTTCTGACACATGCGAGACCCTGGCACCAGGGAGGCAAACTACCATCCGGGTCTCCCGACTGCGTCCACAGAATCGCCTATCCGACCCCCTAACAATAGAGTCCCCTATTACAATTGCCCTCCTCTTTTTGTTACCCTTCTGAGCATTAGGGCCGGTCTCTGTGCCGGAGGCCCGGCCGCTGTTGCTGCGCCCAGCTAGGCCATCCCCTCCAATCGTACTCAAACCCGAGTACCTATTTTCCAGGTGTACGGTCACAGGGGTACTCTCTAGCCCCTGCCTCTGCCCCTTGCCCTTCCTAACTGTGACCCACTTGTCTGCCTCCTGTGGTTTGGGAGTGACTACCTCCCTGTAGCTCCTCTCTATGACCTCCTCACTCTCCCTGACCAGACGGAGGTCATCGAGCTGCTGCTCCAGGTTCCTAACACAGTCCTTTAGGAGCCCCATCTCGACACACCTGGCGCAGATGTGGATGTCTGGAGGGCTATCAGATTCCCTGACCTCCCACATCTGACATCCAGAACAGTACACTGCCCTGGCCTTCATACTGCCCCCCTGACACAGGATACAATATAAAGTACACAACAAACTGCTGGGATCTGACTGCCAATCAGCTGCTTACCCTGGTCCACTTCCCACCAATCAGCGGCTTCCTCAAAAAAACCCCACTTCTCCAAATGGAATGTTATGGATTTCGGTAAGCCTCTGAAAATACGCCCTTCAAAAATTTGGTTATTAAAGGGTGGGACCCTACCATGTGGTTTGCTGATCCCAGCCGTAAATAATTGGACAAAGCACTCCAGGCACTGTTAATGGCACTGTAACTGAGTTTGTTATCGTGAAAAAGTGACGAAAGAAATTCCAAAACATCCGTGATTGAAGCTGTGTGATATGAAATGTGAGAGCGGGAACAGTACATCTCCCAATTTCTTATGTGAGAGGTGTACTGTTTCTGTGTGCTCTTCCTCCAGGCCGCAGTGATGACATCAATCGTACGTTCTGAAAGCCCGAACCCCAGGAACGGTCTCCTCAGAATCAGCAAGCCAACAAATTTATACGGTCATGAAGAGGTTGGCTTTCCCCTGTCACTGGGTGTACCAGCAGATTTCTGCTCTTGGGCACTGCCATAAAAGACTGTCTAATTAAGGCTAGCACCAGAGGGAACCAATGCTGAGTAGGCCAGTCTGGCACTACCAAAATGCCAGTGGCGGAATCTTGCTGAATTTTTTCCACACATCGAGTAATGAGGCAGAATGGGGGAAAAACATACACAAATTAACTCCCCAGTGTATCGAGAATGCATCTACCGCTACTGCCCCTGGGTCTGGCTCCCATGACACGTAAATTGGTAACTGATGATTAAGCCTGGAAGCAAACAGATCTATGTCCGGTACACCATAACGAAGGACAACATCATTAAACACTTCTTGATTTAACATCCATTCTTTGTTATCATTGAATTCTCATGATCTGTGTTATATCTACCTGATAAATAGATAGCTGAAACCCAGATGTTTCTTGCAATACACCAGTGCCAGAGGAGATTGGACAATCTATCACAGGATACAGACTTACTGCCTCCCATGTGATTAATGTACGCTACTGTAGTAGTGTTGTCAATCTGAAGTCGGACATGCACATGATGCCTGTTAGTACAAAAAACCTTTAACCCATAGAGTGCTCCCAACAACTCTAAATAGTTAATACCGTGTGATTGAAGCATGGATGCTTCCTGCAGATCCCAACTGCCATCGAAGCTCGAGACGTTATTGGTAGCACCCCATCTTAGTGCACTGGCATCAGTCTGCAGGATAACTGATGGTGTATTAACTAAAAATGGTACTAGAGCAGCACTGAATATTGGCAATCCACCATTGTAACTCAGTCAGAGCCTCAGCTGGTAGCTGCATGGGTCTATCGAAACAACTTCTCTGGAGCTTAAGTGCCTGTTCCTTTGCACGCTGTAAGTTTTGGTAGTGCAAAGGCCCGAACTGAGCAGCTGCGAACGCTGCCACTAATTTTCCCATTACCCGAGCCACATTTCTAATAGAATGGTGATTATCAACAATGAGTTTCCTGCAGGCTTCAATTTTACTTCGGAGTCACGTGAGTGACTACGTGAAGAAAGCCCGCCTGGCGCTGGAACGGCATTACGTCGACGCTGACGGCAGAAGCAGGAGCTGCAGAGGCAGCTCCTCGACAGCGGTAGGTACGGAACCGGCAGGTAAGTGCAGTTGAAAAACTTTTAGGGTCTGGAAAACTCCGTGCCTGGTGTATTGTACCAGGATTTAAAATGAATTTAAAAACAAAAGTAAAGTAAAAGTTTAAATTAGAACAGAAATACTCTGTTAAAACAACGGAGTTTGAAATAGAACGTCCCGGGGGAATACCCAGCGATCGGGACGGGAGATTAATTACGGGGCCGGTTCCGATACTGGTGACCGTTAAAAATATGGTAGGGAGTTAAGATGCTCCACAAACTTTTTGCAGGGGAAATTTTAAATAAGTCAGAAAGGCCGTAATTTAAAAAAGTTAATAAAGGCCTTCAGACGGAAAATAATGGAAATATTCCCTATACTTCATGACCAGCCACCACTATCAGTGCATTTTTAGGGTCAGTTTTTGCATTTTATTTTTCACTGCCCTTGTTTCTCCTGAGTTTTTTCCCCCTCAAGGAGACTACCTTCAGAAAAATCTGAGGTAGATATTCACACCATATTTCATCATATTTTTTCCCTTTTTATATGTGAAACCCCCTTAGGGTATGTTAGGGAATATTTCCATTATTTTCCGTATGCACAACACCTGAATAAAAAGTGAGGCCATGGAAAATTACCATGGAAACCAAAAATTAAGTTGGTCTCACTAAAAGCTGTTATGGTTAAAACAGCAGAACTAATGATGAGTGAGGCCATGAAAAATAAACATGGAAAAAACCTCACCAAAGCTGTAATGATTGAAACAGCAGAATACGATAAAACTTTTATGTTTTATAAAGATATCAACGGTGAATCCGTTTATGATATCCATGTCTCAAATTATATGAGATATAAGAAATACACTTTCAAAGTATTTCAAAATGGTGCATGGCATTACTATTCAAAAAGGAAAATAAAATAAAATAAAACATTGTGCAAATAACTAATACTTTTAAAATAAAATAAATTGCCATCAGTTTGTGGAGCTCAATGGGAAGAAATATACATAATTTACCAAATCTGCACTATAGATTCGCAGATCAATACAAATCAGGTTATGTTAAACTCCTGATTATTATGGAATAAACCTGCCTTATGATAAATCAAAGATATTGATTACAAAAGAACAGACTACTGATCTTTAAAAACTTTGGGGGAAAAAACTATGATCCAATGAAAGATTTGATAATGGATCAAAACAAAGGCAAAGATCTTTAAACTTGGGGGAAAAACTATGATCCAATGAAAGATTTGATAATGGATCAAAACAAAGGCAGAAGTGGTATAATCCAACATAGCCTTATCCAAACCCATATAATTGGGAAAAGAAGGCTTGAAGTACGTTGAAGAGGTGCAAACATCTGGTTACAAAATAAGTTCATGAAATCTCCAATTGTGGGGGATTACAGGTGTATTATGATCATTAATTTAATATAACTAAGGAAGGATTGGTTCACCTGTATAAGAAAACCTTAAAAATTGATTTTAGGTTTGCACACAAAAGTAATTTCAATAAAGAAGGGGTACGTACATGTATATTATAAAATTACCTCAGTGTAAAGATTTGATGGTATAAACCATACAAAACATCATTTTATATACACTTTCACAGTGTAAGAAAATGGAAACATCTAGAACATGGAAATACAGTTGCTATTAACAAAGTGTTAATCAATATTACAGGTGCTTGAAATTAATTAAAGTGGGTCAAGCAGTGCAAGTTAAAACATTGTCCAAAGGATTAAACCAGTTCAAGGCTGTTAAACAGAATACTGAAGGAACAATTATGCTGATAAAAGATCAGCACTTGCACTAATGAGGTCATGGTCATGGGTTATCTTGATTACATTTTAAATTGGAAGGTATAAGAGTCAGCTGCAAATTAGTGCTGCAATTACAAACCTGGTGGTAGGCAAGGACCTGACCCATTACATAAAGCGTATGCTTAGGCATTAATAAAATATTCATAAATTACTATTCTGAATTTAGAAGTAATTCAGCACCATAAGAGGGGGGAAAAATTGTTCCATGATACAAATATGTCTCATTGTTGTTGACATGCTTTGTCCCTCCATTAGGTTAGGTAAAGAATAAATAAAGTTCCAAAAGAAGGAATACAGAAGCTTATAAGAATATGTATGCCTTTGTGAAGAGGCTTATT